>VDFB02000003.1:646022187-646032268 GCA_007258455.2 Sequoia sempervirens
CCCCTCTCCCTCCTACTCACTCTCCCTCTCTTAGGTCTCTCTCTCTCTCGACCCTCTCCCTTTGTTAGGTATCTCTCTCCCTCTCAATCCTCTCCCTCCTACCCCCTCTCCCTCTCTCTGTGTCTCAACCCTCTCCCTCCTATGTTTGAAAAATATGTCTCAATCCCATAGGCTGAAACCTCTATTAGAGCCAAGTTGGTGTGACATATTTTATTTTTGGCCGACGAGCAGATTTGTAACCTTATGTATTGTACAAGTTGTTGTGACCTTATAGAAGTCTTGCCAAATAGTTACACATTGGAGTCTTCGATGTGACATGTTGTGTTCAGTATCTTCTCTTACCGTGTGGAGATCTCTGGCCGACAAGCCATACATATTTTTTATCAGGGAGACCCTTGGTCGAAAGGCTTAGTTCGGGAAGAAGCCTCAATGATGAAGAAAGGTCTCGCCAATGGGGGAAATCTTGGAGTCTTTGCGATGAAACAATGAATTCAGTGTGAACTCTCAGCGGCTGATGGAGAGTCTCGCTGATGATTAGGGGTCTTCGGTATAACTCTTGGCGAACGGTGGTCTCAGGGTAACTTGGAGAACTCGGTAAGAACTCTCAGCAAAGAGTGGTATGTCTCATCGATAGCATTTTTTTGGTGTCCTCAAAGTAACATGTGATGGCTTGGTAAGAAGTCTTACCGATGTGTGAAGTCTTGCTCACTATTCGGTACTTGATGTAACTAAAGGGGTCTCGGTGTGAAGTCTCAGTGATGAATGAAAGTCTTGCCGACTACTGATCACTTCAGAGAAAGTATTTGAACCTTGGTATGTTCTCTTGGCGAAAGATGATAGTCTCAAAGATGTAAGTTCTATTGTCTATGTGACTTTTGAACCTCAGTATGAAGTCCTAGTGAAAGCGATGAATCTCTCCGACTGGTGGATGCACATGGATTAACATGAAGGCTTGGTGTGAGGTCCTAGTGAGAGTGATAGTCTTATCAAAGGGAAAACTGAAGTCGATGCAACAGGTGAACTCAATATAACCTCTTGGTGATATCGAATGCTGACTATGTTGGCATCAGGGAGACACAGACAGTGTCTCACCAATATTCCAACACAGCTTGATTTCTTTTTGACCGTTTGACCATCCTATGTGGAGCCCCATGGCCCAATCAGAGAAGCCGAATGGGAACCGTTGGAAGACAGTTCGTTGTGGCAGCTTTGAGATGAAACTCGACAGACAGGGGCGACATGGTTATCATAACATGAGCGTGTTATTAACCAATAGAGATATGTTCATTTAGGATTAAATAACGCACTCACGTTATCACTAAAAACTTTAATCCATCACAATATACCCATGATGTTGGCCCACATTATGCATATTCTCCTGGTTTTGCGCGTGCTCCAACAAAAAGTAGCTTTTTGGTGATTGAGTGAAGTGTGCATGCATGATTTTGAGATTCCATCACCTTTGCATGAAATAGTAGAGTTTTCACATTGAGAGGCATATAATATCAATTCAAGTTTGAATTATAGCGATAATTGATATACAATTGAAATTTGGAGGGGAACAAGCTTTTGAAGAAGTCAAATTTTTAAGGAGTTTGAGGAAGGAAGAAGCAAAGGCTGCATAATTGGGTAGAAATACTCTATCTGAAACTTTGCTTTTTTAGGTATGTGAAATCTTTGTACATTTTCTTTCATTCTATTATGGCTTGCTTTCATTTTTGTTGTTTAGCTTATTCCATTGATTAAATTGTTTGTTTGTGATGCAATATCAGATTTCCAAGCCACTCAACAACATCATTTCTTAAGAGAACTTCCTTCCCAAATCAATAAAGAGTAAAAGATCAATTTATACAAACTTTGTCAAATTCATCCAAAACTACTTTTCATTCAACCAAAATCCATTTATTTAATTTCAAGTTATAAGGCTATCAGTAGCCAATTCACCATCTCCATATAGCAAACCATTTTCAGAATCAACTTTCAACTTTGTTCTTGTCATAAACAATACAACAATCACTCATCAACTCAACTTACCCCTTCAAGGCAAAAACAATCAAACACCTTTGTTCCTTAGACATGCAATCAAACATCATCCGAGCCATTTAAGATATCTTTGCTCAAATCAACACATCCATCATCCTATCTTCACTTAAACACCATTTGTAACAACAAGCAGCATTAGTTTAACACTGTCACTAGAACTTTAAGATACCAATTTCATCATGTTTTGATTGTAATATTCCAATATATTAGTATAGACACACTCTGACTACTTTGCATTCAAGAAGCCATTGCCATATATTGGAAACATATGCCCAAATAATCAAATCTTTCACAATCTACCTTCAAAACATTACCAAGCATAGACACAACTATGGCATCACAAATGAGACTGCTCCCAAGCACTTAACAACATTCCTTTCGTTGTTTCTACATATTCTCTATTTTTAGCAAACAATGCCAAATATCTCTAGTAGGCCAACATTCCATCTAATCGGGTGATTCCTTTTCTATCATAAAGCATTTACACAATCCCAATACAGATTCTCAGGCCTATTTTGATCCTTTTCAACATACTATAAAAGTTTATACACTTATTTCACAAAATAGAGTAGAACTAGCATGCTGTCTACTGGTAAAAGCCCTTAAATAGGTCAATTTATCAAAGCAAGTCATCATAGAACTACTCACTAATCCACCAAACCTGCAAATAGTCTTAGGCCATGTCTAGAAACTCAAAAATAAACAAGTTTCAAGATGGGAAATGCCCATCAATACACAAAATCAGTAAACATTTGATTATAGGGTGAAAACACACCAACCATGAGGGTTTCTTTAATGAAACATTTGAAAAACCTCTACTACTCCACCCAACAATTGAAACATGCTTCATTATGTCTGGAAATTATTTTGAAATCATTTCAAAGCTCCTCTACATGTTGTTTCCTCAAACCCTACTTGAAAACACCATTTTTGGATAAGGGAAAATTCGGTACGTTCATGCCGGCGTCCCTTCTTATTTCTATTTACCCCTGCCACACACATCTTCACATTGAAAAGACACTAAATATGATCCATTCCACTGACCTACTAGCCCTACATCAGTGGAATGGCTAAGAAACACTTTTTAGACTCTCAAAACAATTCTAAGGAAACCACAGACCGAGACTTAGGAAACTAAGTTCAAATTAGATTGATTATTTGTATCACAATTCCTACAACTTTCAAGAATGAAAGAAGTCTCTTTCCCTAACAAGAATCAAATCTTAGAATGCTTGAATCACTATGCAACTTGAAAACAAGAATAGAAAAGCTTTCCAAAATAACTGAGCAGAGGTTTTTTTGTTAATTTTTATGGATTTTTGGGATACAAGATCTTCCTTTCTCAAGCTTACAATTCTTTTTAAAGGTGTCTAAATCAGTTGAAATAACCGCCTCTTCATCTTCATCAACCCATCCTTTCCCTTCCACAAAAAAAGACTCTTCACCTTCCTACTTTTGTGTAATTTTACATTTTTACAATAATTGACAAATTTTGTTATAAAAAGAAACTTTTCAATAATATCACCTAGTGACCTATTTCATGGTGCAAATACATTGAAATTCATCATTTAATGACCTTCACTCATCATATTTACTTGAACATTACAAATTCAACAAATTAGAATTTTGAAGGAATTTCATGACCTATGTGCTCCTACACCAGTTTGTCATGTTACAACCTTACGTTATCAATGGAAATTTTAAATCACACAATTCAATACACTTTCCTATTACATTTTTAAACCACGTCTCTTTGAGGCATTTTGTTAAATTTAATAATTGACTTTCTTTGTGTATGCTTCCAAAGCTTTCAATTAGTTAATTTGACAACTTAGCACTTTTTGCACAGGTAAAATTATTCGTCATGCCAAAGAAATGAACTGTTAGAAGGAAAAAACTAACAGATGATTAGCTCCAAGCCATCAAAGATAAAGAGAAAAAAAAGATGAGGGAATATCATGAAAATAAAAAATTGGGAATGATTGATGAAAACAAGCTAGTTGAAGAGGAACCTCAACCGTCAAAAAGAGAAAAGAAATTGGCAGCACAAAGGGCACGAATGTGAAATAGTCATGCCAGGGGAGATGCAAATACCGTAGTTGGAGACACACCCTCTACCGCAAGTGAATGCGACTGGACACCATTAAGCACAAGTGAATATGGAGGGACACCATCTAGCTCAAGTGAGTATGGTTGGACACCATCCACCACATCTGAAGTTGAGAGTACATCATCACTGAGAGTTGAGGAATGAGGTATGCCATCATCCCCATGTGAACCTCAAGGTATGTCTTCTATTCCACCCTTGATCGAAGGTATACAATCTAGCCCACCTCAATTAAATATTGATGAAATTGCTAATGTTGAGATGTATGTACCCAAGAGAACACCACCTAGAATTTTGCGTAGAAAGCCAAAGTTTTTGATTAATATTGATGAGGATATTTTGCAGCACATGGAAGGAAAGATTCCATAATGCATTTGTAGTAGATATGCTGATAAGATTTAGAAAATGTTCTTTGAAAGGCTAAATGAGACTGCAAGATGTCAACTATTTGTTCAAATGATGCGGGGTTTAAAGTACAGAAACATCATGAAGACTCTTGGGTTGAGAACATCGAATGCATCAAGTGAAAACACTATTGTGAAAGGAATCCTAGTAGGATGCTTATGGCAGTGTGGGTAAGACCACTCACACTGAGGATAGTAATGTCACCCAGGCGTGTCGATACATCAACTTTGGTAAGCTATCAAAACAAAGCGGTCTCACCTCATTAAAAAGAGACAAGTGAACAAATGGGGAATTAGTGAAGAAATAAAAGCCATTCAAGGTGACAAAAGAATTGGGGGCAGCGATTCCGATAGATTATGGGAATCCTCGGACACTACCACGAGATAAAAGTTGTTGAAGCATTGGAGCACTAATTGAAGATTATTGGAAAAGAATAATACAAGGCCATCTCCCCGAATCAAGGGGATGTGGTAAGGAAAGGAGAATGGTGGAAAACCGTGAGCCACATCAAAGCATTTTTTTGGATCGACTCAAACCAATTTTTCATAAAATTTCAAAATTCTTATCCGCAGGTGCATTATTTCTCAAAGATTTTTTTTGAAATGATTAAACCTTTTTATGTCCAAGATAAATCACACCACGAACTACTTGTTGCTATAAGCTATATTGAATTCTACTCTAACCATTATGATGTTTATGCGTTCTATATGTTTACATTTGCATACTATGATGTTTTCCAGGATTGTGGCATAGAAGCCCCACCAAAATCTTCAAGAAATTTCTTATCAAAATTTTTATGTGAAATAGAGGATGGCCAAATATTCTATAGGACAGCATGCTTGGATGGTTCATGCGAGAATTGTGGTGGCTTGCAACAAATGCTAGTATGTCAACATATGGAAAGCACATATGAGGCGGGACAAAAACTAGTAGAGTTTAGGAAGTATAAAATAGTGGCATATGCTACAAAAGATGGATCTGAAGCAAAAAGGTGTGAGTTGGTTATTTAGAGATTTCGATTGCATCGAGTTCATGTCCATGTTTCATTGAGAATCTAGTGTATGAGTGCAAGGAACACCCATAGAGCTGATGGTTGGACACAATTCCAGAGCTATGCAGGACACCTTTCCACTTGGTATGAGTATCGTTTGACTTTAGAGAACTACACTCACGATTGATAGCACTTGGGGTGTAGTCCAGGTAATACAACTCCACATAGGTTTGATATTTATTGCACATAGCATTATACATATAGGTGAGGTATAGAGGGGCCGAAGGGAAGGTTTTGAGGGTATCACTTTTATATTGAGTGATGATCACATGCATTCTCCCGAGTTTGTACAAGGTTGATTCAAATGTTCTACAATCATTTTGGCTTAGAATTATATGTATGATGGAATATAATGGCGGAATAACTATATCTGACATAGTTCAAGAATGGTGCATAATTTCTCTTTGGTTATTGTGGGATGCATCTCACTACATGTGTTCAACATATGTGGAACTTTTGTGAGGACAAACATGGAAAGGAGCATGACAATGCAGGAGCATGCATGAAAAGAGCATTAGCACGAGAAGAGTTAAAGAATAAAGACAGTGCACAGTTGACAGATGCAAGATCAATCGTCGAGTGGTGTAATGGTTTGATGGGTCCAGGTAATGAAGGTACATCTTCAGTTCATAGATTTTTTTGGTTGATGGATGATACTAACATTGCACCATATGAGAATTGTTGTACACTAACAGGATCGAGTGAGTTGCACTCTTTCCTTAGCTCAAATGCAGGTTCATGGAGTATCGATACACATAAGATGGCATACTTTTGTTCTTCATGTACAATGCAAGCCTAGAATGATTGTGAGTCAGGGGAGTGGGTTGAAAAATTGTTGTGAAAGTTATCTTAGCCCACTTCACATGTATCACCCCTCGATGGCATTGGAACTAACCACGGATGGGATAATGATTGAATTTGACCACATATCGGATCTAGTTCAACTAGGTAATATATCTACTTGCATAGTTTTTGAAATTCCTATTGTTATCTTACTTTACAGTGTATTTGTAATGCTGACTAATTTCATCTAATTTGTTGCACATATCAATGTAGGGCATGTTTATGCAGTTATTGCATATGAAGACAATGAAGAGGGAACGGATTATTACTTGTGTTGTTGTGTTGAGGTCAAAAATAAATTAGAGGCCCCAATTATAGATGGAGAAAACATTGAATACCCTATAGGATCAGTTGTTCTTACTGGAACGTGGCTCAGAAGGTACCCACATAAGAGTGTTAAACATTGGTTGTTTGAGGAATTTGACCCGCATCGTAAGATTCTTCATTACTCAAACCTTGTCGTGGCATCCAATGTTCATTTGACCAAATATAAGGGTAGACCTTTGAACAAGACCTTGTGGAAGGTCCGTGAGTCTGACCATGAGGCAATACTTGACACAATAAAGAGTAGAGCAGACCTGGATGGTTCATTGGATTAATTTGTAAGTATATGCACAACGGTTCTTATTAATTTATAATTGTATCCACATCAGTTTGGTTGATGCCAATGCTATCATCTTATTTTACTTTGTGTATCTATATGTAACTAGGAAAACATTGATTGGTGTCCCCTTGCATAAAATGCAGATTTATGAGCCATCCAAGAGAATCTCAAGTAGAAAAGCAATGCAACATCCTTATTTTGATGATCTTGACATATCTCAATTATTATTTTAAGCCATTACAAAAGTGCGTGCGAAGCTTGATGAGGTAATTTCAAGTTATTCATTTGAATTTAACCTTATCATGACCACCTATGATGTAGACATTATAAGAGTATCTCAAATTTCAATAAATTATATTCATAAGAGCATAGACTAGGTAGTGAACTCTTTGAAAAAATGCCTCGAAGAAATGTGGTCTCATGGCATGAAAAATTCCATGAAAATAAAATTGTTGTGGATTGTCATGGCATTCCATCACCATTGAGACCACATTTCTTTGAGGCTTTTTTTCAAACAGTTTGCTACCTTTTATATGCTATTGCTTATTAGTATGCTTTGATAGATTTTTTCCAAGCATCCATAGCCATTTTGGAAGCACCTATTTTATTCTTTTAGCCATAGCAACAAGGAACTAAACTATTTGATAGAATGCTTTGGTAAACATGTATGATAAATGTAGTAGCATAGAGAAGGCAACAAACTGTTTGAAAAAATGCCTCAAAGAAATGTGGTCTCATGGTGATGGAATTCCATGAAAATACACAAAAAAATTATTTTCATGTGATGCAGAGGGGATGGTACTTTAGTCAAAACTCAAAGTTTCAAGGATTACAATGATGCAATCTCAAACACTCTTCCAGGCACCCTGATGGAGACAAGCCTCAATAGTGCACTTATAACTTACATGCTTTCCTAATGGACCAAAACCCTTGGATTGATCTCAAGGAACTCAAAAAAACTTGTCTTGAATGGTTTCAAAGCCCCAAACCTCTGTCTTAGACAAAACTCACTTTTTGCACCTTGACTAGGCTTCTAGCCCAACTAGGCTTCTAGCGATGGTTTTTTGACTTTTCACTCAACTTCCCCAAAGAAATCCTCAATATAATGACTGATTCAGATGTGATTCATGATGATACACAACATATAAAATCATTTATGGCACTTGTTTTGGATCAAACCTACCAAAATATGTTGTTTCCTCAAATTTAAGGCCTGATTAGCCCACTTTTTCAAAGCAACCCCTCTCTAAACTTCTCCCCTGACTATGAAAATTTCAAAAGTGTTTTAAAATATTCCCAAACCAAATATTTTCAAGGTATTAGTCTTCTTTGACACCCTCAACACCCTAAATCACAAAACCCTCAATAAATTGCTCCAAAACTAGGGCCTCTTGAAAATTAGCTTTCCCAACACTTCCAGAACCTTCTCTTGGACTTTTCACCAATAACTCAACATATGTAAACACCTTCAACTCAGAAATATACCCCTTATTAAGGTATATCTCTTGCTGATACACTTTAGCCACCATTTTCATGCCCTTTTCCTTGCTAAAACTCAGTGTACACCCAAGAATCACTCTTTCTTGCACAATAACTTGTTAGATCTCTATAATAAAAGTTATATATTATCCATTTCACAAGTTTTCAGTCACACTCTCTCATTAAATGGATCATTTATTCATGAAGACTCTCAAAACTAGTGAAAAATCTGTACTTTTTGAGGATAGTCACCAATATAACACAAGAAACTAATTCCAAACATTATTCAGGTCATTCAAAAGGTTAAATGCATGTAAATACAAGTTCTTAAACCATCCAAATGAGCATGACACCAAAAGGAATCAGAGATTCATCAAAAAAACTCAAGAAAATGCAAAAAGATTGAAGTTTTTATTAAGTTTTTGTAGGAGTCCGTACAACACTTGCAATATCAGCCAACCCTCCGTAAAATTGATTTTCCTAGGCTTATATACTCATCCTACAACTGTCCCAACCAATTAGAATTGATTTTATTACATTATTGTGATTAAAACTCCTAAAACTCACTTTTCCGCCCAAAGTTGGATTTCAAAAATTTAAATTTCCAACATTGCAATTTATTAACTCCTATTAACTATAAAGATTCCAAAACTATTGCATATCATCATTCAACCTTATTTAACCTAATTAAAACATCATATACCTATTTAAACTCCTAGAACATCATTGTTCCATTTACAATTCAATTTGGTCCTATGGTCCTTATCAGGACCCTTAGGACTTTTGATCTTCCTATTACAAGTGCTCATCCATGCCAAATGCCATTATAGGCTTCAAAATGCTATAATTGATGCTCTAGAAAGGTTTATAGGCCTTCAACACCCTTGCCATCTCCTGACTCTCCAAACGATCCTCAAGGAGCTTGGGTGCTCCTGCACCATCTGTTGGTGTGTGGCGACTAATCATGCTATACTGTATAGGCCATGGTATACTGTACACCCCGACATGTATCCTTGCTGGGGTCCAGGGCCGGGCCAGGCCCTAGGTGGGGATTCGGGGGTGGCAGCCCTCGAGAAAAATTTTCCTCCTACTTTTTCACGTCATCACCGAAAAAGGGAAAATTAATGAAAAAAGAAAAATCCAATTTTGTAGAACCCTAAATATGGAAGCTTCTAAGCTTGTTAAAAGGGGGTTTAGTTGGGTATTACAGTATGATGAAAAACGTGATTATTCGCAAGATTGTAATAGGGTTTTTTCACTGGATAATAAAAGTATTGGATGGCTTCGATTTGGTGGATGTAGCCCAGATTGGGTGAACCACGTTAAATTCTTTGTGTTATGATTTATTTTGTGTATGTTTTAGTTTCTCTATTTTATTAAGTAAATCTGCATTTAATTGTTAGATATCTATCATCTCTAACCCTAACACCATCATGGCATTCCACCACCATGAGACCACATTTCTTTGAGGCATTTTTTTCAAACAGTTCATTCCCTTGTCTATGCTATTGCTTACTATTATGCTATGATAGATTTTTTCTAAGCATCC
>VDFB02000003.1:646032368-646462099 GCA_007258455.2 Sequoia sempervirens
TAGATGCATATGGATTAGGCTGGGTAGTAGCATATGGATCCTGCATAGCACCTTCTTGAGTGTTGGTAGGGTCATACGAACAAGTCACCCCACAAGATTGAAACACATGGGTTCAAAGTCCACCACCTAAAGACTCCCATGGATGGTGTTGTACAATAGGGCTAGTGTGATGGATGACACTCCGGGTCAAATTTGTGATCACCTACAGTGTATCTATGTCGGCACTCTCCTTCGCAACAATAGGCATCACAATCTTCTCACGAGGCGGCCTAGCAAGAGGTTGTCTCCCTTGCCGTGAAGAATTTGGCTGCACACCAGGCCTATCCTGAGCTGACCCCCCACCTCTCCCCTGGAACTCCCTCATATCAAAATAATTTGGGATTTGGTTTAATACAAACTCACTGTATAGTTTCCTAAAAAAATATTGGGGGACTTAACAATTATTGCATGGTGGGTAATCAAAGACCATATACCATGCTTCATAAAAATAGTTCTTAATCTCTTGGTGGTGGCACCAATGAATAGGAAATCTCTTTCTATTGAGGGTAAGATTTTGATTTATTTTAGGGTCAGTGAATAGAGAGCACAAATCACCTTTAGTAATTTTTAAATCTTTTACTTATTTATATGATAATTTTTTTACATAATATGCCTTGGCTGTCTGCCTCCAATCTTGCCATCCAGATATTTGTTGGGTGATTGCATCTACATTTTTTAACATTTCTTTCAATGAATTTCCTAGAAGCATTGTTTATGTGGTTGAAGCATTTGGATCACTCAACCTAATGATAAGATTCTCAAGTTGTTTTCTATTATTCTCAATTTCACTCCTCAAATTTTCTTGAGTGCCAGGAGGGAATTGAGAGAATGGTGGGGGAGGTTGATTTTGTTGAGGATTTACCTCCTCTTCTTGTTGAGGATTTGCAGGATTTCCTACAAATTTAAAAAAAAAAAATCAAATCTAACCTAAAACAAACAAAATCAATTTCAAACTAACAAATTCAAAACAAATAGCAAACAATACTTATCTCCCACATATCTTCGTCATCGTGGAGCCATATTTGCAAACAAAATCCAACTATTCTTGATGAAATTTGCAGAAATCCTTCCTCCTAGAACGCGAGTGTGAAAGTGAGGATTTTTGGCCATGGGTAGAGCTGAGAAACAATAAAGAGTAAATGATACACATTTGACTTTTTTTTTTCTTTTAAAATCACATAACGCGCTCTTGTTATAACGCGCTCGCATTATAACGTGAGCGTGTTATGTCTTTCCAAAAAAATTTCCCATTTGGCCACAAAAGTGCGACCAACTTCATGCACCCGCCCCTATCAAAAACCACAAAATACCTATGAATGGAATCTCCAGATGATCTATATCCCATGGATCGCAATCTAGGTATGGTTGCCATACCACTACATCAAGATCATCTAGGCACCGTCTCCAGTAATCCACCTTGCCCAACTTAGGTTGGACAAGGAACATCGAATATGCATATACATAAGGCCTGCCTGGTGGCCTCCCTCTGGGGCAGGCTGGTCTCTTCACAACAAGATTCTCCCATGCCCAGATCTATAGAAGTGTCATGTCACACGACAAACTAGAAGAACCCCTATATACTACCTGATGTAAATCATGATATAGGTGAGCTAACATACAGCTCCCCCATGCATATCTCCATGGTTGTAACAATATCTGCTCTAGAATCCTCCCCCATCCCACTAATAGTCCGATTGATAGGTGATCTAGACAAAGGAGACCTCCAATGAATGCACCTAACACTGCAGGCAAGGTGGGATATCCCCTAAAATCGGCCCATGGTACCTAGTACCCGACTATGTGCGCATCACTATAGACTCTCCTTAATGCAGCCATCCCACCAAGCTCCTTGTGATCATAGAACACAAAGACACCAACCACTGGAATACCCAATATCCTATAGATGTCCTCCAGAGTTAGATTCACCTCACCAGTCGAAAAATGAAAGGTGTTGTGCTCTGAATTCCACCTCTCTGCCAATGTGGTCAACAATCCCTTGTTGACCCGAATCGGCGGCATAGCCAACAAGGATCTCAATCCACATTTCTCTATCAATGCTACATCATCAGGTGTTAGCTCAACTATCCTATCCCATCCTGCTGAGTGACGCTCCCTAATCTGGAGGTTTTTGAAAACCTCCTATTTTTGGTTAACACAAGGTAATCAATCAACACCACATCAATAAATTCAAATCACAAATCAAGAAAACTCAATCAGACTCATATCTATCTATGACCCATATCAGTGACCCATATTAGTGAACCATATCAGTGACCCATATTAGTGACCCATATCAAGTGATCTATCTAAGTGACTCATATCAAACAATCAATGCATAATCTATTCAAATCAACCTACTATTTGTTTTCTATCGCAGAAAGCAAATTTATCAAAAAAAATCAAACATCTACTATTTGTTTTCTATTGCAGAAAGCAAAGTTATCAGCAATCCTATCAATCATCTACTCTTTGTTTTTCATACAAGGGAAACAGAGTTATCAGCTATCTACTTTTTTATTTCTATTTAAAAAATAAAGTTATCAATTCTTTATTAGATTTTCTATCCATATCAACAAGATGACAAGACATTTTCTCAATATATTGACCAAGGAAGTAATATACATCATCATTTTCACATAACTATCATCAAATCAAACATTCTATCTATTTTAACCAGATGCGCTAATCTGCAGGCTCTATGCACTAAAACTCATATGCGCTATTTTGTATCCTGGATGTGCTAAAACCCAAATGCATCATTCTTTTCCCTGGATGTGCTCAAACATTTCCCCTATGCACTATTTCCCTATATGCACTAAAACTCTACACCTAAGCGCTACTTTTTTTCTGGGATATGCGGTCATCCTATATGTGCTACTGTTTTTCCTAGATGCTCTATACTCCTAATTTTCTTATGGCACCCTATATGTGCTACTATTTTCATTAAAAGTGCTAAATTGGTTTCACGCTAACCATGCAAAATCTATCCTATATGTGCTACTCTTTTCATCGTAAGCGCTAAAACATTCATCAAAAGAGCTAAAACTTTCCTAAAAGCACTAAAACTCTATTTTCAAACCTAAAATTTGCGGAAAAACAATAAAATTCCATTCAAAATGGAAAAATTTGAAAGCACAAGTAGTTAGATCAACTCACTGGTGGTCCATACGCAGCTGGTCTCTGGTATCGGCGGGATCGCTCGAATCTGTGACGATGATACGGAATCTCCATTTCGCTAGGTCACTGTTAGAGCTACTGGATTCAAAAAGACAAAAAGTGCAAATGACTTGTCCTTTTCTACCTTTTTACCTTTTAAAGGTCAACCAAAAGTAAGTTTTGTGACATTTTTGTCTTTTTATCCAAATTTGACTTTATTTTCACACTGGGGCATTTTTATACATCATTTTTCGCGAGCTAAATCATTGAATTCACATCAATGTCAAACTCTCCTCATCAAATCAAACAATATCAACAACTCATATCATCATCAGTGATTTACCTCCCGAGGGGGCATCATTAACGCTAGCAGCATCTTTTGATCATAAACATATCAAAAATTAGATTAGGGGCATATTTTTCGGAAAAGGGGCAAAGTCAAACACAACAAATTTTGAAAAAAGGAATATTTTCTTTGAAGCAATACATTTCACACATTACTTCAAAGAGGGGAAAAATGTAGATTCATAAAATTGGTCATATCTAATTAATCCTGGTATTTAATTAAATATTTATTAATTAATCTCTCTAAAGTCTTCTACATATAATTAAATTTAATTAATTTAATTATATTGTTCATTTAGTTTATTCTTTTGTCATAATTAAATAAATTGACTTTTATTTAATTATTTCATATTCATATGTCCACTTGATTAATTAAATAAATACATTTTATTTTAATTAATTATTACTTTTGAATTTAATTAAGTCTTTTTTGTTTAATTAAATTATTTCTTTTCAAATATTTCTTCTAGTTAATTAAATATCTCATTTAATTAATTTCATTTACATACCATTTCTTTTAAGTTTAATTAAATATCTTTATTTAGTTAAATATCTTCCACATCTTTTCAAAATCATAATTAAATATTTTATTTAATTATGAAATATTCTCCGTGTATGAAAATATGTCAATTATAAAGAATTCAAACACATTCAATAAAACTTTATATCAAAAGAAACTATAAGGAAATTAATCAAACTCTCATTGCAGCTCCTCCAAAGTCGTTTTATTGTTCCCTATCTCCAGTGTTTCCTTGATTCAAGTTGCTCTCAGATTTAGTATGCCAAGCTCAACGAAATGAACTACTAGAGAATGAGATTTAAACTGAAATGCATATTACATAAGATGCAAGATTATCGCTAAGATATGATAATATTATTGCTAGAATATTAAAGATGCAAATACATAAGCGTGATTGTGTATGAATGTTTGTGTCTATGTGTCTAACCAATGCTTGGATTTACACATTTATTTATAGAGTTTTTCAAGAATTTTGATTGGCTGAGTTGGTCAACGGCTGTAATAATTCTTGACAAATTGAATGGTCGAAGATGGATGAAACTAAAGGGAAAAATAGAAGAAAATGAATAAAGCAGGATTTTTCTATTTTCATGAAAGAGATAAGATGAGATGATAAAAAAAATCATCTTTTTTTAGAAGATAATGAAAAGAGACTGAGAAGATAAATAATGAATTATCCAATTCAATTATTTATTTATGAGTGCACATTGATTTTTCTTAATTAAATAAATATTTAATTAAGATTTTGAGGAAATCAGAAGATTTCATAATTAAATGAAATATTCAATTATGATTTGAAGAAAGCAGAAGATCTTTAATTAAATAAAATATTTAATTAATTAGAAGAAAGTTTTAAATAGAAGAAAAGAAATATTTAAATTTAATTAAAATGAAAGATTTAATTAAATTCAAAAAGATGATAATTAATTTAAATAAATTAAATAAATTTATTTAATTAATTTAGTAGATATGTGAAATAATCAAATAAAATAAATTTATTCAATTATAGTGGGAAAATAAAATGAATGAACAAAATAATTAAACTAATTAAATTTAATTACATGTAGAAGACTTTAGAGAAATTAATTAAATAATAAATATTTAATTAAATGTCAGGATTAATTAGACATGACCAATTTTATACACATACATTTTGCCCCTCTTTGAAGTGATGTGTGAAACGCATTGCTTCAAGAAAATAAATTTTTTGCCCTTGATATGTTTTTTATGATGATGCTGATGATGCCCCCTTGGGAGGTAAATTATGGATGATGATAAACAAAACTTGATTGGATGATGATAGTTTGCTAGTGATTCACTGATTTAGCTCCCGATAATTGGTGAAAAAGATGCCCCTAGTGAAAAAAATAAAGTAAATGACACCAACAATCCACCTAAATTGACCCATATAAGGTAAAAGGGGTAAAAGTAAAATTCATTTGCACCCTTTTACTATAGTGAATTTTTTGCTCTCACAGTGACTTAGCGAGATTCTGATTCCATATCACACACATAGATTTGAGCGGGCTTGCCAATTTCAGAGACCAGCCACATATGAACCACCGGTGAGTTGATTGAACCCTTTGTGATTCAAAATTCTATGATTTTGATCAATTTTTTTAAGTTTTTAACGCTAATTTAGGACAAAATATAACATTTTAGCGCATCCGCGGATCTGTTTTAGCACATTCAAAAGTTTTTATAGTGCATATAGGTGTAGGATAAAACTAGGTGTTCTAGCGCATATGAAGTGTAGATTAGCGCTTAGAGGGTTGAAGTCTGGCTAGAAAACTTTAGCCCATATAGGGCACATAATCACACATTTAGGGTTGGCCACAATAGGGGTGTATTAGTACATCTAGGGTATAAAGTAGCGCATCCACAGGGTAGATTAGCGCATATAGGGGTATAGCTCTTTTAGATGATGAAATAGTGCTTATGAGGGGTATCTTAGTGCATAAAGGGTTTTAGCACTTATAGGAGAAATTTTAGTGCTTTTAGGGTACAAAAGTGGGCATAATGAGTTTTAGTTCTTTCGAGGTAAACTCTAGTGCTTTCGAGTTTAAGCAGATAGGGGGCACAGATTAGCGCATCTAGGAAAATTTTGGCAGAATGTGTTTTTGTGATAAAAAATGATGGTGCATACGGTGCTTCCTTGGTCAATAGATAGATAGATTATTTTTCCATCATGCTGATATGAGTAGAAATGGTAGAAAATTTGATGATTAACTGATAACTTTATTTCCCCAACATAAAAAACAAAGAGTAAATGTCTGATAACTTTGTTTCCTAAAAAAAACAAAGAGTAGATTGATTGATTGACTGATTGTCTGATTACTTGATAACTTTGCTTCTCATAAATGACAAAGAGTAGATGGATTGACTATTGACTGATTGTGTAATTGCTTGATAACTTTGCTTCTCATAAATGAAAAATAAAGAGTAGATGGATTGACTGATTGTGTGATAACTTTTCCTCTCATAAATAACAAACAAAGAGTAAATGTCTGATAAATTTGCTTTCTATGATAGAAACCAAATAGTAAATGATGGTTTTCAAACATATTTGTATTCATGACTAAAGTACAAAATGATTGGATTGTTGATAAATTTTCTTTCCTGAAAAAGAAAAACAAATAGTATAATGATGATAGAGTAGATTGATTTTGATATTCAGATAGATAGACACAACCATGATGCACGATATGATTGATTGTGTGATATGGGTCACTAATATAGTTCACTTAATAGATAGAGCACACGATATGCGTCATTGCTATGAGTTTGATTAATTGTCCTTGTGATGACCAAAAAAATAGGAGGTTTTTGACAACCTCCAGATTAGAGAGTGATTCCCAATATGTTGGGATCGGATAGGAGAGCTAAGTCTTGTAGAGGTACAGTGGATAGGTGCTTGTGGGCTGGGATCTTTGTTGACTATCTCGTGAGGGATTCGAGTCAACAGGGGACTGTTAACTACATTGGTAGAGAGGTGGCACTCCAATCATAACACCTTTCATTTGTCGATGGGTGAGATGACTGTGACACCCGAGGATGTGTACAGGATTTTAGGGATTCCTGTGGTAGGTGCCCTTGTGGTTTATGACCACAAGAAGATAGGAGGGACTGAGGCATTGAGGAGGATCTATGGTGATATGTGGATATCAGGATATTGGGTGTCGTGGGTGGATTTCAGTAGATATCCAGCCTTAGTTGCAGTATTAGGTGCATTCATTGGAGGCTTCCTTGGACCAGACCATCAGTCAAAGGTATTTTTAGTGGGTTGGGGGAGGATGCTAGAGTCGATGGTGATGCAGCCATGAGGGTATGCCTGAGGGAGTTGCATTTTGGCTCATTTGTATCACAATCTACATCAGGTGGTATACTGAGGGTCGACAAGTTTGGCCAGTGGTGTGACTTTGCTCTAGATCTGGGCATGGGAGCATATTGTAGTTATGAGGCTAGAGTGTGCTAGGGCTAGGCCACCAGGCAAGCCATACATAGAGGAATATTTAGGTTTACTTTTCTAGCCCAAGCTGGGCAAGTTGGAGTACTGGCGGCATGTGGTGGATGATGTGGATGCAGTTACGTGGAGGGCATATACAGATTGCAAGCCCTGGGGCATGGATCATTTGGAGATGTCATTTGTCTATATACCCTGATACCTAATAGGACGGACCTCGTATATTATTGAGATATTTTTGGCTTTGCAGATTCAAAGATAGTACAGATTTACATAGGGGATGCCATAGGGCATTGCTCACTATGGGCGGCATAAGGATGATCCTGGATGGGGCTGATGTATTACATACTAGGTGGCCTATACAAAGTACACTAGCTTACAACATGAGGTATGGGCCTATAGGCCAGAGGTGACAGATGCAGGGATTTTAGATGAGTACTTAGAGTACTTCCATACACATTGATTCCCATGATTTACATACCCCGATGAGCCAGGGCCCATCGTAGTAGTACAATAGCCGAGGGTGGAGAGATAGGAGGGTGTGGCCGGCGGAGAGCAAGCAGTGGGTGGGGATGAGGAGGAGGGTGGAGATGAGGAGGAGGGTGGTAGAGACGATGATATCCCAGATGATGGGGATGATGGGGGAGATAATGGAGGGGAGGGTAGTGAGGTAGAGGGTTGACAACCTAGCCAGTATGTAGATTGTACAGAGGCCCAGATCTGGTGGCAGACAATGGACCGTTATCAGGGTTTCCTCCTCGTCTCAGCAGGCATAGATAGACACACTATAGGCTCAGGTGTAGGCGGTTCAGGGTCAACAAGGTCAGGCACAAAGTTTGATAGCACAGTTACAGTCATAGTTGACACAAGCATAGGTATAGGCACAAACATAGGCACAGGTATCTCAGCCTGCCCCAGACCCACAGATAGCCCAGTTGAGGACAGAGAGGGATGCATTCAAACAAAGGGTAGTGGAGGCCGAGGGCATTGCTTAGAGGCTCATGGGCATCGTAGAGAGTGCATCCTTGCGAGATGCTATCGCGGAGGGCATGGAGATAGCGAGGGAGGAAAAATATTATCGTGTCAGATATGAGGAGTTGTGTCCTCCTAAGCCCAGGGAACCATACCCATGGTCATATAGTAGGACCAAGAGTAGGTCTCAGATAGCCACACAGAGTATGGGGGTTATTGGGCCTTGGCATGATCCAGATGCAGGTACCAATGGCAGACCACCTCCTTCTGGACCAGCTCCATTAGGGGCATCGACCAACTAGTTTGTGATGTTATGATGCAACTATATTTCACACATGTATATTTGGAGCATGTATATTTTATTTTTGATCATATCCCATGTATCTCTCTTTGGAATTTTCAATTTCCTTGGACATTGGACATTTGTATTATTTATGATGAGCGATGATATGCACCGGCGATGATTTTTTTGATGATGTGATGTGCATTTATGGGATGATTATGTGATATACATTTATTTCTATATGTTATGGATTTTGGTATGCATTTTAATGATTTGATGACTAACATGATATGCAGGAAGAGTTGATATGATGTTTTTATGAGGATGATGAAAAATGATAAATGATGTGTACTAATGATGTCATGCAGGTGGATGACTTATGATGTGATTATGAAAGTATGCCATGGGATATTCGATATGTTTTATGAAAAATGTTATTTGATAAAATGCATGTATGGAATGTTTGTTTTTTTTGGATTTTCAAATGCAAGTAAATAATGATGTTATGATGGAAAATGAATGTTGCATCATGAATATGTAATATAATTTGATATATATATATATATATATAATAATAGGATGATTAAAGATATGAATGTAATGTGACAAATAATAAATGATATGAATAATGAGAGGAATTGAAATGATTAATAATAATGAGATGTATGATGAGATGATAAATGATATGCGATGCAATGTAATGATTTGTAATGATGATGAAATGAAATGAGAATGCAATGATAAGTGATAAGTGAAATGAATGATAATGAGATAAGGAAATGATAAAGAATTTGAATGATATGAAATGATAATGAAATAATAATGATAATATGAAAATGAAAGTAATATGATAATGAATAATAATGATAATGAAATGATAAATATTTTGAATGATATGAAATGATAATAATAATAAAATGATAATGAACATGAGATAATAATGTAATACATGATAATGAAATGATAAAGAATTTGTATCAAATGATAATAATAATGATAAAATGATAATGAATTTGAATGATATGAAATGATAATAGTAATGATAAAATGATAATTAACGTGAGATGATAATGAAATAAATGATAATGAAATGATAAAGAATTTGTATGATATGAAATGATAATGGTAATGATAAAATGGTAATGAATGTGAGATGATAATGAAATAAATGGCAATGAAATGATAAAGAATTTGAATGATATGAAATGATAATGATAATGAAATGATAATGAAATAATAATGATAATATGAAAATGAAAGTGATATGATAATGAATAATAATGATAATGAAATGGTAATGAATTTGAATGATACGAAATGATAATGATAATGAAATAATAATGATAATATGAAAATGAAAGTGATATGAAATGATAATAAATGATAAAATGATAATGAAATGAAAGTGAGATGATAATAAAATAAATTATAATGAATCATTGATAAAGAATTTGAATGATATGAAATGATAATGGTAATGAATTTGAATGATACGAAATGATAATATGAAAATGAAAGTGATATGAAATGAATTAAAATGAAATGATATGATAAAATAGGAAATGATAAGAAAGGAATAAAAATGAAATGATATATGAAATGATAAGTGATGGATTAAATGATATAATGTAATAAATGGGATGCATAAATGAAAATGAAATGAATATGAAAATGATAAAATGTTAATGATATGAATATGAAAGGTGATGATGAAACAAATTTTTGAATGTCCTCCACAAATAGTCCAAAGAGACATGGCAACCGTTGATGTTCTTGTTAGCCTTTCAAAAACACTGATGCAAATCTAGTATGCAGATATGTACAATGAGTGAGATGAAATACAACTAAATGAAATCTACCATTTGTTGAGCCTTTTGTTAGCTTTCTTGAATCATCATAGAGCATTTTAAAATGTTGGAAGTATGTACAAGCATCAAAGGGTAAATTAGCACCAATGATGACCTGAGTACAACTTTCATGATTTTTGATATAGCAAGTAAACACAAGCATCGAGGTATAATTGAACCAAGATGACCTAAGCATTTCTTGCATAAACAAACAAAGATTAACCACTTTCTAATGCAAATGTGGAACTATCATCAATGATATTGCTTTGGAAATCATGTATCATGACATATTTGCACCAAATTGCTAGTTAATCTCAAGACAACAGATAAAGAAAAAACATTCTCTTTCCTCACCACTGTAGTTCAATACATCATCGAGTGGGCTCCAGAGAGATGATATCAAAAAATCAAACAACCATTGTTCAAAATGAAATACTATTATTCCAAACATAATTTACATTATAGATCATCTAGATATGAGTTATGATATGGTACTTAGCTGAAAATTGTTGTGATATGCATCAATGATTGGATAGGTGTGCATAAGGTTTGATTGTTTGTTCATAAGATTGGATTTGATGTCATTGTCTAGCTATTTCGGTAAAACCTAAAAATTGATTGCCCCCAATATGTCAATGTTTACCCCCAGTATTGACACAACTTGCTGAAATGAATATGTACAATAATCAAGCTATGGTGGGGAATTATTGTTCTAGGAAAATGATGGAAGCTTGATGTTGGTATGGCCCTAAGATGATGGAAAGATGCATGAAAATGAAGACCAAGAAGCCAAGTGCAGAACAAGAACTAATAGATGGAGAGCTACAAATAGTGTCTATTTGCTAGATTTTCACTATTTGTTTTTTATTGCATTTTTTTGCATTTTTCCTATCAATAGACTGCCTATTACCAGGTTTTCACCCTATGACATTTTTTTTCAGGACTTTTTCTGATGTTTTTGGATTTCTTCAGGACTTTTTCTAATGTTTTTGGATTTTTTTTAGGACTTTTTCTAATGTTTTTAGATTTTTTCAAGACTTTTTCCAGATGATGATAACTATTTCAAACCTAATATTTCTTTAGGTGCATGTTGTTGATGGGTTCGTCAAATAGGTCCCCTTCTAGTGTTGACAGCTTGTATGCTCCTGAACTGTACACTGCTATGACCACATAAGGACCCAGCCAATTAGGTTCAAAATTTCCCTTCTTTTCTCTGTCTTGCTGATTGTGTGGGTTCTCTTTTAGAACAAGATCACCAACCTAAAAGGTACGTGGTTTGACTATGTGATTATAGCTACGAGACATCATTTTTTGATAGGCTTTTAGATGGTCAGCTGCTCGTTGTCTCTTCTCATCAAGAAGTTCCAACTCTTGCAATCGGGAAACTTTGTATTCATCATTGGTTATGAGACCCTTCAGTGAGACTCTAAGTGATGGAATCTCAACCTCTAGAGGTAGAATGGATTTTGCTCCATAGACAAGATCAAATGGAATTGCTCTTGTTGGCATTCAGATACTAGTTCTATAGGCCCACAATGTGGGATTAAGTTGAACATGCCAATCTTTCCCTTCATCATTCACAGTTTTGTTCAATATTTTCAATATTTTTTTATTTAAGGCCTCTTCTTGGCCATTCCCTTATGGATAATAAGGTGTTGAGTATCTGTGTTGAATATGGAATCGTTCACAAAGTTTGTCAAAATCCTGATTCTTGAATGGTCGTCCATTATCTGTGATGATGGAGTTGGGAATTCCATACTGACAAATGATGTAGTTGAGTATGAAAGCTGAGATTTTTTTTCCAGTAACCTTAGTGAGAGGTACTACCTCAATCCACTTGGTGAAGTATTTTGTCTTTGTAATGATGAACTTGTGGCCATTTCGAACAGGAAGGATGAATATTTTACACTAAATCTAACCCCCATTGGGAGAATGGCCAGGTTGGCATAAATGGTTGAAGTTCCTTTGCTAGAGCATGAATGAGATTCCCATGAATCTAGCATTTTGAGCATGTTTTCACAAAATTGAATGATTCCCTCTCCATTGTAGGCCAGTAGTAACCCATTCTAATCAATTTCTTGGATAAGGTCAGTCCACTTGAATGAGTACCACAAATTCCACCGTGAACCTCTTGTAAAGCTTTGTCAGATTCATCACATTCAAGACATCGAAGTAAAGTACCATCAAGACCACATAAATAAAGGGTGTCGACGATAAGAGTGTAACGAGAGGATTGGCGGATGAAATTTCATTTTTGGTTAAGGGATAAATCAGGTGGTAAGATATTATTTTTTAGGTAGGCATAAATCTTGCCATACCAAGGTGAATCGGATCCCACCAAGTAGTAAATGATTTGTCTTTTGGGGGTGTCATAAGAACACGTAAATGATTGTTCCACCAGAAATTCATAGCGAGCCTGATTTTCTATGAGTTGTAACAATGATGTGATCGTAGCCATGGCATCGGCTACTTTGTCATCAAGCCTTGGAATTTGTGTGAATTTTATGTCCACAAAGTACTTCTTGAAATCATCAACCATCTTTTTATATGGCAACAATTTGTCATCTTTGATCTGATAATCATCATTGATCTTATTAATGACTAACTATGAGCCCCCATACACTTGTAATTCGGTAATCCTCCATTCCAATGCTATTTTAAGTCCAGTGATTAATGCTTCATATTCGGCTATGTTGTTGGTGCATGGAAACATTAGCCTATATGATCGAGGAATGGTATGTCCTTGAGGGGTGACAAAGAGTATTCCTTCCCCCAATCCATGTTGAGTGAAAGAGCCATCGAAATATAAGGACCATGGTTGTTTGGATTCTACAGAAAAGACATCAGCATCTAGAAATTTAATGTATCTAGAGGATGGTCTGCTTGTAGTGGTGCTTCAGATAGTTGATCAGTGATACCTTATCCTTTGATTTCCTTGCGATTAACATAATGGATGTCAAACTCACTCAGAATCATTACCCATGTTGCTATCCTTCCTATCAATGATGCTTTGCTTAACAGATACTTGAGTGGATCAATCTTTGAAACAAGGTTGATTGTATGAGTTAACATGTAATGTTGAAACTTTTGTGAAGCAAAGACTATTACTAGACAAGCCTTCTCGATGGTAGTGTAGTTGAGATCATGACTTGTTAGTGTTCTACTGATGTAATAAATTGCACGTTCTTTCCCTGTATGGTCTTCTTACGCTAGCAATGCACCCAAGGATGTCTCTGTTGCAGCAATATACAAAATCAATGGTTTATCTAGATTTGTTGGTACTAGAACTGGTGGAGTCATTAAGTACTATTTGATTTGTTGAAAATCCAGTTCACACTTGTCATCCCAATTGAAAGGAACATTCTTATGCAGTAGATTTGTGAAAGGTAGACTTTTGTGGGCTAGTTGTGCAATGAACCTTTGTATAGATTGAAGTCATCCCTGTAAGGATCTTAATTGACTGATGTTCCTTGGGGGATAAATTTCCATGATTTCCTATACTTTGGCAGGATCCACTTCAATTCCTTTTCTTGATACTATGTATCCTAAGAGTTTTCCAAATGTGACTCCAAAAACACATTTCTTGGGATTGAGGTGAACTTTGAATTTCTAAAATCTTCCAAATAATTTGGACAATATTTCCAGATATCCTTCGCTAGTGTATGACTTTTCCAATATTTCATCTACATAATCTTCCATGAATGTGTGCACCATGTCATGAAAGATTGTAGTCATGGCTCTTTGGTAAGTAGCCCCAACATTCTTTAGACCAAAAGGCATGACGTTCCAACAGTAAGTTCCCCATGGACATGTGAAAGTTGTTTTCCCCTGGTCATCGGGTGCAATCTTTATTTGGTTGTAGCCAGAAAAACCATCCATTAATGAATACATGGCATGGCCAGTTGTCAGATCAACTATAGTGTCGATGTTCGGAAGTGGGAAGTCATCCTTAGGACATGCTTTATTAAGATCTCTGAAATTTGTGCATACTCTAACACTTTTATCTAGCTTGGATATAGGAACAATGTTGGAGATCCATTTTGCGTAGTCGATTGATCTTATAAAGCCAACATCAAGGAGTTTTCTTAGTTCTTCCTTAACCAATAATGTAACATGGGGGTGCATCTTTCTAAGTTTTTGCTTCACAGGCTTAGCCCCTAGTTTGATAGACAAGTGATGCATGATAAGATCAGGATCAAGACTTGGAATGTTCGCATAAGACCAAGCAAAGTTGACTTGATTTGTTCTTAGAAAATCTATGAACTTTGGTATTTCTTCCTTTGTCATTGATGCAGCTAACTATAAAATCCTTGGTTTTTCTGAAGTTTCAAGATTGACGGCTTTTGTAGGCTCAATCAAGATAGGCGATCACTCATGGTAGTGCTCCAAGAGAGTGTCAATATTCCCATCGCCTGGTGCCTTAAAAAGGTTTTCACCATCCGATACACTCTTTATTTTATCTTTTGTTTGATCTAATACTGCTAGATTATGGTTTTCACCATTAGATCTTTCTTTTTTACCTTTACTTTTGCAGCTAGGAGACTTGACACTCCTAATTGAAGACTGTGCCAAAAATCGCTAGTGGAAAAATCATTTATGTCATCTGCAGAAAGGAAGTTGACGATAGATTCATCACTTGGAAACATAGGTATATCAATAGGTTTAGATGAATCCCAATCAATGAGATTGAGATATATCAAAGATAGCGGGTCATCGGGTTGCGTGAAATCAACTATGGTTATGGTTATAATGGAGTTGACTATAGGATCTGAGGTATGAGGTTGATCAATAATGGTATTGTTCTCATGATAGTCTTTTTCATTTGAATCTGACTCAGTATCACTAGAATCATCTAGTCACCTTGTAGTTTTGATTCTCATGTTTGGGACCCTGACCCTTCACCTTCAATTAGAGTTGGGGTATACTTTTGTATTACATCAACCTTTTTGTCCCTCCAGAACTCATAATTGTAAATGGTGTCCCATTCATATTTAGTAGAATCTGTGTTAGAGTTATTGTCCACGAAATTCTAAATTGTGGCCAGACATGCTTCTCTTGAATCAGAGCCTTCTTGCAATGTGAAGATAGTGTCATGCAGTTGTTTGGATGTTCTTTCTTTTGAGTGTGTATCATAACTTAATCTGGTTTTCTCTTTTGCAACAAGTCCTAGAGGGTTAATAGGTTCAACTACTCCTTTTCTCTTTTCGATAGTACCATTACCATCATATCCCATCTTTTGCATGATTAAATACCCTTTTCCATATCTATCTGTTGGTAATTTAACATTAAAAACTGCTTCATCTTCATCTTTATAGACCCAGTTTAGGATGTCTCTATCCTCAGGATCTTCCATGGGGAATTTTTATTTGATGAATCATCCATTAAACTTTGTGCTTGGCTCTATTGGTGATTGTGTTGATGTTTACGTTGTTGATATTTGATGTTGTGTGAGGGAAGGTTGTCCCTATGACCGAGGTGATGTCGGTAAATTAGCAAGACAAACAGAGTACTCCCTGACTCCATGGTCCTTGAATTTTAGTTTCCTATCAAAACTATTGGTTAATTGATTGATTTGTGTATCAATCTTGAGAGAAGTACTAGCATGAGCTTCTCGATTGTTAGGAACCAAAGTATCTTGACTAGCTTTGATGTTGGCACAAGTTTGATTTTTGAATTATCAGCTGCTATCGTGATTTCCTATCCATCATAAGGAAAATTAAGACATTGATGATAGGTGGATGGGACAACTTACATTTTGTGGATCCAAGGATGACCCAACAAGATGTTGTATGCAAGATCACAGTCTAATACTTGACATAATGTATTTTTGATAACAGGTTCCACTCTGATTGGTAGCATGATTAAACCCTTGGATGCTCTTTCCTCATCATCATAGGCTTTAATAGTAATTTTTCTTTTGGGATCAATGGTGTCCTCAAAAAATCCTAAAGCATAAACCAACTTCATGGTACATATGTTCAAACCAGCCCCTCCATCTATTAGGACACATCTAACACAAAACTTGTGAATCATGACTTCTAAGTATAATGATGAATTGTGGGGATGAGTCATGGAAGAGTCATCTTTTTCAAAAAATGAGAGACATGTGGGTGAAGACAAGTGTCCTACCATGGCTTGAAATTGGTCCACATCCAAATCAGTGGATACAGTTGTTTCAACAAGGTTCTTTTTGAGAATTTCTTTATGTACTAGGGAAATCTTCAAGAGTTCTAAGATATAAATCTGAGTAGGAGTTTTCCGAAGTTGGTTGACTAATTCATATTGATGTTGAGGTGGAAGCCCAGTGGATTTTGAAGAGGCACCCTTTAAGACAACCTTGGCTTGTGCCCTTGTTGTTACGTCGACTTCTCTATATTCCACCTTTTTGTTGACTTTAATAATGTTGACCCGTTCATCATCAGTGTAGATATGATTGATTTTCAGATCATCAATATGATTCACACTTTTTCCAGAAGACCTACCTTTTTGATAATTGGGAAAAGGGTTGTGAAATGCTTGGTGGTCTTCATTTAATTGTTGATGTCCTATTGTGATGGTGCCATTTTCGATTAAGTCTTGGATGGCATTCTTCAAGGCTTGACAGTTATTTGTGCGATGACCTTTGCACCAATGATAGTCACAATAGTATGCCTCATTCCATGATGGAGGCTTCACACTAGATTCATAGTTTGATTGAGGTGGCAAAGTAATGAAATTTTTGGCCATCAACTCTTTGAATGCAGATTCCAAAGATTGACCCAGTGGAGTGTAAGTTCTTCTACTAGAGAAGAATTAAAATCGTTGTGGATTTTTGTTTGAGGTATTCCCTAAGGAGTTATTATTGTTGGTTCCCCGGTAACCTTGATTGTTGGAAGTCCCTTGATTGGGAATAGAGTGTTGATTCATATTATTCCTCAGAGGAGGAGGATTATTTCCTTGATTTGTAATAGAGTTGACATTGTTATAGTTGTTATTGCAAGGAGCCCTTGGAGTACTAAGGACAAATGGCTTAGTCGAGACATGATTTGCATCAACAACACCATCATTCACAACATTTTTGTTGCGAGTCCAAAATTTAGACTTGTCCTGATTGTTATGATCATTGGATGAGCTAGGATTGTCCTTGTCAAGCTTTATTATTCCTCTTTTGACCAAAGCACTTTCAATGGTGATAGCATCTTCGATCAGTTTCTCAAAAGAGGGAGGACAATGTAAATTCAAATGATAGCTCATTTTTGAATTCAAGCTATTAATGAAGGTGACCATCTTTTCCTTTTTAGGAACAGGACGTGGATATCTAGCGAACATTCTTCTCCATCTCTGAAGAAAAGTAATAAAAGGTTCACCAAGTTTTTGTGCAATTTTATAGAGATCTATCATAGTGATTTGGTGTTGGATGTTGTAAGCATATTGTGATTTGAACAGATTGATTAATTCTTCAAATTTCTTGACAGGAGGTGTAATTTTTTATAGCCATTCCATAGAGTGAGCTCCAAGACTCCTAGGAAACAATCGCATCAAGTAAGTGTCCTCATGAGAAAACTCTAAAGTCATGTTTTAGAAGTCTCTAACATGGTCTATTGGATCTGATTTCCCATTATAATGATCAAATCTTAGAATTTCGCAATGTTTGGGAAATAGAATCACGTTGAGACTTCAATCAAAAGGATAAGGAAAAATGTCCTCAAGAGTATATTTCTTTGTGGTGGTTCCCCCTTGTAACTCTTTAACTTGTCCTTGAAGTGCCTTAATTTGTTGATTCAAAGCACAAAGATTAGATAGGGGTGTTTCTTCAAGTTTTTTCTTCAAAATCTCAGTATCAAAGTCATGTGGCAATTTAGCTCCTTAGTCAGCTAAATAGAGGAAATATTTTTCTTTATCGCGTTGCAAGATATTTTCTATGGCTTTGTGAAATTTGGGATCTTGCTCATCCTCCCTAAGGTGGCATTCATTCTCATGTTCATCATCACTATCTACAGGAGTATTGTTTATGACTTTATACTTGTGGAATGGATTCTCTTCTCTGTTATCCATGTCATTGTTGAAAAGTGGATTACGACTTATATTGTAAAGTGGATTACTACCTTCACCTTCTTCTTGAGTGTTTTGGGTATGACCTTCTTGTTGGATCTCATCCTTTGACTTATTGTGTTGAGATCTTGTAAAGATAGGCATGTGATTTTAAAAATTTCTTCTAAACTTAGATCATAGTTCTGATAAGTGTGACAATGATGATATCTTGATCTGATAAGATGGGAATCCTATGATATGATCAAAGATGTTCCTATTTTTCTTGATTGTGGCTTCCAATGATGAAGGATGTTAGAATCCTATTGGGGAAGTTGAATCAATAATCATAAACTTATTTGAAAAGTGCACTCTTAAAGATTTGATCTTTGTTTTCGAAGAAAGGTTTTAAAATCACTGAAGGATTTGACTGGGGTGGAATGAATATTCAATAGAAGGTTGTGGTATATTATCAAACTCAAGAGGTTGATTAAAATTATGCCGTTGAGATAGAGTTAATCTCTGATAATAAGCTCGAGAATGCAAAGGTTCTATAGCATACTCGTTAGTGAATCCCCTAACAAAGTCTTGGTATCTATGAAGAAATCCACGGTAATGAAGCAAGATGTGTCGACTTTTGTACAAATATTTTCTTCTTTACAATGTTTTCTTATATCCTAAATGTTTCTTGGTCTTTTGTATCCTATTGGAAACTGATTTCTTGACAAATTTTGTTGATTTCCACTCTTTAAGCATGGGGGAAATATTAGTATGTTACTGGACCAAAGGTGTCAGAAAGTCAGGTTTTATGAAAAAAAAAAAATTGAACAATTTTTGAATGATTTCAGTTGTTGTTTTTCATGTTCATTTCAGATGATCTTTTATCCAAATTAATGTGAATGACAACACAGAAAACACTTTGAATTAAATGGAATGTAACCAAACACAGATAAAGCAAGCACATCCTATGGTAAAACCAGGACAATATCCGTTAGATTCCACGTGGGTTTCCCCAACCGCATATCGGTAGCTTGTTAATTCAGAAGCTTGGCTGCACAGGATCCCCCTTATAGTGCACTCTCTTCTCAGGCCAACCAAGCTTCCAACCCCCATGAAACTCCCATGGAAGATTGATCACCTCTACTACAGACTAAGAAAGTGTGGATGCCTTCACACCAACCAATGTTGTGCTAGCAAATAGAAGGTTTTTGGTTTACTACATAATGGTGTTTAATTCGGGACCCCCGTTCGAGTGGCCATACATGGGGAAAGAGATTAATCACCAATTAGGTGGCACTCCAACTTGAAGAGGTTAAGCTCAACAGGGTTTATGGGAGTACTACTCTATCTGTACGACACATCCGCACTCGTAATCTTAGGTTTTCCCTTAAGATTCACATTTGTATACCGGTTGAGAGTAGCTTGGCCTTAGCTCCATTTCTAGTTTCAGTTGTGTTGGCATGATGAAATACCTAGGTAGGCCCAATTTCTAAAGTTAGTAACCGTTTCTCTTACACCCAAGATCACACGAATGTGCAAGGGGAGAGGATACTCCAATATACCAAATCGTGAGGGTTACATAGGGATAAAGTGGACTTGGCTTTCTGATCACCTACTTTGCACAGGGTGAGAGCATAATCACCTATCACTTTCAAGCACAATTAAGCAAAGTAAACAAATTCATTTTAATGCACCAAATCACAATGATTTAAGCTAAGCGAAGATATTGCTTCACAAAAAACATGGGGTTCATTTTAACTACATGATCAAAGTGTGGTGACTATCCTAGATTGATTCATTTTAAACCAGAAAAAGATCTTATCTACGGAATGTGTTAGACTCAGAATCCAATTTTTGTGTTACAACCCAGATGTGCCAAAACAGATAGTATAAGCACCGAAACAAAATGTAGGTGCGTAGAAACAGACCCTAAATGCGCAGAAACATACACTAAATGTGCAGAAACAGAATGCAGATGCGCAGAAATAGACCCTAAATGCGCAGAAATAGAATGCAGATGCACAGACATAGATCCTAAATGCGCTAAAATAGAATGAAGATGCATAGAAATAGATCCTACATGTGCTAAAATAGTCCTTAGATGCGCTACTTTATTTAAGTGCAAATTCAAATCTGTAAATGACAGTAGCTAATGCTCTGAAATCTACCTTAAATGTGCTAATTTAACTCTTAAAAGCTCTAAAATAGTTCTTAAATGCGCCACTTTAACAAAATGCAGATTTAACTCTAAATATGATGAGACTAGATGCACTATTGTATCCCTTGGATGCGCTAAATAAACTCTCAGAAGAACTGAAACAGTCCCCAGATGCACTAAAATACCTACAAAAATAGAAACATTTAATTCCCAGATGCGCTGCAGAGAGTATCAGATTTGCTAAAACCCCAAATTTTTTTGAAAGTCGAACTTCAAAACGTGAAAAATCAGTCAAAACACTCTAAAAAAAATTCAAAATCGGGGCATGGGCCCCACGATGGGCACCATTTTATGTGTATATGAAAATATGTCAATTATAAAGAATTCAAACACATTCAATAAAACTTTATATCAAAAGAAACTATAAGGAAATTAATTGAACTCTCATTGCAGCTCCTCCAAAGTCATTTTATTGTTCCCTATCTCCAGTGTTTCGTTGATTCAAGTTGCTCTCAGATTTAGTATGCCAAGCTCAACAAAATGAACTACTAGAGAATGAGATTTAAACTGAAATGCATATTACATAAAATGCAAGATTATTCCTAAGATATGATAAGATTATTGCTAGAATGTTAAAGATGCAAATGCATAAGCGTGATTGTGTATGAATGTCTGTGTCTATGTGTCTAACCAATGCTTGGATTTACACATGTATTTATAGAGTTTTTTGAGGATTTTGATTGGCTGAGTTGGTCAACGGCTGCGATAATTCCTGACAAATCGTACGATTGAAGATGGATGAGACTGAAGGGAAAAATAGAAGAAAACGAATAAAGCAAGATTTTTCTATTTTCCTGAAAGAGATAAGATGAGATGATAAAAAAAATCATCTTTTTTAGAAGATAATGAAAAGATACTGAGAAGATAAATAATGAATTATCCAATTCAATTATTTATTTATGAGTGCACGTTGATTTTTCTTAATTAAATAAATATTTAATTAAGATTTTGAGGAAATCAGAAGATTTCATAATTAAATGAAATATCTAATTATGATTTGAAGAAAGCAAAAGATCTTTAATTAAATAAAATATTTAATTAAATTTGAAGAAATGACATGTGTATGAAATTAATTAAATAAAATATTTAATTAATTAGAAGAAAATTTTAAATAGAAGAAATTTTTTAAAAAAATTTAATTAAAACGAAAGATTGAATTAAATTCAAAAGGATGATAATTAATTTAAATAAATAAAATATATCTATTTAATTAACCAAGTAGATATGTGAAATAATCAAATAAAATAAATTTATTTGATTATAGTGGGAAAATAAAATGAATGAACAATATAATTAAATTGATTAAATTTAATTACATGTAGAAGACTTTAGAGAAATTAATTAAATAATAAATATTTAATTAAATGTCAGGATTAATTAGACATGACCAATTTTATACACATACATCTTCCATTATTCTTCAAATCTAGGGTAAATATTCTATTTTAAGAAGAATCTCTATGTCACCCATAAATAAATAATTGAATTCAATAATTCATTATTTATCTTCTTCGAAATATTTCCATAATCTCACAAAACGATGATTTTTAACAAATCATCTTTATCATCTTATCTTACCTCTTTTACAGAAAAGAAAACAAATCTTGCTTTATGCTTTCTTCTGTTTTTCTTCACTCTCATCCATCTTAAGCCATTCGATCTGCTAGGAATTTTCACAATTGTTGATCATATCAACCAATCAAAAGCTTTCAAAAAAACTCTATAAATAGCACAACCAATCCAAGCAATGTTTATAGCAGCATACATAGTACACTAGCACACAACAAAGAAATTATAGATTAATTGCATTCTAGTATTATTATTCATAACATCATCAATAGTCTTTCATTTTCAGCAATCATGTCTTAGTTTAAGCATTACATGCATTTCACATTCAATCTCGTTCTTTAGGAGGATTGTTCATTGATCCTAACATACAATCTAAGAGCCAGCTAGAATCAATGAAAATATTGAAGATAGAGGATGATAGGATGACATCGATGCAGGATACTGAGTTTGCAATCTCTATTGTTTTAAATATTCTATTTTCGATATAATGTCTTATTGGTGTGATTGGTTCATTTAGTTTTTACATATTTAACACTCACAAAATTGACCACACATTTATTGGCACCCACCGTGGGGCCTTCCCCCCTTTTTAACATCTACTTGCAAGTTCTCTAACGGGTTTTACATTATGGAATTGGGCTTTTTGACAAAAAAAAATTGTTTTAGCGCATATGTAGATTTCTGAAGCACATCCAAATAATTTTAAAGTGCATAACATGGTTTCTTTCAGCACTTTTGTAGGTACTTTGGCGCATATAGGAACTCTCCTAAATGCATGAAATGAGCTATTTGAATTGAGATCTAGTGAAATGTGTGGTACAAAAATGCAACTATCTAATATATATAGGTTATGGCACCAAATAGAAGCAAGTACAATGCAATACAATATTACAATCTGGAAATGAAATGTGGTGAGTGCAAAAGGGTGAAATGAAACAATGCATGAAATGAGCTATTTGAATTGAGATCTAGTGAAATGCATGCTACAGAAATATGTAAAGTGTTCTTTTAGGGGTCATAAGGGATTGATTCACCTAGGGTGGAGAATGAGTCCCAGTATGGACTTTCATCAAGATTTTAGGACTTTGTGACTTGTATTTATGTTTTTAGAATGCTATGATATGTTTCTAAATGGAAAATGCAGAATTTTAGAGCTATTCAATGATTAAAGATACAAAAAGGAAACCTATGATGCACTTTTACAAATGCAAAAATGAAACCCTAGAATGCAAGGTAACTAATGAAAAATGCAATGCAAGCTACTTCTAGGATGAGTAAGCGACTCCTAAAATAGAAAATAAAGTATTCTAAAAGTCGGGTTTACCAAAATGTGACATATTTTTGGACCCAAAGGATTCTTTAACTCTTATATGGTTTTCCACCTAAAAGGAGAGAGATTAGGTCCAAAAATGCTTATGTAACACTCAAATCAGGATGTTTGCAATGTGATATGATGTAAATGAACTTAAATAAATGCAATTAAATGATTATTCTAAATGAATGATAAAAAATGCAAAACTAAGATTTATGCTTTGTTTGAAAACATAGTGTGATATGCAAAAAGATAAAAATAATGAACAAAATGCAATATTTGACTAAACAAAAGGTTGTTCTAAGAATGTGTTCACATAGGAAGTTGTAGAGGACTGAATGACAAACTGGAGAGTTGATGAAATCAATATTTTAACTAATTGGGGCTCATTCACCATGGGTGGTGAATCAGTCCACCTACAAAAATCTAGAAAATCAAAGGAAAATTCTATAGAGTTAAATTTGCAATTCTATCTCCCATAGATCTCTACTTCTGAAACTGTCAGATTTGGGTCTAAAAGTAACTTTTGTTGATGATTTGACTTGAATGATGAGAAGAATACTTGAATGACTTTGCAACTTGATTTCTAATGTTTTCCAAGCTTCCAAAGGACCTAAATCTGCAAACAAACAAGAAGAAAAGAAGAAATGTTGATTTTTAAGGCATGGGGGTTTTCCTTGGTCAAACCTTGTTTAGGTAATTAAACTAAATTGATGAAATAATGGAAAGAAACATGCAATAAAGGAGTATATTACCTTGCCATGATGATTGATATTGAAGGTCTGCAACATAACATGTAGTCCTTGAAAGTCTAAAAATTGATCTTTAAATTCCTTGAAATCTAAGTTGCTTGATAGAATATTGATGAAATAAGAGATGATAAGAGGATTATGGATTGAAGACTTTAGAGATTAGAAGAATATTAAGGATGTCAAAGTGAGGGTAAAAACACTTATTTATACAATCTTGTGCCTCACTATCTGTTCATACCTCATCATAGGCTGACGTCAAGTGATTTTTAAATAAAAACTTGAAAGAAATTTAAAATATTTTGAAATTATAACCAAGAAGACCCATTCGCCATCCATGGCAAATGGGTCCCACTTTGGGCTCAAAAGTGGGTGTTGGGTATTAACTTGCATTTAATATTGTTTGTTGGGTTTATATTCAAAAATACACTTAATTAAGTCATATGAGGGCATAAAGGGATCAAACAAGTCATAATAAACGTGTAAATAAGGAGATCTACCCAGAAAAGCATGAAAGTTGGTTATAAGACTTTACAACACTTTAAAATAGGACTTAATGATGAATAAAAATGAATATTTAAATGAATTATAATAAAAAGAGATTAGAAGAGTGTAGAAATGTATTACAACACTTCACAACACCTTCACAAGACATTAAATGTATTTTATTTAGTTTACAAGAGTCCAAAACCTAGTGTGCATGCATAAAATACTTCACAACACTAGATTAGGGCCTTGTTAAATCATGAATTAATCCATTTCAAGCAATGGGTTCTTTTTTCTACAGCACAATTTATAAGCATATGAAGCCTTGCTTGTCTCATGAAGCACAAACAATCATTTTCCTTTGTGGTGCCTTGTTAAAGTTATCAGGAGGTATTCCTTTGATATGGTTGAGTGGGAAGCCCATTTAGTGGCACGACTTTCCCTATAGCCACCTTTATGACTGTGAGTGCATACCAACTAGCGTATGTACTTCAGCTTTTGATTTTTCTCACCTAGTGGACTGCCATGAGTTCTGTCACCCCAAAGTGAGTATGCATTCTCTTTTTCAAATAAACAGCCTAGATGTAATCCACAACTAGTGGGATAGACCATCAAAGCTTTATTCTATTCCTTCATTTCAACACTTTTGTTCCTTTGTTGTTATGTTTAGTTTTCCATGGGATCTTCATCCTAGGGGCCTGATCATCCCTCTTGATCATTTTTATTCTATCTTGATAACATAAGTGCATTGGGATATGCATGGCTACTTTAGTGTGAGTTTGAAGCAAGTCCATCCTCTCACTAAAGTGGGGGCTAAATTCATTGTATAAAAATGGCCTCTTGTCATTTTCATGGATTTTTAGGCCTGTCTTCATGATTCTTGGTCTATTTTTCTTTGATTTATTGATGTAATATGGCTTGAACATGCACATTTAGGTCCTTAAAATTCAAATAATGACGTCTTGTGAAGTTGTTGTGAAGTGTTGTAAAAAATTTCTAGACTTTTCTAGACTCTATTCATTGCAATTCACCTAAAAATAACATTTTCATCACTTATTAAGTCCTATTTTGAAGTGTTGTAAAGTCTTGTAACAAGATTTCACACTTTTCTAGGCACAATTTCACTATTTACACCTTTCTTATGCTTTATTTTATGCCTTTATGCCCTTATAAGGCTTGATTAAGTTTATTTTTTAATGTAAACCTGACAAACAACATTAAATATGACTTAATTCCCGACACCCACTTTCAAGTCCAAGGTGGGACCCATTCGCCATGGGTGGTGAATGAGTCCCTCTTGGCTCCAAATTCAAAATATTTCAAATTTTCTTTTGGGTTTTTATTCAAAATTACTTGATGTCAGTCAGTGATGAGGTATCATTGGGTTACTAAGGGACAACTATGTTATAAATAAGTTTTTTTCTCCTCATTTTACATCTCCTACAATCTTCTAACTCATTCAAGCATTCAATTAGGATTTGAGCACTTTGCATCCTATAATCAAGCATCAATCAAACATTCAAGAGCAGCCATTGTTGTATCTTCAAATTTTCTCCAACAATGGTTTGGTAAGTTGATAGCATTTGTATGTTATTTGTTTATCATTATCCTTCATTTCATTATTTTATTAAGGGTTTGATTACAAAAGTGGGATTTGACCAAGGCAAATCCCTATAGCCTAACCCTTGACTATTTTTCCCCTTTTGTATGTGTGTTTGCAGACTTATGTATGTATATTTGACAAGAAATTAGGTGTTGAAAGATGGTAAAAATGTTAACAAGGTGCTTCAAGTCAAATTGACCTCATTTCAAGCTTAGAGAATACTTTTTGTTTGTTTCCTGCAAAATTAACTTTGTCAACCCGACATCCAAACAACCCAAATCTGGTGTTGCAGAATTGTCCCCTGATTTCATAGAATATTGGGAGAGGACTGATTCGCCATCAATGGTGAATGAGTCCCACCTTAAGGCTGGAAATCTAGATTTTGTCAAATTCTAGATCCTGATACTGAGAAACCAATTTTTGACAGTTTTCATCAAAAGAAGGATTGATTCGCCATCAGTGGAAAATGAGTCCTATTGGTGATTTTTTGTAATCTCAGTTAGCATTCAAAAGATTCCAAATCCTCCAATCTCTGTCCAGGTGCATTCTAATTCATTCTTTTTCTATTTTCTTTTGCATTTGTTCATTCTTAGTTCATGTTTGCATATCACATTGTGTTTTCTAACATTGCATAATCCTTAGGATTTTCATACATAATCAATCACATAATTCATCTAATTGCATTTGGATCACCTAATTTACTCTTAAATACATCATATATTTCATAATTTGAGTGAACTTAGCTAGATCTTTTGTGTGGGGTTTATCTCTCTCCTTTTAGGTGAAACATCCTAAGAGCGCAAGAGTAGCCTATAAGCCCTACCCAAAAATCTATGGTTCAGAGGCATTTTTTCAAACAACTCATTACCTTGTATATGATATTTCTTACTATTATTCTTTTATATATTTCTTCCAAGAATCCATAGCATAGACAAGGCATTGAATTGGTTGAAAATACTCCTTAGTAAAAACTGGTCTGAGCATGGAATTCCATGACAAGAAAAATGCAATTAGAAGCTGCTCCTACTTATCACTTATGCTATCTGAAGTAATTGCATCAATACTTATGTTGAATTTCGAAAAAACTATATTTTAGTTGAAATTTTTCCATCTATCAACATCTAGTTATTAGTTATGGAATGCAAAGTAATGCTTTGAGTTTGAAAGATGTGCAATGCAATGTAATCAACAATATGAATATAAACTACACAGATCTATTAACTAAAATTTATTAGTTAAACTTTTTATTCTATTTCCTATGTGAAGGTTTGTCTAAATCCATTGGAACTGAGAGGTATTCCCTCAAAACCTCCAATATTAGCCTATTCAACATCCAAAATCACATATTAGAATACCATTCATACAATAATGCTATTAACATGTAATAAATTTATAATTGTTTACTAGTTACATACCTCAATGGTAGATGCAATGAAGTAATAAGCGGGTGTAGGGATGGTGTATCTAGTATCAACATTGTGACCTTGAAATTTTATTAAAATCATAAAACTAAATTAGTTAATATTGCATTTCAAAATTGAAATTTAATAAATTAAATTCAATGAACATGCTAACATTTACCTGAGTATTGATGCCATAAGCCTCATTCAAAATGTCAGTCTCCCTCAGCATCTCCATAGTTGCAGATGTATCCTACGTAGCAGCCTCCTGAGTGTCGATGGGGTCATATGAACAAGTCACCCCGCAAGCCTGACACAAATGGGATAGAAGCCCACCACTCGAAGACTCCCTTGTATGATGTTGTAGTATAGGGATGGCACACTGGATGACACTTTGGGTCAAAGAATTGATTTCCTACAAAGTGTTTACCTCGACACTCTCCTACAAAATGGAAGGAATAATGATGTTCTCATGAGGTAATTAAGCAAGCGGTCATCTCACTTGCTGCCTAGGATCCTAATATGCACCAGGTCTATCTTGAACTGACCCCCACCTCTCCCATAGAATTCCCTCATATCAAAATAATCCAGGATTTCATTCAAGATGAACTCACAATATAGTTTCCTCAAGAAACATTGTAGGACTTCACAATTGTTGCATGGTGGGTAATCAAAATCCATGTACCACCTATCCACAAAAAAGGTCCTAATTTTTTGGTGTTGGCACCAATGGATAGGAAACCTCTTTGCATTGAGGCTAATATTTTCATTTGTGTGTGGGTCAGTGAATAATGAACACAAATCAAATTTTGTAATTTTTATATCTTTTACATCTTTATATGATAATTTATCATAATAATAATTCCTAGCTGCCTACCTCCTAGCTTTCCAACCAGTTAATTGTTGATTCAATGTACATGTTTTAGAGTTTCTTTCAATGAATTTGCAAGTTTTTTTCTTTCCATGGTTGAACCATTTGGATCGTTACACCTCATGATTAACTCAAAAAAAAATTATTGTTTTCAATTTCACTCATTAAATTTTGTTGAGTTCTAAGAGGATGTTGAGGGATTGGTGTAGGAGATTGTTGTTGTGGTTGTTGATCTTGAGGATTTTGTTGATATTGTTGTTGCTCTGCTTGTTGAGGATTTTTTTCATGTTTTTGTTGCTCTACTTCTTGAATATTTTTAGGAGGGTTTGCACGTTCATTAACATCTCCTACAAATTCAACAAATAAATATAAAAAACAACCTAAAACTAACAAATTCACAACAAAAAACAAATAATCCTTACCTCTTAGACCTCCTTGTTGATGTGGTGGCTTCTTGGTGACCAAACAACAACAATTTGATGAAAAATTTACAAGATTTTCTCCTCCCAAAAAACAAGCACACAAATGAAGGGATTTTGGCCATAGGCAAAAAAAAATGGTCACAATGCAAATGAATTTGATTTCCTTCTTTTTTTCTTTTAATTAATCATAACACAAGTCCTAGGCTTGGCACAACAAGCCATAATGTGAGTGCATTATAATGCGCTTTTGTTATAAGCAATCATTTTTTTAAAAAACAATTGGCCACAAATTAGCCCCCCATCTTTTCGCACCCACCCATAAATCAAGGTAAAGAGAAAAATTAGTGTATAGAAACTTATCACAATGAACTTCATCATCTAGTAGATCCCAATTTAGATCAAAAGACCTTAGTTATCACTAATGAAATTGAACTAATAGAGCTAGTGATTTTGATGAAAAAGGGACCCAACGAAGGGTTTGATTTTTATGATTAGTGATTTCAATTTCTTATTCACTTTGAGGAAAGGGACCTTAATGAATAGTAAAGAGTTGCATTTCTATTAATCTCACTTGTACATTTGTAAATTGTAAGTAATGCATGTGTGAAAAATATCGTGTTTGTTTTCTTTTTTCATGTGATATATTACTAGAGTATATTTGTATTCATTGTTGCACTAATTTTCAATAAATCTAAAGATGGTTTCGTGATGTTCAATTATTTTTTTTATATTTTTTATATATTCCACCTCATAATGCATGGTAATATTTTCCTTATTAAATAATTTATTTAATACCCAATTAGAATTGGATGTTTCTTTGTCCCCATTGGTGTAGAGAATAAATCATTCCATATCAAATTTATTGATAAAGAGGCACAAGCTTGTAAGGTTTTATCACACACTACATAAGATAAGTATTTCTAATGTTAGGTAAAGATACTCACTTGTGCCAAGTAGTTATATTAGGGAATTCAATTCATTGGGGTCCTTGAGAAGGAAATGATGGGAACATAATTCTCTATCACCTCATCAAATAAGTAGAATGGAAATAAATTTTAAGTGGTTGAAAAGCTAATGAAGTTGATCACTATCTTTCCTAGCAAGACTTGGCAAGTGCTATTTTCTTTTTTAATAGGATGGCCATATTCATTGCCCACATTATCAACTTTTATCAATAATTTATACAATGTGATATTTGATAAGCATAAACAATCAAAGTAGTCCAAGAGATGTATGACAAATTTTATAGTCTATTCAAAAAGTTTTCTATCTCTATGGATCTTAGAAAACAAAATATTTAATATTGATTCCCTTCAACAAATGATCCAATAATACATGCATAATTAGTTTTCTATCAAAAATTTCTCTTCTCCCCCAACATAGGAAGACATCTTTAGAATGATCTAGTCACTTAAAAAATTAGAAGTAATGGTAAGCTCCTTAGCATCATATTGTCATATATTGTCATGTAAAACTTTTATATCATCATTAGTAGGTATAAATGTAATTTGAGGAGATTAGATCTATTGAAATGTGCTTTCCAGGAACTGTAGTAGATCTATCAAACATAGGGGTTTTCAATTAGTGTACCATTGGATCTACCTCAAGCGGTTAAGCTCTTCTCTGAGGAACCAAAGCTCTGATACCAATTGTTGAAATGCACAAGAAAACTAAGATGGGGGATGAATCAGTTGTCACCAATCACACAAATCTCAAACAATTATTAGCTCAACTCACTGCTTTTAGGAGTCTAACACATTAAATTTCTCGCTACCTCAACTCACTTTCGCACAATTTTTCACATCTATCTTTCTTCTCACACTTGTGGTGTACAATCCTTAACGCCTTGTCTTTTATTTATACCATCATCAACCTTAGAAACTTTCTCCAAGGTCAGCTACACACGCTTCTTTTACAAATTCAAATTAGGTCAAAAACTCAACATTCCCATGGTGGATGAGAATGAGAGTGGAACAAACCAACACTTAACTAGGACCCAAAACAACATCTTGGATCAATCACATGCTTTATTAATTGATACTTATCCTTCGCATGATGTATAAACACCAAGTCAGCCAAACCTAATAAAAACACCAATGAACTTTGAATTAGATGCTTCTACAACAAGAAGATAACATATGGACCATAAAACATGCTTCACCATACACTAGAACACATCTTAGATGCCTTCATATTCATTTGTAGCTATTGCAACAACCTTCATACTCAAAACACTTTCCATCAGTCCATCTAAACTATACAAACACACATAGAAACTCTGAAGCTAGTCATCTAGAGCACCAAACCACGAACATAGGATCAACACAGAAGTGTAAAGAAAATACTAGAGTGAATTTTGAACACACACACAATTCTAACTTCACTATTTATTAATTTTCTAAAAATCACTTGGTAACTCATCATATCAGCACACTTGTAACATCATAAAGATATCTCCATGTACTCACAATAACTCTACAGTATCTCAACTATACATGCCCCACCTACAATCACTTGATTCATTTCTCTACAACAACCTATACTATGTTCACATCAATGACAACACCACCATACACATTCACACTTGCAACAATCTCCCCCTTTGTCATTGATGGCAACACATGACTCTCTCTCCCCCTTTGACATCAATGGCAAAGAAAAAAAGTTTTTACATAATTATGATCACTCCCCATTAGGAGTGCACCCATGACAACATACATCTCATATTGCAACAATGATACTTCCTACTCCTCCTAAGGAGTAGACCCTAGTCATCAATCTAGAAAAAATGATGAATTTGTAGATCCATTGCATTGATGTACCTCCATGTGCACCTAGTTCAAAGAAAGAGGGCTAGTAACCCCCAATTTCTCCATGAGATTCTCAAAAGTATCCTTCAGAAGAACCTTCATAAATATATCAGTAATTTGATCCTTTGTAGGCACATATTCTAGCCCAACTTCATTCTCCAATACCTTTTCTCTCAAGAAATGATATCTAATAGATATATGCTTTGTCCTTGAATGCATTACCAGATTCTTTGAAATATTTATTGCACTTGTATTATCACAGAAGATAGGGATAGGCTCATCACACATCACTCCTATATCCTCCAATTTTTTCATCCATAGTACCTATGTGTAGCAACATGTTGCTACTATGTACTCGGCCTCTATAGTGGATAAATAAATTGAATCTTGTTTCTTTCTTTTCCATGAAACCAATCTACATCCAAGAAAGAATGCACCACCAATTGTACTCTTTCGTTCATCTATACAACTTTCCCAATCTGCATCAATGTAAGCACTCAAAGTGAAATCAATATCCCTAGGATACCACAAGCCATAATCTGGAGTCCCTTTTAGATATTTGAATATCCTTTTCATAGCTGTAACATGTGTTTCTTTGGGTTTTTCTTGAAATTTTCAAACCAAACATAGTGCACACATGATATCCATTCTAGTAGTAGCTAGTAAGATATAATAGTCCACCAATCATAGATCTAATACATGCTTTGATCGACTTTAGGAGATTTATCATCCTTACTCATTTTGCATCCAGTCACCATAAGGGTACTAACTGATTTGGAGTCATCCATTCCAAACTTCTTCAAAAATTCTTTAACATACTTTGATTATGAAATTAATACACATTTATTAGTTTGATTCCCTTTAAGTCCAAAAAAGAAATTCAACTCACCAATCATATACATTTCAAACTCTTTTTGCATCTCCTCTGCAAGCCTCTTGCACATACACTCATTTCCTCCAAATATAATATCATCAACATACACAACCACTATCAACATTTTGTTTCCATCAATCTTGAAAAAAATATTACTATCTTGTGAAGCCTTTCCTGAACCTTTGATGTGTCAAATACGTATCCAATCTTGCATACCATTCTTTGGGAGCATGTTTAAGTCCATACAATGACTTTCTCAACTTGCAGACCACGTCCAGTTGATTTGATAATTGAAATCCTTCTAGTTGATCCATGTAGACCTCTTCTTCCAATTCTCCATTTAGCAATGTAGACTTAACATCCATCCGGTATACCTTGAAATCTTTGTGAGCATAAAATCCCAAAAACATCCTAATAGCCTCCATTCTTGTCACTAGGGAAAAGGTCTCCTCAAAGTATATTCTTTCAATCTGTGATTAACCTTTGCACACAAACCTTGCTTTGTTTCATACTACTTCACCATTCTCATTTAGCTCATTCCTGAATACCCATTTTCTACCAATTACATTCTTGTTTACAAGTCTAGGAACCAATTCCCATTTCTAAGTTTTCTCTATCTACTATAACTCATCTTTCATTGCTCTAACCTAATTTTCATCTTTGCATGCTTCACACACTATTTTAGGTTATGTGAATGGTGATCTTGGACCTACACAAACATGAATAACAAACACACAATTAGTCCAATATGCAAGTTAGAAACATCATTCCCCATGAAATTCATGTGAAACATAAAAACAAGAAATAATATGAAGAACACAATGAAAAAGCTATTAAATCCTATTTAAATGATCAAACTCTCATTCCCATGGGAAAATTGGTGCCATTTTGATGTGGACAATGGCCCTTTCCCAGACCTTTGCTAGCTTGATGATGATTGATGAATATCCTTGATGAAATTTACAATAACCTAGATATAAAACTATAAATCTTGATGAAAGTGGATGAACAATGGTTGAGAAAATTCAAAATCTCAAGATAATGACTTTGAATAAAGTTGTGGATCCAAAATCCAAATGAAAGCCTCTTATTTATAGATGATAAAGATGAAGGATGAGGAAAAATGGATGAATGTGGGATAAAAGACTAACCAATAGCATAAAGTCACTTTTCAACATGTGAGTGGAAAAAGGTGGAGCACACTTTGGTCATTGTACAATTAAATGCAATTAGGTGGAATTTCAAAATGGATGAAATCACAAGTTGGAGGGAGAAGAAAATGAAGTTAATACCACTTGGATAAAGGCAAAGGACATATAAGAAACTTAAATGCCTTGTTGGATGTACAAACCCCTTCAAAGGGATTTTTCAAACTTGCAGAATATTCCCTTTTTGATGCCTTTTTGAAAGTAATTAGAGATTTAATAAATCAACTAAAATGATTTTCATGAGAAAGTTGCAAAAGCTAGAGGATTTGATGGATTAAGATTAAGATTAATTAGAATTTGATTAATTAAGAGGGAGATTAGCTGATTTGATAGTTTGGACTTAGACTTTTGGATTAATTTAAATCAAAATGAGAGGAAAATGATTAATAGACTTAATTAAATAAGGTTTGATTTATTTAATTAAAATGGATGATGTTAGATTAAGTCAAATAAAGATTAATTTATTTAATTTAATAGAAAGACTTTAGAGCTTTAATTAAATGAAATGAATTATTTAATTAAAACATAAAAGATGACTTAATAAAATGAAATTGATTTATTTAATTAAGGGATGAAATGTGATGAATTTAATCGAATAAAGATTATTCTAATAAATTTATTAGTAAAGGAGATGATTTAGGATGAATTGGTGTTTGTAAAATCAGAATCAGGTGTATAGGTTTGATCGGTACATTTTCCATGTCTACAAGTTCTATCTTGGAAAGTAAACACAAATTTACCTTAGTTGCTACCACCTTGGTTCTTGTCTTTACACCTTCGATTTTGTCTCCAATTATCTATTCTTTTGGATGATTTTTCTCTACATATTTTGGAGTCTTACGAGCAGGTTTTGAAGCTTCTTCTTCTTCAATTTGCTCTTCTTCTTCTTCCTTATTATCTTCTTATACTTTTCTGCAAATAGGTTCAACTTCACATATTTCAACTGATATGTGCATATCTTCATCAACTTTTACATTTTCACTTTCAATAATCTTTCTCAATCTTTTATTGAAGCATCTATAAGCTTTTTTATTGGTTGAATATCCAAGGAATACCTCAATCACATCTTTCATCAAACTTTCCTAGATTCTCATCATCTCTTTTAATATAACATTTGCTTCCAAACACCTTAAATTACTTAACAGTAGGAGTTTTTCCATGCCACAGTTCATAAGGAGTCTTTTTGTTTTTACCTTTGATCTTAACTCTATTATGAACATAAACAACAGTGTGAATTTATTCTCTCCAATATAAGTTTCAAGTACATTTTCCTATTTCATCATAGTCCTTGCAGCTTCTTGAATAGTCTGGTTGTTCCTCTCAGCAAGTCCATTTTGTTGAGGAGTTCTAGGAGAAGAAAGATGTCTCTTTATACCATGCTCTTCACAAAACATATTAAACTCATTGGAGGTGAGTTCTCCACCTTTTTCAAACCTTAAACATTTCATTTTTCAGGTTCACTTCATTCTCTAACATATCCTTAAACACCTTGAATCTCTCTAGATCTTGAAATTTCTCCCTAAGAAAATTAACCCATGTCATTCTAGAATATTCATCAATAAGAAGCATAAAATGCATGTCACCATTAATACTTCTTGTTCTTGTGGGACTATAGAGGTTTGTATGAATCAATTCCAACATTCTAGTAGTTGATTATTCTTTTCCTTTAAAGTTGTATCTTGTTTATTTTCCCAATTAAGAACTTTTAAAAATAATATTGGTAGGTTTTTTTATTCTAGGAAAATCCCTAACTTCTCTTGATTCATATTGTCAAAATTTACATGTCCCATCCTCATGTGCCATAGCCAACTTTCATTAACTTGAGACACAAAATATTGACCATCAAAACCTTTAAGCTAATAAATGTTTCCATATGTTCCACTTCTTACAACTACCATAGTTCTGGACCCTTTTCTGATCTTAAAACACGAGCTTAAATCCTTTGCTACACATTTTTCCAACACTCAAGAGATTATGCCTTAAGCCCTTAATGTAATAGATATCATCAGTATTGTGTTTTCCATCAAAACTAATTGTTCATTTTCCAACAATATTTGCACCAGAATCATCTCCAAACATGACTAATCCTCCATCATACTTTTCAAGTTTAGTAAACTTACTTTTGTCTCTAATCATGTGATTTGAGTATCCACTGTCAATTAGCCAATAATCTTCGTCTTGTTTAGCATGAAGGGAAGTAGTCGTAGTAACTTCCATCTCATCCTTCTTATTTTCCAGACAACATTCCCTTGCACATCTTCCATGGTTAGTAGACACTGATTTATTCTATAAGGCTAGAAACAAGCATTCATCATTATCATTCTCAAAATTAGATTCATCATCAAAAATTCTAGCATCTTCTCTAACATAATACAATTTCTTCAACTTTTTGTCTTTTTTGTCTTTTTTGTCTTTATTGTCTTTGCTCTTCTTGTGTATAGCTCTTTTGGACATCTTGAAGTATAGTGACCAATATTTCCACAACTAAAACATTTAAAAGGAAACATACCTTTATACTTTATGGTACCTTTCTTCAACTTCCTTGTGCTTCCAACTCCTCTAAACTATCACCATTTAGATCATCTTTTATCTTTGTAGATTTGAAGTTTTTTTTTGTTTTCTCCTTTTCTTTTCCAAATTTCCTCATTTCAAATGCGGCCAAGGTGCCAAATAGCTATTCTTTAGTGAATTTCATTGGATCCTAAACTTCCTCAATGGCTGAGACCTTATCACTGTAACTCTTTGGTAGGGTCATTAGAATCCTCTCTAGTACATCTTCATCTATCATAGTACCACTTTGATTTTTGACTTCGTTTACTACAATGTCAACCCTCTAAAAGTAACTTGCAATGTCTTCACCTTCTTCCATTTTCAATTTCTCATATATGTGCTTAGCTGTTAACTTCTTTGAAAATTTGATTCTATCATTTCCTTCATAGATATCTTTCAAATTTTTCCAAACTTCATAAGTAGTTCCTGATGAAATAACTTTTGTCAGCTCAATCTTAGATAAATGACTATGGATTGCATACCTTTCTTTTTCATTTTCTTCATAGGTAGAAATCTCATCTGTAGAAGAAGGACCACTTGCTAGCTCAACATATTTTGTCTCAATAGTTTTCCAAGTCTTGTAACCAAGAGAGATTAGGTAACCTCTCATCTACACTTTACAAAAACTGTAGTGAGATCCATTAAACACAATTATTGGCAATTTGTGTGCCATCAAATCTACCTCAAGTGGTTAAGCTCTTCTCCGAGGAACCAAAGCTTTGATACCAATTGTTGAAATGCACAAGACAACTAAGAGGGGAGGTGAATCAGTTGTCACTAATCACACAGATCTCAAATAATTATTAGCTCCACATCCACTTTAATCTGATGAAAAGCGATATTAATACAAGAAATGCCATATTTATGTGGAAAACCATTTACAAAGAGGCTCACTACCCAAGATAGGACTAATTGTCCAAATGGGACTTACTATCCAAATGGGAGGCTCACTACCTATAGATACAAAAAGACAGAAAGAAGCATGTTACACAAAGAACACACTCTCTGTACAAAGAAGATCCACCATAACAACTTGCACACATCCATAGCCTGGATCAAAGAATTGCAGACACCATCAACTCACTTATTTTAGGAGTCTAACACATTAAAGTTCTCACTGCCTCAACTCACTTTCGTACAATTTCTCACATCTATCTTGATTCTCACACTTGTGGTGTACAATCCTTAATGCCTTGTCTTGTATTTATACCATCATAGACCTTAGAAAATTTCTCCAAGGTCAACTACACACGCTTCTTTTAAAAATTTAAATTAGATTGGCAACTCAACATTCTTGTGTTGGATGAGAATGAGAGTGAAAAAAACCAACACTTAACCAAGACCCAAAAAAACATCTTGGATCAATCACATGCTTCCTTAATTGATATGTATCCTTCGTATGACATGTAAACACTAAGTTAGCTAAACCTAATGAAAACACTAATGAACTTTGAAGTACATGCTTCTGCAATAAGAAGATAACATGTGGACCACAAAACATGTTTGATCATGCATTGGAACACATCTTAGATTCCTTCATATTCATCTGAAGCTACTGCAACAACCTTCATACTTAGAACACTTTCAATGAATCCATTTGGATTTTCCAGACACACATAAAAACTCTTAAACTAGTCTTTCGGAGCACTAAACCACGAATACCTTTAATAGAACACAAATAACACCATTACAAGCCTTCTTTCAGATCCAAAAGACCTCAAACAAACTAGCGGAGGACTATGAAGCAGATACATTTCTCCTAGTCCATAGACAAACAACTCTACCATACTAGTTCACACACCAATCAACACAACTTTCACTCTTCATCAAACCAGAAGCTATAATCCAAGATATATGACCCAAGGATGCCCATAAACAACACTTCAAATCTGCACAAGCATAAGATCAACACAAAAGAAATGTGGAGCACATACTGGAGCGCATTCTGAACACGCACACAATTTTGACTTCACCATTTCTTAATTTTCTCAAAAGCAATTTGTAACTCATCATATTAGCACACCTGCAACACCCTAAAGATAGCTCCATGTACTCACAACATCTCTATAGTATCTCAACAATAAATTCCTTTCTCTACAACAACATGTACTATGTTGACATCAATGATAACATTAATGACAAAGCCACCATACATATTCATAATTGCAACAATCTCCCCCTTTTTCATTGATCGCAACACATGAATCTCTCTCCCCCTTTGACATCAATGGAAAAGAACAAAAAAAATTCCATAATTTTGATCACTCCCCCTTAGGAGTGTACCCATGACAACATACATCTCATATTGCAACAATAATACTTCCTACTCCCCTAGAGGAGTAGACCCCAGTCATCAGTCCAAAAAAAAAGATGAATTTATAGATCCACTGGACTAATGCACCTACATGTGCATCTAGTTCAAAGTAGGAGGGGAAGTAACCCCCAATTTCTCCCTGACATATTCAAAAGTATCCTTTCGAAGAGCCTTCAAAAATATATCAGCAATTTGATCCTTTGTAGGCACATATTCCAACCTAAATTCATTCTCAAATACCTTCTCTCTTAAGAAATGATATTTGATAGATATATGCTTTATCCTTGAATGCATTACCGTATTCTTTAAAATATTTATTACACTTGTATTATCATAGAAGATAGGGATAGGCTCATCACACATCACTCCTATATCCTTCAATGTTTGCTTCATCCATAGTACCTGTGTGCAACAACATGATGTTGCTATGTACTTGGCCTCTGCAGTGGATAAAGAAACTAAATCCTATTTCTTGCTTAGCCATGAAACCAACTTGAATCCAAGAAGAATTCACCACCACTTGTACTCTTCCAGTCATCTACACAACCAACCCAATCTGCATCAGTGTAAGCACTCAAAGTAAAATCAGTATCCTTAGGATACCACAAGCCATAATCTAGAGTCCCTTTTAGATATTTGAATATCCTTTTCATGGCTGTAACATGTGTTTCTTTGGGTTCTACTTGAAATTTGGCAACCAAACATACTACATGCATGATATCCGATCTAGTAGCAGTAAGATATAATAGTCCACCAATAATAGATCTGTACATGCTCTGATCAACTTTAGGAGATTCATCATCCTTACTCGGTTTTCATCTAGTCGCCATAGGGGTACTGACCAATTTGGAGTCATCCATTCCAAACTTCTTCACCAATTCTTTAGCATACTTTTATTGTGAAATGAATATGCCTTTATCAATTTGATTCACTTGAAGTCCTAGAAAGAAATTCAACTCACCAATCATAGACATTTCAAACTCTTTTTGCATCTCCTCTGCCAATCTCTTGCACATACCCTAATTTCCTCCAAATATAATATCATCAACATACTCAACCACTATCAACATTTTGTTTCCTACAATCTTGAAAAAAATATTACTATTTGTGGAACATTTCCTAAACCTTTGTTGTGTCAAATATCTTTCCAACCTTGCAATACCATGCTTTTGGAGCCTATTTAAGTCCATACAATGCCTTTCTCAATGTACAAACCATGTCTGGCTAATCCGATAACTAAAATCCCTCTGGTTGTTCCATGTAGACCTCTTCTTCCAATTCTCCATTCAAGAATGCAAACTTAACATCCATTTGGTATACCTTGAATCTTGGTGAGCAAAAAATGATAAAAAAAATCCTAATAGCCTCCATTCTTGCCATCGGGGAAAATGCCTCCTCAAAGTATATTATTTCAATTTGTGAATAACCTTTACACACAAGCCTTGCTTTTTTTCTTACTACTTCACCATTCTCATTCAGCTTATTCCTGAATACCCATTTTGTACCAATTACATTCTTGTTTACAAGTCTAGGAACTAATTCCCATGTTTGATTTTTCTCTATTTGTTGTAATTCCTCTTTCATTGTTCTAACCCAATTTTCATCTTTGCATGCTTCACACACTGCTTTGGGTTCTATCTTGGAAAGTAAACACAAATTTACCTTAGCTACTACCACCTTGCTTCTTTTCTTTTACACCTTCACTTTTGTCTCCAATTATCTATTCTTCCAGATGATTTTTCTGTACATATTTTGGAGTCTTAGGAGAAAGTTCTAGAGCTTCTTCTTCTTCAATATTTTCTTCTTCTTTTTTATCTTGTTGTACTTGTCCACAGATAGGTTAATCTAGTTCAACTTCACTTATTTCAACTGATTTGTGCATATCTTCATCAACTTTTACATTAGCACTTTCAACAATCTTTCTCAATATTTTATTGAAGCGTCTATAAGCTTTTCTATTGGTTGCATATCTAAGGAAAATACCTTCATCACATCTTCCATCAAACTTTCCTAGATTCTCATCATCTCTTCTAATATAACATTTTCTTCCAAACACCTTAAAGTACTTAACAATAGGATTTTTCCCATGCAACAGTTCATAAGGAGCCTTTGTGTTGTTACCTTTGATCTGAACTCTATTAAGAATATAAACACCAGTGTGAATTTCTTCTCTCCAATATACTTTAGGTACAATTTCCTCTTTCATCATAGTCCTTGCAACTTCTTGAACGGTTTGGTTCTTCCTCTCAGCAACTCCATTCTATTGAGGATTTCTAGGAGTAGAAATATGCCTCTTTATACCATGCTCTTCACAAAACATATTAAACTTATTGGAGGTGAATTCTCCACCTCTGTCAAACCTTAAACATTTGATTTTTAGGTTCACTTCATTCTATACCATATCCTTGAACACCTTGAATCTATCTAGAGCTTGATCTTTCTCCCTAAGAAAATTAGCCCGTGTCATTCTATAATAATCATCAATAAGAACCATAAAATACCTATCACTATTAAGACTTCTTGTTCTTGTGGGACCACAAAGGTCTGTATGAATCAATTCCAGCATTCTGGTAGTTGATTGTTCTTTTCCTTTAAAACTACATCTTGTTTTTTTTCCCAAATGAAAACTTTTGCAAACAATATTGGTAGGCTTTGTGATTCTAGGAAAATCCTTGACAGCTTCTCTTGAACTAATCCTGATCAGATTGTCAAAGTTTACATGTCCCATCCCTTGGTTCCATAGCCAACTTTCATTAACTTGAGACACAAAATGTTGACCATCAACACCTTTAAGCTGATAAATGTTTCCATATATGCTTCTTCCTATAGCTACCACAATTCTGGACCCTTTTATGATCTCACAAGTATTATCCTAAAACTCAAGCTTAAATCCTTTGCTACACATTTGTTCAACACTCAAGAGATTATGCCTTAATCCCTTAACATAAAAGAAATTATCAATATTGTGTTTTCCATCAAAACTAATTGTTTCTTTTCTAACAATCTTTGCACTAGAATCATCTCCAAACATGACTAATCCTCCTTCATACTTTTCAAGTTTAGTAAACTTACTTTTGTCTCTGATCAAGTGATTTGAGCAACCACTGTCAATTAGCCAATAATCTTCGCTTGTTTAGCATGAAATGAAGTAACCATAGTACCTTCCATCTCATCCTTCTTGTTTTCCAAACCACATTCCCTTGCACATCTTCCATGGTTAGTAGACACTGATTTATTCTCTAAGGCTAGAAACAAGCATTCATCATTATCATTCTCAAAATCAGATTCATCATTAGAAATTCCAGCATCTTCTCTAACATAATACAATTTCTTGAACTTTTTGTCCTTTTTATCTTTATTCTGCTCTTCTTGTGTATAGCTCTATTTGGACATCTTGAAGCATAGTAACCAATATTTCCATAGCTGAAACATTTAAAAGGAAACATACCTTTTTACTTGCAATACCTTTCTTCAACTTCCTTGTAAAAATTTTCATCTAACTCCTCTGAACTATCACCATCCAAATCATCTTCTATCTTTGTAGCTTTGAAGGCTATTTTTTTTTCTCCTCTTCTTTTCCAAATTTCCTCATTTCAAATGTGGCCAAGGTCCCAAATAGTTGTTCTTTAGTGGATTTCTTTGGATCATAAACTTCCTCAATGGCTAAGACCTTATCATTGTAACTCTCTGATAGGATCATTAGAATCTTCATCTATCAGAGTACCACCTTGATTTTTTACTTCATTTACTACAATGTCAACCCTCTAAAAGTAACTTGGAATGTCTTCACCCTCTTCCATTTTCAAGTTCTCATATCTGCACTTAGCTATTAACTTCTTTGACAATTTGACTCTATCATTTCCTTCATAGATATCTTTCAACTTTTCCCAAACTTCATAAGTAAATCCTAATGAATTAACTTTTGTCAACTCAATCTTAGATAAAGCACTATAGATTGCATACCTTGCTTTTTCATTTTCTTCATAGGTAGAAATATCATCTATAGAAGAACCACTTGCTAGCTCAACATATTTTTTCTCAACATCTTTCCAAGTCTTGTAACAAAGAGAGATTAGGTAACCTCTCATCTGCACTTTCCAGAAACTATAGTCAAATCCATCAAACACAAGGATTTTCAATTTGTGTGCCATCGGATCTACCTCAAGCAGTTAAGTTCTTCTCTAAGGAACCAAAGCTCTGATACCAATTGTTGAAATGCACAAGATAACTAAGAGGGGGGGTGAATCAGTTGTCACCAATCACATAAATCTAAAACAATTATTAGCTCCACATCCACTTTAATCTATTTTTAAGTATGAGCATGAAGTGCAAATAACAGAAAGAAATATCAACACAAGAAACACCATATTTATGTGGAAAACCATTTACAATGAGGCTCACTATCCAGAAGGGAGGCTCACTACCTACAGATATAGAAAGATAGATAGAAGAATGTCACACAAAGAACACTCTCTCAATGCAATAGAAGATCCACCACAACAACTTGCACACATTCGCAACCTTGATCGAAGAATTGCAGACACCATCAACTAACTACTTTTAGGAGTCCAACACATTAAAGTTCTCACTGCCTCAACTCAATTTTGCAAAATTTCTCACATCTATCTTGATTCTCACACTTGTGGTGTACAATCCTTAATGCATTATCTTGTATTTATACCATCATCAACCTTAGAAACTTTCTCCAACGTCAGCTACACATGCTTCTTTTACAAATTCAAATTAGGTCGGAAACTCAACATTCATGTGGTGGATGAGAATGAGAATGGACCAAACCAACACTTAACCAGGACCCAAAACAACATCTTGGATCAATCACATGCTTCCTTAATTGATACTTATCCTTCACATGACGTGTAAACACCAAGTTAGCCAAACCTAATGAAAACACTAATGAAATTTGAATTACATGCTTCCACAACAAGAAGATAACATGAAAACCACAAAACATGCTTCACCATACACTATAATACATCTTATATGCCTTCAAATTCATCTGCAACTATTGTAACAACCTTCATACTCAGAACACTTTCCATCAGTCCATCTGAACTGTACAGACACACATAGAAACTCTGGAGCTAGTCTTTTGGAGCACCAAACCACAAACACCTTTGATAGAACACAAATAACACCATGGAAAGTCTTCTTCCAGATCTGAAAGACCTAAAATAAACTAGCGAAGGACTGTGGAACAGATACATTTCTCCCAATCCACAAACAAACAACTCTACCAAACCAATTCACTCACCAGTGAACACAAATTTCACTCTTCATCAAACTAGAAGCTATAATCTAGAATATATCATCCAATGATGCCCATAAACAACACTTCAGATCCACACAAGCATAGGATCAATATAGAAGAAATGTGGAGGACATACCAAAGCACATTCTAAACACACAATTTTGACTTCACTATTTATTAATTTTCTCAAAAGCACTTGGTAACTCATCATAACAGCACACCTGCAACACCATAAAGATAGTTCCATGCACTCACAACATCTCTACAATATCTCAATTATACATGGACCACTTGCAATCACTTGATTCCTTTCTCTGCAACAACCTATATTGTGTCGACATCAATGACAACATTAATGACACCACCACCATACACATTCATACTTACAACAAGATCCCATTAGATGATTATGGAAAATTTAGTCAAAGCCTTCACAAGTTTCCTACCATAATATTTCACAATTATTTTGGTTAACCCTTGCAAACTTAGATTATTTATTCTTTTTTGCATTCCCCCTCCCATATTTTAGTTTATGCAACACCTAGCCTTAATTTCTTCAATAGTGATAAGTAGATGTTGAAAATTAGGATAGGGAGAGGTGATCTTCACTAAGGAATCAAGCTAAGTAAGTTGTTAAGGAAGATGCCAAGGAAACATTCATGTAATGAGATACACCTTAGGAAGAGTCGACATGAAATATATGACAAGCACAAGTGACATGATAATTTGACACCATAGTCAAGAAAATTTGAAGGGAATTGGCTTCATATATTTAATCATCATCATATCCTAGCTAATGACAATGACATTTGGTAGCAAAAAAAAAATTTAGTAAACCCTCTCTAATTATTAGGTTGGTACAAAGGAAATAATTATTGACACTTCATCACTAGGGAACACAAGAAGTGAAGAGGTCTAGCCTCAAGTATTTCATCACAAACTATAAATATAGATGTTGATAGTCTCATTTGAGAAATTAGAAAAATAGCTTACCAATTTGTGGATAGAAAATAAAGTTTCTATGAATAGAATTAAAGTTTCAATGACCTTACATGCTCCCATATATAAAATTCCCCTCTTTAGTGTTCTCTTTAGTGTTCACTAGAGAGGAGTGAGAAGGAAGAATATTCTTGAGGAGATTTTGAAAGACCTTTTGTTTAGAAATCCTAACATCTCAATTGAGATACTCAATAATTTGACTTGTACAAGATGACACACCCAAGTTCTCCTTGAGTTGTAGATTTAGATGAGTTCCAACCAAGATGGTTGCTCCTCTTGAGCATCCCTAATGGTGTCAATGAATATGAAGGTGTCATCTACTGATTGGTTAAAGTATAGACAACAAAAGTGAAAACATACAACCCTATCCCACTACACAAAGCTATTACTAGCACATTTACATCCCTTGATGATAACCATAATCTCTCATTGATTCCTTTGAAATTTGATCAACTTGAAACCCTACATGGAACCAAACCAATAGCCTTTCCTTGAAAGAGACCCATGTGTGTCTAACCCATAAAAGACCTTGATTTACACTTCTTGAGTCCATAATCTCCATAATTCACCAAAAATATTATGTGATTGCCTTTGATCTTTTATAGACCCTCAAGCATTAAAAATTCATAAAAATGCATGCACCCTAAAAATTAAAGAATAACCCATTTGGGTCGCCCTCAAAAGTAAATGTTTGTCTTGGTGAGAACTTGATGAGCACATAAAGGGTATCATGTTGCTACCAAATGTTAGTGTATTTTCAGGTGCCCCCAATGGCCTTTTTTTAGATTACGCTAAGGCTTGACTAATGTTGTACCAAACTTGTACCAATGGCCTCAAGGAAACACTATGCTCATCTTTCTTGCAACTCAAAAAATACTCTGAAGAGAAAGAGCCTTCGGCAACAATAACAACCCATAAAGTTTTTTTGGCCACACTCTTCCATTTTTGCGGGTGTCATGCGCAGAGCTTCAAACGAGCGTAAATCTACACTAGAGCTTCCGAACTGAACCATTTCTTCAATCCTCATCTCTGCTTCGCTCTAAAGAACATATTTGACGATGGGATAGTTAGGCCGGCCATGACTATACCACGAAAATACGGATCTGACTTGACTTTCTGAGAATGCAATGACACAGTATCAGACAATTTAGAACTTGCAATGGTACTTACTGTGGTGGGGTTTTTATCCTCGAATTCCCATTTGTCGCCTTTTGCACCACGTGAGATGCAAACAGGCTGAATATATTTATAGGTGCAGGCTGCCGCCACATACAAAACATTATGGTCACTAAGCTCGAGTAGATTTCTTTCCCTTTATAGCAATCACTTCATTGTCCCATCATCTGGCTCTGGTATTAAATTTAGATATCCTTGACGCAGATCATCCCTGCTTTCGAGGAGGAGAAAAATAATTTTATAGTCTTCCTTTTGATAATAAAAAAAGGCGCCGTTCTTTTCTTTTCTATTCATGTTAGGGTTAAGCTTACTTATTACAGGCTATCTGGTGAGTGGGTAATACAGGCTATTGATAGTTATATAGTGAATTCAGTGGCAATAGAACATGGAACGACATTATTAGAATTGTACTGCCTTTGGGAAAATCTGTGTGGAAATGGACATTTGTAAAGGACTTCCAGAAGAATTTTTTATTAGTATGGATGAGTAGTCTTGGCAACTGGGTGTTGGATTATGTGAATACTGTTCAGATCCATGTACTATTTCAAAGAAACGAGGATCTGAAATATTTAGTTTTGTAAACACAAATTCAAATTAAGTTTAAATATGAAATAAAATGTAAAACAAAAGTAGAATTTGCTAATAGATTTGCTCAATAGATGGGATATGTAGTTGTTCAAGTATTTACTTTAAAAATCTTATATCAATGATTGATGAATGTGTGGGATCTTGTATTTTCATTTAATTTTTTTTAGGAGGGAGAATGAATAGTGAGGATTTGTTTGCAAGATCAACAACGGAGAGGGGCTATTGGTCGTGCGGGTTAACTTTGTCAGCATGTAGTGATTGACTGGAATATCGTAAAACTTTCATTTTTTTTTTTTAAATGTGGACTGGCCTCTTATCTATATATAACTAAGATTTGGAGGTGTGACTCATCATGCAACTTGCCACCTTAGCACATCTATTGAGAAGTGTCTAAAATTTGACTTTTAAAATTCGACCAAAATTAATCATGAGACCCTAATAGTTGAACAAAAAAATATCATGTGTTGCTTGTAGAATATCATATTTTTATTTACAATAAAATTAATATGCAACCTACATGCACCATATACCTATTGGTAACCATAAATATTTGATATCTCTAGCTTTAATATTCAACACATATGGACCAATAGTTGAACACAAAAAAAAACTATTTGTTGTTATAAAAAGAATACATAATTATTTAAAATACAACTTATGTCAAACAAAAATGGACCAATAGTTGAACACTAAAACTTTTTTAAAATCCTTCACATTTAATGGGAAAATACATGGTATTTATTGTGCTCACCCTTTATATTTGTGATAGGACAAACTATTAATATAAAATACTCCAATGCCTATACATTGCTACCCCAATAGTTGTACACGTAAGAACAATATTTTTTCACTATGATAACAATACTTGTTTAAATGAGTGTCTTATTTTATTAAATGCTTGCACTTTATTTTTTAAATGACACACTTATAGTGGATAGTTATGATATTTTATTTGAGACAAAAAATCACTTATTTCACTTCTTCATGAATGTATTTATGTTTTTTTATATAACATTCAGAGGTTCTCATGTGTTCAACTATGGATCCACTTCTGATCAACATTTGGTTATTTTTTTATTTACATTTGAACTATTTATTTACAATATATAGTATAAATATGTGGTAAGATTGGGTATTATAATCACAATTGACTACACAACTATTGGACCCTGCACAACTACTGGCCCCTCTCCCCTAGTTAAGAGAAATCTCTTAGATCAAGCAGAGAAAAATAGTCATGGTTAAATTTGTTCAAAATAAAGGGATGAGATTATTTCATTAAAAGTAAAAAAAGTCAAAATGGGATGGAAAAAAAATTAGTTGATCATTTATTTCTCCAAATGGTAGAGGGAATATATGTAAATTAAAATATATATTATTTAATTTAATTACCCATTTGAGCTAGAAATGAAGTAATTATTTAATTAGAAGTGAGATGGAAATTGAGATAAATAAATAATAGGATTGTTTAATTATATGTGAGGTAAAACTTAAGATAATTAAATAATAAGATTATCTAATTGAGTTAGACTAATTAAAGAACATTTATTTAATTAGTTGGTGATGAAGTACAATAATTAAATAAAATATTTAATTACTGATGATGATGAAATGTTAGTATGGAATGATATTAGGATGATTTTATGTGTCTAAATTTTACCTCTTTGATGTTTTATTGTGAACTTAAAAATTGTTGAGACTAACAAGAGTAATTATGTTTCACAAAAAAGATAATCATGAACACCATGGTACGATGGTGATAGTGAAAAAGTTATATTAAAATTTTTGGTTTAAGGTTTAGCTTGATCAATTAACTGATTGAGTTGGATTGGTTGATTGGATTTTGAATCTAGGATGCCCCAAGAATTTAAGGATAAATTAAGGAATATGGAGGCATACCCCCCAAGGGGGAGGGTGGGTATAAAGAATATGGATGGGCTCTTCAAAGGAGAAATACGATAAAAAGAGATTTAGCGAAGATGGAAAGGTATAGGAGGGCTAAGAAAAATTGGAGAGGAGGGACAAAGAATAGGTGGAAGTTTCCTTGGTTGGTTAGCTAGAGAAAGGTTGTGGGAGTTGTAGATGGGTACATGTTCTCACCATTACCCCATGACTGTTTGGTTCTCACTGCTTTTGTTTGAGAAAGAAACCCTTGAGTAACCCAAATTTTATATATCATATGGTAATATGCATTAGGTTATAAGGAACTCTGATGATGTTTTATTATATACATGAAGGAATCAAACATATGTGCATGCACTTCATATTAACAACCACACACTAGAATAACAATTTTGAAATACCTCTAAGTGGGAGCACTGCCGCCCAACGAGTGTCTGCTATCAAGTCTATGCGTGTCAGTTTTGTGCCTAGGTCAGACTGTCCTGGGAGGTCACCCGACGTGGCTCCTAGTGTGGGTGGGTTGTGTGTGGTTGGGGATTGCTCCCTCCTACTTTCTCCTAAAGGCTTCGTTGATCTGAGCTTAGTCGTGGCTACTGTTATGAATGGTGATTGTGGTGTGGTTCCCTCTCTGCTTGTTGCTCCTAGTTCTGGTGCTACGAATGCTTTTGAGGGCTCTATTCCTAGTGTTGTAGCATAGGTGGATGTCCCTCTTGCTGGGGGTGCTCCTTCTATGGGTAGGGTGAGGTCTTTCTTTAAGGCTGCTAAAGCATGTCCCTGGCCTCCTTCTCAGTCTCAAGTTAGGCCTCTACCTATGCTTGTGATTCCCTTGTTGTGGTCTGTGGACTTGAGGTTTCTGAGAATGAGGATTTCTACTTGAAGCTATGTGTGGTCTACAGGTTTAATGGCTTGTGACCCTCTCTTCTCGATCTCCATAGTTGGGTATCTGCCTCCTAGAAGCTGTTAGTCTCTAGTGAGATTGAGCTTTATCCCAGTGCAAGGGGTTTCTTTTTAGCAACCTTCACCTCCCCCACTGAGTGTGATTGTGTGTTGGGCAGGGGGTGGATGTGGGGTATTCATTCACTGTCCATCAAGCCTTGGTCTCTTTCATTCAATCCCCTTATAGAGTCGTTGAATACCAAACCAGTTTGGGTCCGACTATCGAATCTCCCTCTTTAGTTTTGGAAGGATTCTTGTTATGAGGCTATTGGAAACACCATTGGCAACTTTCTAATGGTGGACTCTATGACTTAGGAGATGGGACATACTATAATAGCTCATCTATTAGTTGATTTTGACATCTCCAAACCGCTCCATGGGATGTAGTCTTATTGGTGGAGGACAGACCTTGGAAGAAGCTCTTGGACTATGAGGGTCTACCCTTTCGGTGTAGGAGATGCTTCTCTATGGGTCATTTGGCCTCTAACTTCCCACAAGCTCAACGCAAAGGTGTTGCTACTTGGTGGAAGTATGCTCTCCTAGATCACCTTATGGTGGGTTCTCCTCCTTTGGATGTATCTTCTATAGAGGTTGTCCCCATTGCTTCTCCTCAGGAACCTTTGTCTACTCCTCCTCTGGCTAACCTTCTCGTGGAGCCTCTGTTGGCTCGATCTACTGACGTGTTTTGTCCAAGCCTACCCAAACTTTGTTGATTACTTCTGATGGTCTTTCTCTTGATCTTGTTTCCTCTAGTGCACTACTACTACCACCCCCACAGTGTGGTGACTCCTTTCCCTTAGTGGCTTCGATTGATCCACTTCTCTCACCTTGCTCGGTGGACTTGGATTCTAAGTCTTCCTAATTTGTTGTGCTGAGAAAGAAGAAGGGACTCCCTCTATCTATCACATCTTCACAACCTAGGGTTAAGGGAATCAAATTAGTCCCCTCATATTATGGGGTTGTCTAGTCCTTGTTTTAGCTTCAATAGTTGTCTATCAGTTGTTTTTGTGTGGTTTTTCCTTCTTTCCTAGTTCATTTATATAGTTTGAACTAGCTTTTTCTCAGCCTCTAGGGTGATCCTATAATAGTGGTTTACAATTTTTGGCCAACCGACACCTAAATTATTATTTTAACTAAATCTTCACATTCTAGCACCTATAGCATTTAAACTGTGAGGAATTTGAAGATGGTGCAAACTAGAGTCTCATCACATTTTGTCTGCAGATTCTAAAAATATTTTTTTCAAAAATTTTGAATGAAATTGCACTTTTTTTCCATCTCCCACGAAAATTGATTTTTTTCAAAAAAACATTTTTAAAAAAGTGACGCACAATCATGATAATGCATAACTTTTTTCCATGAAGGATAAAATTCTAATTTTTAAAATTTAGATTTGTAACTCTAATATCTAGTGCTTCCACTTGGTTAGATAGTTTTTATTGAATATTTTTCCTTAATCAAGTTTCAAAGTCAAACTAATTATAACTGCACAACGCACCGATAACGATAACTTTTTGTATATGTCAAATTTTATTTTTATTTTTTTGTTGATCAAGGACTTCAATATCTAGTGCACTCATATTTTCAATTTTTTTTTTTTGATAATCTTCTATTTTTCCACATGTGAAGAACAAAGAAATTTATTTTCGATGAAAAACCTATGTTTAATAAAACTTAAAAACAAATACATAACAAAACCAAAACATATTAAAATTATATTCATTGGATAGCTTGTTCTGAGGAATACCATAATCATTTGAAATAAATTTTAAATGAATTCATTTGATCCCCAAAAAGCTAAATCAAAAGTGATTTTTTATCAGCATTTTGATAGGTGTAAAGGAGACGCATTTATAGGTATGGTTTAAAACTAGCGAGGTTCTATCCAAGGGGGTTTGATCTAAGGTGATTTGATCAAACCCTCTTCAATTGAAATCCTTAAAATGGAACTTTTAATGCTTAAATCATTATATTTTCTAAAAATATGTGATTTCAGCTAAAATCTGCTCCTCTCAGAATTCTAAACCACTATTATGACAAAGACCGCCTATGGGCTTTCTGTGTTAAGGGTACAACACCCTATCAATGTTGATTATCTTATCAAAAACATACATTCATGCAACAAAAAATAGTAAAGATTCCCCAAGAAATATATCATCAAGACATAGCATAATATAATATACCATGATGATCTAGGAAGAGTATGTAGTCGATTGAAAAACACATTAAACTAAACAAGATTCAAACAAAAAAGAATAGACACATAACGATTTACCTCTCATCAAGTTGAAAACCAAGTTATAGATCATTGTGAAAGTGAGTAGTGATGTCAATTTTGAGCAACAATATATCCCAAGGGATATAGGTGTAAATCTAAACAAGGATTTCATCTAGAGGGAAAGGTAAAGAATCTATACGATTGAGTAATTATGAGTGTGACAAGGGAATTTTTTCCTAAAATGTAATGTATAGTGAGGTTTTAGGGTTATTTATTTATTTGTTATGGCCAATAGATAATATGGGACATTCCATGACATCAACTTTTTTTATTAGGTACAATCACTATTTTTATCAAAAGCATGAGTAAATAAATAAGAAAAATATTTGCCAAAGGAAAAAAGTGATATGGGAAGATAATTTCAAAAAAGATGGGATTGAAACTATATAGAATAAACAAGTATGAAATGTCTTTTATCTTTCCCCCAAGTTTAAAGGATCCTTGTGGGTAATATACATTAGGTTCTTACACATGATCCTTGCAAGTGGTTTTTCATCATGGTACTTTCCCAAGGTGCCATAGATATGGTTTTCACCATAAGGAATTTTTTCTCTTTATTTTTAAAATTTTTGAGTTTTCATTTTTATATTTGAATAGCTTTATGAGACTAACACTACTAAATTAGGAATGGAATCACCTAAGGTGTACAATATTCATGGGTTCCTCCAAATATTTAACTTCAAGTATTGGGAGCTTATATGCTCTGGTTCTATATTTTAAAAAGATTACATATCGACCATTCCAATTTGATTCAAATTTCCTATTTTTCTCATCATCTTAATTTGTATTCTTCTAATCTTCTTTTCTCACAAAATGTTATTGAATTTAAACTTTTTTATTTTGATGCATTCATTTTAGTTGTGTCACGATTAATTTAATATGACTTTAAGTGATTTAGGATATTGAGATGTTGTTCATCAAAGACATTGAGTTCATATAAGTGTTTCACTCATATGATTCAATCATAATGAGGTCACACATTGAGATGCATAAGGAAGGTAGGTTAATTGCAATTGGTAGGATGGATTTAGTACCAAATATGAGAGAACATGAGGTGACTCATGTGTAGGGGTGAATGCTTTTGTAATAGAAAAGAAGGTTCAAGTTGGAGGTTCTAGTCACAACTAGTGTCATTAACAAATTATTCAAGGTTTTTGATAAGGATTTTATTACACATACTTCTTGCCCATTACCTTGTAGGTAATATAGAGTGGATCACTTTTATTTGATGTGAAATTCTTCATAGAGGTCATGAAACTTATAATTATTTTAATTATTGTTACCTAATTTCCCCCCCCCCCAAAAAAAAATCCATGTTTATCTTTCAAATTTTGGCTAAGTCATATACTGGTGGTGCTTTGGGTGCATAACTTTGGTGGTGTTTTATAAGTTACTCTAACTCTCCCTTCACCCACCCCATAAAGCTTTCTACTTGTTTTGAAGTGTCAATGGTGTTTTTCTCAATTAGGTGAACTTATGAAATTCCCACTTTGGTCTATTTTTTGAACTTAAATAGTGTTAGCTGTGTGTTATTGAGTTTGTCAAACTCTCACATTTACTTCCCAGAAAGAAAAACAACTAATTTCATTAGGTGGGTGTTAATTTTCAGCCAAGTATGAACTCAGGCAGTGATTGATAAGGTTATGCAAACTACCCAATTTCCCACCCAAATAATCATTTCTTTTCAGTTTTTTGAAAAGTAGTTATATTGAGATAGTGACATGAAATTTGGCATGTGCCAACATGATGGAAGAGTTGCATTTAATTTTTATCTACTTGCACACTTCTCACGGGAATTAAAAGAAAAATTCATGCCAAGAACAGACATTCTCTAGCTACGACATTCACTCTAGAAAATGTGAGGAAAGGGAGCATACCAATGTAGACTTATGCCCTCAGAATCTAGGATCGTTCTGAGGTATTTTTTTCCTTATCTTTTCCTTATGAGCATAAAATTATCAAGCTTGTTTTCCCTGAATTTTAAATTACTTGTTGAAAATTCATTTGAACCCTAGTAGTCCAGAAATAGCCAAAATTAAGTGTCAAGGGTATGAGTACATCATAGGGTTAACATGTGATATGCCAGAAATATGAGATACTAAGCTAGGCCCAATGAACATTAATGAGCTTAAAGAAAAATCTAGTGCTCCCAGTCCACCACCTATCACACAGAGAGTAATTGAGAGTGGACTAGTAGAAGCAACGACCTTTCTCATAGTTGTTCAATGCCCAGAATTGATTTTAGAGTGCATAAGGCATTATGATGCTCAAACACGGGAAATAAGAACTAAATATAACCAGATGGTAGTCAAAATCCAAAGAGCCACCTTTGCTTCATGCTTGAAAATCCCTCAAAGAGAACCCTACTTGCCCATGGATTTCACCAATGCTCAAATCAATTTTTCACTCAAGAAGGCGTACTACATAAACATAATGGCAAGGAATTGGTTGGCTAAAACCAAAGGAGGAAAATATTAATTACCCTAAAATTTACACAAGGATCATTTCACAGAAGAGATATTTGACATGATTTTGCTGCTTCACAAAGTTGTGGGAAATGAAGACACTTTTGGCTTTCAAGAATGGATGTATTTCTTTGTCCAAATTATGCTTGAAGGAACTCAATTTCTAGATTGGCAAACACTTATCAGTGATAGGTTACACAGCTAGTTGGTTTACTTTCAAGATGATAGGGCATTCTTCATGTCCTCCTATTTAATTTATGCAATTGCAAATTCTAAACCTTGGCCAGACTTGAGACCCAATAATCTACCTCATGATCAAGTGTCAATTTTGTAGTACCTAGATAAACTACAACTAACTAAGAGCTTCTTTCATCACATGATAATATTAGATACTTTCACTACGAGAGTAACCAAAGAACTACAGGGGAAGATTGAAATTTGGTTGTTGATTGAGGCTATGCAATTTGTTAATTACTATGGTAGTCACTTTGTTTAGTTTTAAAGGTTTTCTTATATTAGGGTTGGCAGATTTATAGGTTTTCCCATCATGCTCTCAAGACACCAAGAAATAAGTTTGTCATGATTGAAGTCTGTAGGCAGTTGGCAGAGGTTAACAAGATATGCCAAGAGTGGGGAAGAGTGAAAGCATGTAGTTTCCAGTTGGTTATAGACCTTATACATGTGAGTCCATGTTATATTCCCTCAATATAGAAAAAGAAATAACCATATACAATCTACAAGCTTATGATAAATGATTTCCTTTTGATATTAAGGATTATGTTAAAGATGATTTGAAGCTAGGTCCTAGTTTTCTTCACCTACCTACTCTAGAGGACTATTGGATAGATTGTTTCAATGAATTTGAAGTAAGAAGAAGGAGTTGGATGAGACTATTCTTGAGACAAATAATCACTTATAGTTTGCATTTTGATGTTGAAGGAATTGTGGATGATGGGTTAGATTTAGTGGATCCAATTTTCATAGACTTAATAGCCATTTGACCCATTCCAACCATGGATTCAGGTAGTAAAGAGAAAGAAATAATTGAGGAAAAGACTGTTGATGTCCTGGAAAGGACACAAGAGTGGGTTACTAAGAAGAAGATGGAGAAATCCCATCCTAATACCAAATCACAAAACACTCAACCAGTAGGAGGTAGTGGTCAACCCTCTGCAATTGCAAGCACCTCTAGAGTTTCTCCATAACTAGTAAAATATGGGGCTCAGGTTGATGGAGATGAAGAACACCCTAACAAGGAATGCTTCATCCAACTTGCAGAGAAGACCTCCCTAATTTTCCCAAACTAGACCAAGATAAAGGGGATGAAAGAGAAGGGGTTGACTTAAGAAATATTGATATTAGTTCTACCTCCCCATCACCTCATTCATCACCCAACTAGGAGGTTGGTGAGCCTCTACAATGAAAAATATTTTCCACGCCCATCATAGGATGTTTGAATAGATACTCCCCCCACCAATAGGATAATTTTTGGCTCCTCTAGTTCCAAAAAAATCAACATCCCTAGTATTGCTATTTGGTTGGAAGACACTTTTTCTAGAAAAAGGAAAGCTATACAACTAGATCTCCTGAAGTAGGATATGGTAGGGAAATTTCTCTAGAGAACTCCAAAACCAAAGAAAATGAAAAATACTACCCACTTAATTGATGATACTAGATCAGGAAACTCATGACTAGAAGTTGCTCATCCCACTGCACAAAAAGAAGTTACCCAGGCCACTGCCAGTGACTTTGTGTTGATAGAATCAACCTAGGACCCCCTACAAGGGATGGGGATGTACAAATTTTCCAAGTTTATACAACAAGGATGGTTGAGAGGTCCAAGAAGGACAAAGAAAGTAAATACGAATTTAAAAAGAAAATTCAAGTCTTGGTTGAATACCTGAAATCAATTTTCGATATGCCACCTCAATTGATATCTCAAGTTGATTCATCCTTGCTAGCATTGCAATGGTTTATCATTGATGTCATTGTTGGAATTGCAATGGTTTTTCATTGATGTTATTATTGTCATTGTAATGGTTTTTCATTTATTTCAACGGTCATGCATTTCATGGTTTATTCCTTTCATCCTTGATACATGCATCATTCATGAAAATGGCATATTCATGTTCTATGCACACTATTCCAATGATGATATATTCACTACCATTGCTCATTCATCATTCAATTCAGTGTTGAGATATTCACTGCTCATTACAATAGTACCTAAATTTTCTTGACATTAGTGTTTATCCTTCCTAGTTTGTCCAGGAGTGTCAAAGGGTGTAGAAATTGCTAAGTGTAAAGCGTTGCTTAAAGTATCAAGCTAATAAAAATGTGTGGTGGCTAGGGAAATTCACATTTCTTCAAGGATTTTGATATATTTTAATTGTTTATAAATCCTAAGTATCAAAATAGAATTTCTTTTTGGGAATTGACCTACTCTAGTAGGTTAAGGGTGCTTTATGTAACGGTTTGAAGGGTGGTTAAATATATTGTTTTCATGAGCCCCTTATCGGGTTATCGATCTAGCAAGTGAATATTGTATGTTTTCAGTGTATTTAAGGCCTCAAGCTTATTGTATGAGACAGCAAGTAGGGTTTTCATGCTTATTGTATTGAATGACATACTCTCAAAGTTCTCATCAATAGACAGTGGTAGTTATGTGTAGTTGAAGGATTCAATGTTTTTATAGTTAAGATTTGTATGTTGAATTACACTCTATCATCGACAAAGGTATGGATTTAATGTAGTTTACTAGGTTATTGATTGCTATAAATAAGTGTGGCTTATGCATGACATATGGTTAGACAAAGAGATGAATGTCTAAGTTTTTAGATTCATTTGATTTGATTGTTTGATTATTATGTTTTGTAAGAAGTCGTTTCTCTTGAAACCCTATGAAATGGGTTCTTGAAAATTTTCGTCATCGGATTGTAATCTAACTCTTGTGTTTTAAAATAGTATATACAAAAAGCTAGTGTGAAATGAAGTAATTCCTTCTGGTTTTTTTAGGTTTCAAATTCAATGAAACCTATAGGACATAAACTGCATTAAGACTGAAAGTAGTCATGAGTTACAATGAAATAGAGAGATCCTCTATCTTTTATTCTTTATCTTTATTCTCAAAAAATGTCATTAAGACACTGTTATGCCAGTGAGGTTGTAATTAGTGAGATTTCTATTGCCAGTGAGGTTGTAATCAGTGAGATTTTCATTTTTCCAATGAGGCTATATTTTTCTAGTGAGGTTGTATTTTTTCTAGTGAGGCTATAATCAGTGAGGCTACTATTATGCCAATGAGGCCTGATAAATTGAACTTTTCAAGTGGTTTTTTCTCCTTGTAAATGGTTTCTCATTATTTTTGGTCTATTTGGTCTTCATGTTCAAAATTTAGTCTTGTGTACCTTTCAACATTTGAATTTTTATGTTGACCAAGCATTTAATCTTGCCTTTTTGATTGGGTTATTTTTTAGCATTTGATCTTCCAAGTTATCACAAAGAAACTATGTACATAAATTTATGAGAAACAAATAAATTGAATGTTTTTTAGAAACGCTGATTCACCCCCCCTCCTTGGTATTTCGGTACTCCAACAATCCTCCAACCCCTTGAATTTAATAGGAAAGGAGGAAGTAAATAAAATGAGAAGTTGCAAAAACTTTGGTAGGGCTATTGAAGAATGGAGCAATAGATTTATTAGAAGAGGCAATCAAGTTCTCTCTAAATCTCTTAAGTGCATACAAAGGGAAAATGCTTCAAGGATAGAGGTTCAAGAGGAGACTGTTGTAGATGAAAAAGAGAAAAGAATATGGAACTAGTATGTAAATGAAATCAAAGCCATGATAGGTTTTGGGATGGAAAATTTAGCCACTAAGAAAATCATACCTAACGCTATTGATGGTCGTTGCTTAATTTAAAATAAAAGTGTGGAATGGAAATCACATGTTACAAAGAAGGGCATGCAAAAGCTTCAAGAGGTTCAAACTGAATGCAATGCAATCTTAGAAGAGCTACATAAAAATCTTGTTTCCCTTGGATTGCAACTTGATAGGGAATGGGATGGAAGTGATGGAAATGCTAAAGTTGTAGAAGGTGATTTTCATAAAATAGTTGATGGAGTTTTCAATTCTTAGTCTTTTGATGGGGAGCACTTAAGAAAGTTCTGTGAACTAGATCTCATTCTATCTCAAGTGACAGGACTCATGAGGTCATATGATCAGTGGATTGAAGCTATCAAAGATAGCCAGATGGCATGGAGATTGTGAATGGGAAACATAGCCATTCCACATCATAAAGATCTTCCACGTGTCATCAAAGCTTTCCCAGCCTTACAAAAATGACTTGCCACATCTACAGAAGTTGGAAATGAAGTGCCACCATCATAGTTTCAATTGTTTTAATATTTCTTGAAAAAAAATTCTATTAAAAATTAGTTATGGGAAAGAAGCGGTTATTCACCACGCTCTATATATATATGTATTTATTTTCAAATTGTTCTCTCTCTAGACATCATTGAAAGACCTAATATTATACTGAATACAAATTTTTGGCTATGAAGTTAAATCTCTATTTGTCTATGTACATTTAGCTTATAAAGATAACTGATATTATTGAATCTATGTGTTTGCGTGTATCTAGATGTTTATGTTATTCATGTTTGTTTCTATAAGTATCCATCTTTATATATGATTTCAGTTCAAAAGTAATATTGGGTTGATATTTCTATTACTTCATCCTCTGTAAACTGGTTTATGTGTTAGTAGTTCTTTAGTTTGATTAATGCCTACTAGTCTTTGTGCTAGCATTTTAATGTTCTGCTATATGTGAATTGGTCTTTGAGCGAATATTTTTACTACTATTCTCTACACTTGGTATTAGGAATTTTCCTTGTATTGAGTTTTTCTTTTCCTACTTTCTAGTTAAAAGCATACATATGTTTAATTATTTTAGTCAAATTTATTGCATATCATATGAGGGATCTATACCTCCAAATTAAGAGGAAATTCACAAATAAAATTGTGAACTTTCCAAAAGCTATAGGAATAACCACACCTTTCGAGAAAAATATCTCATTATTTCTCAAGGTGCCCAATCTATTAGCCAACATATTTTTGGTGACTCTATTGGGGACATCGAATGAATCAAATGAATTTTGATTTTCCTTATCTGGGTTTTACATATTGAATATCTTAGGTTCATCTTGGATTCTAGAAAGTTTACTAGAGGCGAAAGAAGGAGGAACATGTTAGATCTAGTTTTTGAGTCCTTACAGAGGAGAAAAATTTACCTACATTATTCCTCCCCAAAGAAGGGTTGTGGCTAGAAGTAGACCTACTTCTCCAACTAGAGCACCTCCTAATTATTCAAATTCTCAAGCCCTAGTGTTACATGGGACTGTTCTTCCTATAGTCATAATTTTTCCTCACAGTATGGCCAATCAACCACTTGTCCCATGGGGGCCTACTATAGATCTTTTGAATTTGGGAAACAATTTACATGACTTACCTAAAGGCTCTCGTAAAAATCTACCCAAGTTCAGGGGTGATGGAAAATTTTCATCCAAGGAGCATATTGACATTTTCTTTGTAACTTATGATGTGCTTGGATTACATGAGGAAGATGTAGTACTTAGGATCTTTGCAAAATCTTTGTTGGATGCTACAACACAATGGTTCCATCAATTACTACATGGTTCAATTAACAACTGGGAAACTATGTTGAGTAAATTTGAAGCCAGGCTCAAAAGTGTATATGATGATCTTTCTTTACTAGCACAGGTGACACAAATGAAGAAAGAGGCAAGTGAGCCTATGAGATAGTTTGTTGCAAATTCTAATAGATTTTTATCTTGAATTAATGTTGCTAAGAGACCATTAGTAGAGACACAAAAGTGTTCTTCATCAAGGTATAATACCCAAATATTGGGTTACTCCTAAAAAGACAACCAATGAATACATTGGAGGCCACACAAATGCTTGCTATCAAATTAGAAGATGACTTTATCACAACGAGAAAGTGGAAAAGAGAGATGCATACAAACAAGGTGCAACTATCTACTTGATCAAACCCTATGATACAAAGATTAGAAAATGACATTATTTCCCTTAAAAGACAATTATCCAAGAGCAATCAACCTTATCAAGACTTCTCAAGAAAGGAAAATTATCAGCCAAGAAATAAGAACCTTCCCCTACCTCCAACTCAATAGAGGTTGGTGATAGAAGCTCCCCCATGAGATCACAAGAAGAATATGTGTGCCTTTCACATTACTTCTGATCATGATGGATTAGAATATCTTGAAATGAACAAATTCATGCCAATGGCCTCTATGAAGGAGGTCATTGAAGATGTTATTGAGGAAGGGGCCCCTTCCGATCAGTATGGCGAATCTAGAAATGGGTACCTTGAGTTTGAACCTAAAGATGATAGAGATGGAGATGTCTACATCACTCTAGATGATCCTACCTATGCTACTGTCACACGAGGACAATAAAACACAAATAAAAAAGGTACTCATAATTCTCCTAAAGTTTTTTTTACTAGAGCTAGTTCTACTTCAAAGTGAGAAAATGTATCACACATGACCATAGAAGATTCTTACAAATATTCTAATGTGTTTTCTACTAAAAATCCTCCCAAAGCTTTTGATATTGTAGAATTTTGCAAGAATTCTAAAGTACAAATTTCACAAGTAGAATATTTATGCATGAATCTTAAAGAGCTAGATAGATTAAGAATTTTTCAAAACAAGACAATCCGAGTCTCATGTGGGTTTAGATGAACATATGATTAGCTCTTAGAACTCTATGTAGCAAATGTATCCTCAAAAAATAAAGTTTCTTCATCATACACTTTTGATGATAATCCCAATCCTTTCTATGTGTCCCTATTCATAAATGGGTTTAAGTTGAATAACTGTATTGTTGACTCTGGCACCTCTGATAATGTAATACCTGTGCAAACTACTCAAGCTCTAGGATTGAACCTGACCAAGACATTCAGGAAATTCTATTCTATGGATTCCAAACAAGTTCCTCTAATTGGAAATATTAAAGATGCATGGTTGTGCTTGCATCTCATCCAAACAAACAGATTAAGCTCACCATTTTGGCAGCCGATAAACTAACCAGCTTTGACATGTTATTAAGTAGAAGTTTTTGCAAATACCTAGGTGGTGAATTTTAGCTAGACTGGTCTTACGCTACTATACCTATTGGTAATAGTAAGGTAAGCTTGGAACTTGAACCTAAAGAAAAAATAACAGTATTGAAATGAAAGGACCCTAAGGCTCAAATTTTTTCCAAAGAAGCTGAATTTGGAAATTACATGTTATTTTTAGACGAAGATAAAGAGATCAACATGGTTGACTCAGGTTCCAATTCAAAACTTTGGACAATGGAGTTCAATGGAATTTTCTCAAACTCTTGTTCGAGAGCAGGCATAGTCCTCATTTCCCCTTATGGTGAACAACTTCCTATGTCTTATAAATTGGAGTTTGCAAACAACAACAATATCGCTAAATATGAGGCCCTCTTATTGGGAATAGATAAAGAAAGGATTCTTGGTATCAAGATGCTTAGATTCTTGGGATATGTCTAATTGATCATCAAGTAGGTACAAAATATTTTCACTATTAAGAATGAAATTTTAAGATTAACAAGAACCAGGTGTGGGATGCCATTGAATGCTTCGAGTCAATCTTATTAGAGGACATTCCTAGGGAAAGAAATTCCAAATATTATTTTCTAGCTATTTTTGCTTCCCTTTTGTTACCTCATCTAGATTTCAAAAACAAATCTTATAGGATTGAGTTAATATATCAGACCAGTTTTCCTGACAATGTTAATCACTAGCAAGTGTTCAAGAATGACAAGTAGATCTAAGCCTTCCTTGAGACTATTGAAATATTTTCCAAAATATTTTTTGAAGGAAGCTCCAATGAGTGTAAATAATTTTTCCCTAATGACGTTAGTGAGTTGAAGGATGGGGTCATACAGTTGAAAGGAAATAGGATCCCTAAAGGAATAGTTTCCTTGGAAGATCTATTTGACCAGCATGATCGATCTATTAAACAAAAAATGAGTGAATCTATCAATAGTTTTGGATATTTTAAAGTAGTGGACATCAGGAGTCTTGACTCTCCCAAAAAAAATTATATTAGAAAATTTTGTTCTCCAGAGGAAAGAGAAAAGTTGATAGCCCTGCTCATCAAGTACAAGGAAGTTTTCGCCTAGTGCTATGATGACCTTTAGAATTTTATGGGAGGAAAATTTCAACATCACATTCCATTGAAGGTTCGAATATCTACTTTCAAATAGAAATAAAAAAATTATAAACCTAAGGAAATTGATATCATTTTCAGGGATATTGACAAAATGTTGAAAGCTAGAATAATTTACCCCATTCACCATTCAACTTGGGTAGCCAACATTGTTCTAGTCTATAAAAAGAATGGAAGAATAAGGATCTATGTGGACTTCAAAAATCTCAACCAAGCATCCTTGAAGGATAATTACCCACTTCCCAACATGGATCACATCCTCCAAATAATTTTTTGCTTAGAAATGATGTTTATGTTGGATGGTTTTTCTAGCTATAACTAGATTAGTGTGGCAGAAGAACACCAACATAAGATTGTGTTCACTATGCCTTGGAGAACTTTCACTTAAAATAGGATTCATTTTGGGCTTATTAATTATGGATCAACATTCTGAAGAGCCATGGACTTTTATTTTGGAGACCTTAGGAATAAGATCATTATCATTTATCTAGATGGCTTGACAGTGTTCTCCAAAAAGAGAGTGAATCAACTAAGGGACTTGGAGCAAGTGTTTCAAAGGTGTAAAGAGCATAGCATCTCCCTCAATCCTAAGAAGTATGTGTTCATAGTAACTTCTTTTTGGGCCATATTGTGTCCAAAGAAGGGATTAGAATAGATCCTGAGTGAGTCGAGGCTATCCTTCAATTAAGCCTTCCTTCTAGTAAAATTGGTGTGGATTCTTTCTTTGGGAAAGTTAATTTTCTAAGAAATTTTTTTCTATACATATTTGAGATAACCAAACATATAGTGGAAATGATTAGAGAGCAACAGGTTTTTAATTGGAATGAATATGGAAAATAGGCTTTCAATTACATCAAGGAATCCATTGCCTAGGCCCCTGTTATAGTACATCCTGATTTTAAAAAGGATTTCATTATTTATTTTTATGTCTTAGAACATATTGTATTTTCCATTCTACTTCAAGCTGATGAAAAGAATGTGTAAGCACCCATAGCCTTTGTGAGTGTCCCATTGAAAAAGCATGAGCTCAACTACTATTAGATAGAAAAGCATGATTTTGTAGTAGTAAATGCAATTAAGCAATTTTGTTTTTATATTTTGCATTCAGATTCAGTTGTATACATACCAAACCCTACTATCAAAAACATCCTTACCCAACAAGATGTCGGTTACAATTGAATGGGTAGTTGGATTGTTAAATTACAATAATATAACTTGGATCCTAAGCCTACAAAGCTAGTCAGAGGAAGAGGGATTTGTAAACTAATGGAAAAAGAGCATAATGAATAGAAGGATGTGGAAGACCTTCCTTTGTTCCTAATCATTAGCCTTCATGATGAGTGGTTCTCATACATTTCCTATTTTCTTACTTATGGAGAGTGTCCAAAGTATCTTTTGAAGAACGAGAAGAGGAACCTAAATTTGAAGGTATCCAAATACATTATTTGGGAAGACACTCTATATAAGAGAGGACTAGATGGTGTGTTTTTGAAATATGTAGACAAAAGTTAGAAGGAAAGGTTGTTCAGGAATTTCCATAATGACGCATGTGGGGATCATTTTTCTTCAATTGTGACTTCTTTTAATATTATGAGGTATGGTTACTATTGGAAAAGAATGTTCAAAGATTCCTATTACTGGGTAGCAAAATGCAAAAAAAGAAAACTATTTGTAGGTCAACTTCATTTGGAAATGCTTCCCCTTAGACCCATCATAATTGATGGACCCTTTGAAATATATGGTCTAGATTTCATAGGACCTATTATTTCTTAGTCAAGTGGAGGTCACACTCACATTATTACAATGACAAAATACTTTACCAAATGGGTGGAGGTGATTCCTATGAAGAGGAATACTTAATAAGTGGTCTATGACTTCATCAAAGAAAACATTTTAGTCAAGTTCAGAGTTCATTACAAGCTGGTGACTGATAACACAATGAGTTCTTCTTCCAATGAGATAACACTATTTTTCTATGACTATGGAATCTCCTTATCACACTCAGTAGACTACTATCCTCAAGGGAATGGTCAAGATGAGTCCAACAATAAAAACATGGTAAATATAATAAGGAAATTGGTGAATGAAAATCAAAAGAATTGGCATAAGAAACTCTATGAAGCTTTATTGGCTAACAGGATCACCCCCAAGAAGGTAATCAAGATGACTCCTTTTGAGCTGGTTTATAGAGTGGGAAGTGTGTTTCCCCTTTCGTTGGAGCTATCTACCTATAAACTATAGACTATGATTGAGGACCAAGAGTTTTGTGATGCCTTGGTATAGAGAATCCTATACGTGGCCAAAATTGAAGAGCAACATGATGAGATGGTGGAGAAAATAAGCATGCATCAGGATAAATTCAAAAATATTTTTGATAGAAGATCCAAGCCAAGGAAGTTTATGATTGGAAACTCACTATTATTATGGGACAAAGGAACCCAAAGGTGTTTATAGGAAATTTTATTTTCTCTAGACTATCCCATTCAAAATAACTCAAGAATGTGAACTTAATACCTTTCATCTGGCTTATCCTGATGACACTCCTTTGACTATTCCTTACAATGAGAAAGATCTCAAGCTCTACCATCTCTGAGTTCACCTCTAGGGTTTTCTCTTTGTAAATAGTTAGCTTAGGTTTTTTTCTTTCAATTTTGTTGTTCCTTCTACATGTCTAAGAGTTTAGTTTTGATCATTTCTTGACTTTGTTGCTCAATGGATGATAAATTGACCATTTAAGCTTATATCATGGTTCTTTTCTTCATCCTTTTGATTCTTCATCCCCAGTTTGAGCCATTTCTTACCTAATTCCCCCTCCCAAAAAAAAAAAATCATCTTTATCTTTCAATGTTTGGCTAATTCATATATTGGCGATGCTTTGGGTGTCTGACATAACTCTAGTAGTGTTTCATTAAGTTACTCTAACTCTCCCTTCACCCACCCCATGAAGCTTCCTACTTTTTTTGAAGTGTCAATGGTGTTTTTGTCAATTAGGTGAACTTATGAAATTCCCACTTTGGTTTATTTTTTAACATAAATAGTATTAGCATTGCATTATTGAGTTCATCAAACTCTCACATTTATCGCCTAGAAAGAAAAATAGCTAATTTCATTAAGCCTGTAGTACTTTGCAGCCAAGTATGAACTTGAGCTGTGGTTTATAAGGTTATGTGAACTACCTACTTCCCTACCCACACAACCATTCCTTTTCAAATTTTAGAAAAGAAGTTATATTGAGATAGTGACATGAAAGCTGACACATGTCAACACGAGAAGAGTTGTACTTAATGTTTATCTCCTTGCACACTTCTCGTAGGAATTAAAAGAGAAATTCATGCCAAGAATAGACATTCTCCAACTATGACATTCACTCCAGAAAATGTGAAGAAAGGGAGTGTACCAATGCAAACTTCTACCCTCAAAATCTAGGATCATTCTGAGGTATTTTTGTCCTTATCTTTTCCTTATGAGCACATAATTATTAGGCTTGTTCTTCCCTAAATTTTAAATTACTTGGAGAAAATTTGTTTGAACCCTAGTAATCCAAAAATGGCCAAATATAAGTGTCAAGGTTATGAGTACACCATACATGTGATATGCCAGAAATAGGAGATACTAAGCTAGGGCCAGTGAACATTAATCATCTTAAAGAAAAATTCAATGCTCCCAGTCCACCACCTATCACACAAAGGATAATTGAGATTAGACTAGTAGAAGCAACCACCTTTCAATTAGTTGTTCAATTCCCATAATTGATTTTAGAGTGCGTAAGGAATTATGATGCTCAAACATGGGAAATAAGAACTAAAGATAACCAGATGGTAATCAAAATCCAAAGAGCCACCCTTGCTTCATGCTTGAAAATCCCTAAAAGAGAACCCTACACACCCGTAGATTTCACCAATGCTCAAATCGAGTTTTCACTCAAGAAGGGATACTATCAAAAAATAATGACAAGGAACTGGTTGGCTAAACCTAGAGGAGGAAAATCTCAGTTACCTCAGAATTTACACAAGAATCATTTTGTAGAAGAGATATCTGACATTATTTTTTTGCTTCAAAGATTCATAGGAAATGAAGATGCTTTTTTCTTTCAAGAATGGATGTATTTCTTTGTCCATATTATTCTCAAAGGAACTCAATTTCTAGATTGGGAAATACTTATCAGTGATAGGTTACACAACTAACTAGTTTACTTTTAGGTTGATAGGGAATTCTTCATTTCCTTCTATTTAATTTATGTTATTGCAAATACTATACCTTGGCTAGGATTAAGACCTAGTAATCTCCCTCATGATTAGGTTTCAATTTTTGAGTTCCTAGATAAACTAAAATTGACTAAGAACTTCTTTCATCACAAGATAATATCAAACACTTTCACTATGATAGTAACCAGAGAACTATGAGGGAAGATTGAAATGTGGTTGTCACCTGAGCCTATGAAATTTGTTAAATACTATGGAAATCATTTTTTTCAATTGTAGAGGTTTTCTTATATTTGAGTTACCAGATTTACTGTTTTTCCCATTAAGCTCCCAAGGCACCCAAAAGATAAGTTTGTCATGATTGAAGTCTGCAGGTAGCTAGTGGACGTTAATAAGAGATGTCAGGAGTAGAGAAGGATGATAGTACAATTTCTAGTTGGTTTTCTACCTTGTATATGTGATTCCATGTCAAATTCCCTCAATATAGAAAAATAAATTTACTAGATACAAACTACAGACTTATGATGAACACTTTCCTTTGGATCTTAAGGATTATGTTAATGATAATTTAATGCTAGGTCCTGGTTTTCTTCACCTTCCTACTCTGGAGAACTATTGGGTAGATTTTTTTGATAATTTTGAAGTAAGAAGGAGTTGGATGAGACTATCCTTAAGACAAATAATCACTTATAATTTGAGTTTTGATGTGCAAGGAATTGAGGATGATGGGTCAGATTTAGTGGACCCAATTTTCATAGACTTAATAGCCAATTGACACATTCCTACAATGGATTAGATTAGTAAAGAGAAAGAAATAATTGAAGCAAAGACTATTGATGTCCTAGAAAGGACAAAGGAGTGGGTTACTAAGAAGAATATAGAGCAATACCGTCTTAATACCAAATGAAAAAACACTCAACAAGTAGGAGATAGTGGTCAACCCTCTATAATTGTAGGGACCTCTCGAGTTTCTCCACAACCAATACAATATAGGGATTAGTTGATGGAGATGAAGAACCCCTTAACAAGGATATTTTTCAGCCAACTTGCAGAGAAGACCTCCTTAATTTTCCCAATCTGGATGAGGATAAAGGGGATGAAGGAAGAATTGACTTAAGAAATATTGATATTAGTTCTACCTCCCCATCACCTCGGTCATCACCTAACAAGGAGGTTGGTGATCTTCTAAAATGAGAAACCTTCTTCACGCCCATTAGAGGATGTTTGAATAGATACTCCCCGCACCAATAGGATACTTTTTAGCTCCTCCAATTCCAAAACAACCAACATCCCTAGTACTCCTATTTGGTTGGAAGACACTCTATCTAGAAAAAAGGAAACATGTACAACTACATCTCCTAATGAAGGATATGGTAGGGTTGCTCTAGATAACTCCAAATTCAAAGAAGTTGAAAACTACTACCCAATTAATTGATGATACTGTATCAAGAAACTCATGCCTGGAAGTTGCTTATCCCACCACACAAAAATAAGTTACTCAGGCCATAGCCAATGACTTTGATGTTGGCATAATTGACCTGTGACCCCTAAAGGGGATGGGGATGTACAAATCTTCCAAGCTTTTGTAGCAAGCATGGTTGAGAGGTCCAAGAAGGAAAACTAAATTAAAAGATTAATTAAAAAATGCAAATTCAAGTCTTGACTGAATGCCTAAAATCAATTTTTGATATGCCACCTCAACTGATATCTTAAGCTAATTCATCCTTCGATCCCTATTCTTTAATAGGAAATGAGGCAGTAAATAAAATGAGAAGTTGCAAAAACTTGATAAACAGGCATAGGACAACTAAGAGGGGGGTGAATTAGTTGTCACACAAATTTATACTTATCACTTATCAAATCTTCAGCTGTACTATTTTGTTATTAAATATGCACATGAAACATAAATAATAGAAAGAAAATCAACATAATGAACACCAAATTTTACATGGAAAACCCAATAAGGGAAAAACCATGGTGAGGGTTAACTCACAATATAAAGATTATAAACTAAATACAAAGGCTCACTACCTACAAAGGACTCACTATCCAAAAGGGAGGCTCACTGCCTACAGATACAAAAGATAACAAAAGATCCACAACAACAATTAAATCACATTCATAGGATTACAAAAACCTTCAATTCATTTCCTTCAGCACACTAAAAATATGCTATCACAACTCACTCACACACATTTTTTCTCTTATGATTTGTGGCACACTTTCATCACTTTTCATCACACTGTCATACAATTCTTCACAACTTGCCTTGCTTTTATACTATTCTCAACCTTAGAAACATTTACCAAGGTCAACCACAATACATCGTTTCATAAATTCAAATTAGGTCGGAAACTCTAAATTCCCACAATGGAAAGGAATAAGAGTGGACCAATAAAATTATTTTCTTGAACCATCTACATGCTTCCTTAGTTGAATTTTATTCTTCGAATGAAGTGTAAACACTAGGTCATCCAAACCTAATGAAAACAAAAATTATCAATGATGCACATTCTTCCAATAAGAAGATGACATATGGATGACCCAATATGCTTCATTATACATGACAATACATCTCAAAATCTTCCAGATACATCTGCAACAAAAATAACAAACTTCAAACACTTAACTCCTTTCACCAGTCAATTTGAGCTTTGTAGACACACACAAAAATTCTAAAACATGATTTTCAGATCACCAAACTCCAAACCTCTTCACCAGAGCATAGGAAATACCTTCATAAGGCATCTCCTAGATCCGCATGATCTGAAACAAAGCAATGGAGAACTACAAAACAAACATATTTCTCCCAATCCATAGAACACTAACTCTGTCGGTTGAACACATATACCGGTGGACACAAATTTCACATATCATCTCACCAAAAACTAAAACTCAGACTATATCATCATCAGATCATCATCAACACAGCTTCAGATTCGCATAGGCATAGGATAAACATAGGAGAAATGTGGAGCACATACCAGAGCACATATTGAACACACTCAACACTTTGACTTCTCTTCTTTGTTTAATTTTCTCAAAAGCACTTGGAAACTCATCACACCAACATATTTGCAACACCATTAAGGTAGCTTCATGTACTCACAACATCTCAACAGCATCTCATCCATACATGTACAATCTACAACATACTGAATAGTGTTGGCATCAATTACAACATTAATGACAACACCACCAAACAAGCTCATACTTGCAACAATCTCCCCCTTTTTCATTGATGGAAAAACATAACATTTTATCCCCCTTTGAAATCAATGGAAAAGAATAATTTCTCCAATTACTCCCCCTTAGGAGTACACTCATACTACAACAATGAAAATCTTTTCTATTCCCCCTGCAGAGTAGACCCATCAATCAGTCTAGGTAAATGAAGAATTTGTGAATTCACTAGACTGATGCACCTTCATGTGCACCTAGTTAGGAGGGCTAGGAACCCCAACCTCTCCCTAAGATACTTGAAACTATCCTTTGGAAGATCCTTAGTAAATATGTTTGCAATATGTTCCTTTGTAGTTACATATTCCAATCTGACCTCATTCTCCAGCACTTTCTCAGAAAATGATACTTGATAGATATGTCCTTCATTCTTGAATGCATAATGGGATTCTTCAAAATGTTTATTGCACCTATATTATCACAGAAAATAGAAATAGGTTCATCACATACTACACCAATATCTTTTATATTTTTCTTCATCCACAAAACTTGTGTGTAGTAGGATGTGGCAACAATACATTCAGCCTCTGATATGGATAAAGAAATTGAGTCTTGCTTCTTACTCAACCATGAAACCAATCTCCCACCATGAAATAAAGCACCACCACTGGTAATCTTTCGTTCATCTACAAATCCAACCCTGCCAGCATCTGTATAAGCACTCAGGGTGAAATCATTACTCTTAGGATACCATAGTCCATAATCTGACATGCCTTTAAGATATTTAAATATTATTTTTACAACCATAAGATGTGCTTCTCTAGGATCTTCTTAGAATCTAGTGTCTAAACACATTGCATGCATAATATCTGGTCTAGTAGCAGTGAGATACAACAATCTGTTAATCATGGATTTGTATTTGCTCTTATCAGTCTTAGTAGATTCATCATCCTTACTCATCTTACATTCAGTTACCAGGGTACAAACTGGTTTAGAATCCTCCATCCCAAACCTTTTCAACAACTCTTTTACATACTTGGATTGTGAAATAAATATCCCTTTGTCAGTTTGATTCACTTGTAGACCAAGGAAGAAATTCAATTCACCAATCATAGACATCTCAAATTATTTCTACATTTCTCTAGCAAACTTCTTACACATGCCTTCATTTCCTCCAAAAATGATGTCATCAACATAAACAACTACAATCAACATCTTATTACCTTGCACTTTGAAGTAGAGTTTGTTGTCAATAGAACATTTGTTGAATCCTTATTTTTTCAGATATATGTCCAATCTTGCATATTAGGCTCTGGGATCTTGCTTTAATACATACAACACTTTCTTCAATTTACAAACCATGTTCATCTTGTTAGACAACTAAAAACCTTTAGGTTGCTCCATGTACACTTCTTCCTCCAGCTCACCATTCAGAAAAGCTGACTTAACATCCATCTAATATACCTTAAAGTCCTTGTGTGCAGAAAATGCCAAAAACATTCTGATAGCTTCCATTCATGCCACAAGGACAAATGTTTCCTCAAAATCTATGCCTTAAACTTGTTAATATCCTTTGCATACCAATATTTCCTTATTCCTTACTACTCCATTTTCATTTAGTTTCTTTCTAAACACCCATTTAGAACCAATCACATTCTTGTTCACAAGTCTAGGGACTATTTCCCATGTCTAATTCTTTTCTATTTGTTGTAGTTCCTCTTTCATAACTCTCATCCAACTTCCATCTTCACATTCTTCCTTTACAAATTTTGGTTCTATTTTAGAGAGTAAACAAAAATTTACCTTAGCTACAACTTTGCTTCTTGTCTTTACACCCTTACTCTTGTCTCCAATTATCTAATCTTTTGGATGATTCTTCTGTACATATTTAGGAGTCCTAATAATAGGTTTCAATTCATTCACTTCTTCTTCTACTACTTTTTCTTCTTCTTGTTTTTCTTCTTCTTCTTCCTTCTCTTTATTTTTTTCAAGTATATGTCCACAAATAGGATCATCGGGTTCAATTTCACTTATCTCAATAGGTCTATGTATGCCTTCATCAACTTTCACATTAGCACTCTCAATAATCTTTTGTTAAAGCATATGTATGCCTTGCTAGTGGTAGAGTAACCGAGAAATATTCCTTCATCACATCTAGCATCAAACTTTCCAATATTTTCATCATTTCTTTTAATATAGCATCTACTTCCAAATACCTTAAAATATTTCACAGTGGGAATCTTACCAATCCATAACTCAAAAGGTGTCTTTGTGTTGTTTTCTTTGATCTGAACTCTATTAAGAACATAAACAGTAGTATGTATCGCGTCTCTCCAATACACATATGGTACATTAGATTCTTTCATCATAGTTCTAGTAGCTTCCTGTATTGTCATGTTTTTCCTTTCAACTACTTCATTCTTTTGAAGGGTTCTTGAAGCATAATACTATCTTTTTATGCCATGCATCTCACATAGTGCATTAAATTCACCAGAAGTGAATTCACCACCTCTATCCAATCTTAAACATTTAATTTTCAGATTTAATTCATTCTCCACTCTTGCTTTGAATACCTTAAACATATCCAGGGCCTGATTTTTTTCTCTGAGAAAAGAAACCCATGTCATCTGAGTGTAATCATCAATAAGCAACATGAAATATCTATCACCATTTAGGCTTCCAGTCTTAGTCAAACCACAAAGATCAATATGTACCAACTCCAGCATGTCGGTAGTAGAATATTATTTTCCTTTAAAGCTACATCTTGTCTATTTCCCCAGTTGAAAACTTCTACAGATAGCATTAGTAGGCCTTGTGATTCTAGGCAGTCCTTGAACTATTTCCTTTTCACTGATCTTGACCAAGTTATCAAATTTCACATGTCCCATTCTTTGGTGCCATAACCAACTTTCACTGATTTGAGATACAAGATAATGACCATCAACTCCTTTCAGCTGAAAGATGTTTCCATGAGTTCTTCTTCTAGTAGCAATCATATCTCCATTTCCTAATCCTTTTTTGATTTCACAATTATTGTTCTAAAACACAAGATTAAAGGCATTGCTACACATCTGACCAAAACTCAAAAGATTATCCTCAAACCCTTCACATAATATACACCATTAGTGTTATGCACTCCATCAAAACTAATTGAACCTTTACCACAAATCTTAGCTCCTGAATCATCACCGAACATGACTAAACCACCATCATATTTTTAAAATTTAGTGAACTTACTCTTATCTTCGGTCATGTGATTTGAACATCCACTATCAATTACCTAGTAGTCTTCATCCTGTCTTGCATGAAATGTGGTAACCAAAGTACCTTCCATCCTATTCTTCTTAACTTTTGGATCCCTTTTTCTTACACACTTTCTGGGGTTAGTGGAGCCCTTTTACTATCATCAGCCTCATTTTTAGATTTATCATTAGAAATACTTGCCTCTTCCTTAACATAGTACAACTTCTTATACTTCTTATCCTTCCTAGCCTTATCCTTATAATCCTTGTTCTTTTTATGTGCAGCTCTACTCATACATCTTGAAGGATAATGACCAATATTACCATAACTAAAGCATTTAAAGGGTAGCATACCTTTATACTTTATGGTACCTTTCTTCAACTTCCTGGTGAAGTTAGCTTCCAACTCATCAACATCATCACTATCTGGTTTCTCCTCAATCTTCATTTCCTTAAATATCATTTCTATCTTTTCTTCTATCTTGTCATCTTTCTAGAAATTTCTCAATTCAAATGTTTGCAAGGTGTCAAACAAGTGTTCCAAGGTGTACTTCTTAGGGTCATGCATTTCTTCAATCACCAAGATCTTGTCATTGTAGCAGTTCAGTAGGGTGATCGGGATCTTCTCTATTATGTCTTCATCTGCTAGCTTTCCTCCTTGATTTCTAACCTCATTTGCATTATATTCAACCCTATGAAAGAAACTTGTAAATTCTTCACCATCTTCCTTTTTTAGGTTCACAAATCTACGCTTTGCCACTAGTCTCTTTGTCAATTTCACTTTTTCATTCCCTTCATACATATCTTCCAGCTTCTTCCAAAAATCATATGCAGTATCTAAATAATTAACCTTAATTCACTCATTTTTAGATAAACCATTGCAAATTGCATAATTTTCCCTCTCATTTTCTTCATAAGTAGAGATCTCATCTATAGTATTAACATCACTAGACAAAAGTGTATGCTTATTCTCAATAGCTTTCCAGGTCTTGAAACCAAGAGAGATAATATATCCTCTCATTTGTCCCTTCCAATCTTTGTAGTCAATTCCATAAAACATAGGGATCAAAAACTTGTGCACCATCGGATTTTCCTTAAGTGGTTAAGCTCTACAACAAGGAACCAGAGCTCTAATACCAATTGTTAAATAGGCACAAGACAACTAAAAGAAGGGTGAATCAGTTGTCACACAAATTTATACTTATCACTTATCAAATCTTCAACCACATTATTCTATTATTAAATATGAGCATGAAACATAAATAACATAAAGCAAATCAACATAATGAACACTAGATTTTTATGTGGAAAACCCAATAAGGGAAAAACCATGGTGAGGGTTAACTCACAATATAAAGATTATAAATTGAATACAAAGGCTCACTGCCTGCAAAGGACTCACTGTCCAAAAGGAAGGCTCACTACCTACAGATACAAAAGAGAACAAAAGATCCACCACAACAATTAAATCACATTCACAGGATTACATAAACCTTCAATTCACTACCTTCAACACACTAAAAATTTTCTATCACAACTCACTCACACACACTTCTACTCTTATGATTTGTGGCACACTTTCATGACTTTGCATCACATTTTCATACAATTCTTTACAACTCGCCTTGCTTTTATATAGTTCTCAACCTTAGAAACATTTACCAAGGTCGGCCACAATACATTGTTTCATAAATTCAAATTAGGTTGACAACTCTAAATTCCCACAGTGGAAAGGAATAAGAGTGGACCAATAAAATTATTTTCTTGAACCATCTATGTACTTCCTCAATTGAATTTTATTCTTTGAATGAAGTGTAAACACTACGTCGTCCAAACCTAATGAAAACAAAAATTATCAATGATGCACACACTTCAAACAAGAAGATGACACATAGATGATCCAACACACTTCATTATGCATGAGAATACATCTCAAAATCTCCCATATATATCCACAACAAAAATAACAGACTTCAAACACTGAACTCCTTTCACCAGTCAATCTGGGTTGTGTAGACACACAAAGAAATTCTAAAACATGATTTCCAGATCACCAAAATCCAAACCTCTTAGTCAAAGCATAGGAAAGACCTTCACAATACATCTCCCAGATCTGCATGATCTGAAACAAAGCAGTGGAGAACTATTGAGAAAACATATTTCTCCTAGTCCATACAACACTAACTCTATCAGTTGAACACATATACCAGTGGACACAACTTTCACGTACCATCTCACCAAAAATTGAAACTCAGACTATATCATCATCAAATCATCATCAACACTCCTTCAAATCCTCACAGGCATAGGATAAACACAGGAGAAATGTGGAGCACGTACCAAAGCACATATTGAACACACTCGACACTTTAACTTCTCTTCTTTGTTTAATTTTCTCAAAATCACTTGGAAACTGATCACACCAACATATTTACAATGCCATAAAGGTAGCTCCATGTACTCACAACATCTCAACAGCATCTCATCCATACATGTATAATCTGCAACATACTAAACATTGTTCACATCAATGATAAAATTAATGACAACACCACCAGACAAGCTAATATGTACAACAAAAATTTGGTAGGGTTATTAAAGAATGGAGCAATGGATTAATTAGAAGAGGTAATCAAGTTATCTCTGAATCTCTTAAGTGCATATAAAGGGAAAATGCTTCAAGAATAGAGGTTCAAGAGGATATTGTTACGGCTTAAAAAGAGGAAAGAATATGGAACCAATATGTAAATAAAATCAAATCCATGATAGGTTTTTGGATGAAAAAGTTACCTACTGAGCAGATCATACCTAACGGTGTTGATGGTCATTTCTTAATTTGGAATAAAAGTGTGGAATGGAAGTCACAGGTTACTATGCAAGGCTTGCAAAAGCTTCAAGAGGTTAAAAATTAATGCAATGCAATCTTAGAAGAGATTCATAAAAATATTGTTGCCCTCGGATTACAACTTGACAAGGAATGGGATGGAAGTGACAAAAATGCTAAAGTTTTAGAAAGTGATTTTCAGAAAACAGTTGATAGCATTTTCAATTCTCAGTGTTTTGATGTGGAGCACTTAAGAATGTTCAGTGAACTAGATCTCATCCTATCTCAGGTGACAGGACTCATGAGGTCATATGATCAATGGATTGAAGTTGTTAAAGACAACCAACTAGTATGGAGATTGTGAATGGGAAACATAACCATTCCACATCATAAAGAGCTTCCACGTGTCATCAAAGCTTTTAGAACATCCATCTTGGCCTTATGGACTTGGGTTCAATAGCAGGGTCATGTTTCTTAATCTCCTCCTATAGCATGGATTCCAAAGTGACTACAAAATGATGGATCACTTTCAAAGTGAAGCAGGTGAGATGATTAAGCTTCTTTTCAAATTTATTGACATGAGTTAGTAGAGCATTGTAACCTTTAGCACTTTCCCCACAGAGATGGCCAACATCCACCCTATGCTCATGATGGGGAAAGGAGTCTAGGGTGGAGTCCATATTTATTTTCTTGAGCTTGGAAAAGTGGCTAGGACCATCAATGTACTCTTCAACATCCTCCTCCATCTTCTAATTATTATTATCTTGCTTGATTTCATGTTTAGACCTGTTATTAAATTCATCAATAATCACCTCCAACCTTTGTTTATCAGCTAACTTGTTGGATCTTCTCACACTTGGAGGTTCAAAACTAGCATCAGGAACATTGCTACTCAAGTTTTCCTCACCACCAGTGTCTTTAGAATTATCTTCACCCTCCACGTCCTTGGAGTTTGCTTCTTCCACAAAGAATGTGATGGAGTTCTTTTTTGTTATCCAATTTTTTCTTCACCCCATGTTTTCCAAAAAAATGTACATGGGTGTTCTTTAAATCACACAACCCCACCATTGTAGCTTCCTAGCTCTACATGTTATTTTTTCACTTCTTTTTATCCAAGGTTTTAAGGTTGGTAATGAGGATGTGTTGGCTAGTAGCAAGAATAAGCTTGTGCTTCATATTTGGTTTGGAAGTAGTGGGAGGGTTCAAGGGGGCTTCAATGGGGGAATGAATCTCAAGATCTTCTTCCATGAGGGTCACATGAATAGATTTGTTGGAGTAGATCATGAGATGAAAATGGTATAGCCTCAAAATAAGTCATTGATGGGGAGAGATTGGAGGTTTTTTTGGGTTTTTAGTGGAGAGATTGATGGATTTTTTCATAGAAAATTAAAGAGATGGAGTAGGAAAAATGGGAATATTATAGGCAAGTAGTGCCTAAAATGATTCAACCGAGGCATATGGTAATAGTAGAAACATTTGTATCTATCCTCAATAGTAACATATTTTATTAACAAAAGAAAAAATTGGTCCCACAATGTTGACAGCTTGCTCTTGTGATAGCCTACATACAACTAGGTGGGGTGTTCATTCTCTTTAAAAAATAATTTATTTTGTCAATGTCCTGAACTTTAATGTGTTTCTTTAAATTTTGACCACTACAAGATAGACCATTCACTTTAGTAATATTCTCCTCGCTAACCTCAAATGAGATTCATCTATTCTTAACTTTTTTATTATACCAACCATTCACAAACTAAATTGATAAGTTATCATCATGCCCATTGAGGCTTTCCATTAAAGGAGTTAGGCCTCCCTCAATGTAGATATGCCAAAAGAGTGTATCTCTACACAAATCCTCTCAAGAGACAACTCCCATTTAAACCCTATCCCCACCCATTCTTAGAAAAAGAAAATACAAAGTTTCCAAGCTAAGATGATAGTGCAGATCAAAGTGAAAGAAGGGTTTGAAGGAATCAAATAAATGCAAGATTCTAGTTATACTTAGGGTGAATAAATAAAACCACATCCCTTCTTGAGAATTACAAGATGAAATGACATTTATATTTCCCTAAAAAGGAGATTAAACAATCACATGCACCAACAATCATTTTGAAAGGCTCGACATTAAAGGATCATGACTTAAGATGGTCCAATGAGAGGGGAGTTGGTAATTATGATCCTATAAACTATATTTAATTCATAATTATTTCCAAAAAAATTTGAGATACATGGGTATCCTTTTTCCCCCTTTTGACACAATCTAATGATGGTATTATTAAATATATGAAGGGGAGCCTCGTGGAAGCTGAGAGTCAATATGAAAATTTCCTTTTTTACATAAAATCACCTTCCACTGCATCTTATGGTACAAGTAATACATAGTCCAGGAGGTCCACATGTTCCATGTCATACTTAAAATCCAATCCCACCTCATCTTACTCGACATGATCATTAGAGTAAGATATGACTTAAGAATTTTTTTTAAATAAGAAGCAACCCCCATTTTCAATACTATTTTTTTTCCTTTTCACAGATAAATCCTTTATCATTTTTTGGAAGAGAAAAGTGGTCCCTCCAACATCTTGTAGAATCTAAGGATATTCCTGAGTTAGACAAGGCATCAACTGCCTTATTTCCTTCTCTATATATATAAGAGAATTTCTCCTTTCTAATTTAATGAGGACATTCTAGATATCCACAATAATATCATCACAAGACTATCCAACATAACCTTTATCTTTGATTGCATCTACTATAGTTTTAGATTTTCCTTCGATGTGAATATTTTTGTATTCCTATTGATAGAGAAATTTTGATACCACCTAGAAAAGCCATCGTTTTAACTATCAGAATATTGCACCAAAAATAGCCCCAACATAACCCACAATATATTTTATTTCCTAATTTTTTATTATACCCCCAATGCTAGTAGGGATAGGCTTACCTTTTGCATCCCCATCAAAGTCAAGTTTATAGCAAACTAGTTGTGAAGGTCTCCATATAGTGTTTTATCTTGCTATAATTTTAGATTTATCAAATAAGTTTGGGTTTATTTTAAGATCCCAATTTCAGGCTACATTGATCTTCATTTCATTGGGGGTTCTTCTTGGGCATTTTCAATGATGTAGAGATAGATTCTCTATTAGAAGCCTGAAGAAAATACCAAAAACCACCTTGGGGCTCTTTTCCTCATTATAGATTATCTCGCTATTCCTTTCCTTATAGATGCACCATCAAATGAAGGGGGCTACTTTTCTCTAGATCCCCAAAATTTGGGGGTGAGTAAAATGATAGACCCAAATTTTCATAAAAATTGTGACATTCATTGACCAGTAGACCCCCAACTTTTGTAGAGAAAAATCCCAAATTTCAACAACAAAGGGGCAATATAGTAATAGGTGAGGCATATATTCTTTATCAAATTTTCATAAAGAAAATCTTGTTTCAAGTATGAACATGTTGTCATTGATGTCAACAAGCCTATGTTGTCATTGGTGTCAACTGTATAGTGGTTTAGGGAGATTGTTGCAGTATTGTGTTCCTATTTTTCTCTGCATTTCTTCTAGATTGAATACCATCTTTTGTAGTTTATATATGTTCATTATAGGTTATCAAATATTATATATTCATAATTTGTGGTGATGGATTTTTGTATAAAATAAACTATTATGTTCACCAATGTGTGAGTTGTGCATTATAGAGGTGTGTAGGAGAAATGTCTTTGCTCCACGTTTCTCTATAGTTAAGTTTTAGGATTTGTGATTATGAGTGAGACTTGATGGTGCTGGTATCTTGCATGTGTCAAGAGGATTTGTGGTTTTCTATTCTAGAAGATGGTATTCCAAGTTATAATGTGTGGTAGTGTTGTCAAGATCTATTGGGCTTGTACATTCTTCAAGTAAAATTTGTTGTGAAGAAGTTTGTTAGTTTTCAGGATGTCTTTGGATCATTTTCAGGTATTTTTTTTTGTTTGAAAGTTATGGATTGACCAAAGGAAGCATGTACTTAAAATTTTAATGGTGTTTGCATGAGTAACTGTCGACCTGGTGTTTACGCTACATGTGAAGTGTCTTCAAAGTTTTTGGAAGCATGTTGAGGCATGTTAGGATAGATTTGGGTCCTAGCTAAGGATTTGTGTGGTTCATCTTCATACGTATCCACCATGGGAATGTTTTGGCACCAACCTAATTTGAATTTACACATTTGAGGTGCATTACCAACCTTGGAAAGGGTTTCAAGGTTGAGGACAGTATAAGTATGAGTTGAATTGTTGAAAGAGGTGAAGATAGATGCAAGATATATCAAAATTAGATGTGTGTGTGAAGTGTATGGTGTGAGTGATGTGAAATTGAGTAGAGCAGTGCAAACTGTCAAGTGTTGGATTACCAAATGTAGTGAGAAAAATTTATCTACAATCATTCAAATAGACTATGAGGGTGTTGGATCTATTATGGTGGAATTTCCATTGCATTGATATTATGTTCTTCGGGTAACATTTCTTCTCTATCTTCTTTTCATTCCAGTAGTGATCCTTGGCTATCAGCCTTTTTGGATAGTGTGTCCTATTCTTGAAATGAGTCTTTGTACCACTTTCTCTCTTATATTTTGAGCTAATCCTCACCGTTGTTTTTCCCTTCTTGGTTTTTCCACATAAATCTGGTGTTCTCTAGTGCATGGTGTTGAGTTGTTCAAGTTTATGTTATTTTCTTTTCATTCTAATTCATCATAATAGATTAAGGGTTTAATGAATGTTTGTGGATTTGAATGTTAATGAGGTTTTTGATGTTTTGATAGTATACAACCGATTCATCCCCCTCAGTTGCCTTTTTCATTCAACAATTGGTAACAGAGCAAGGTTCCTTAGAGAAAATCTATACAACTTGAGGTAGATCTAGGATGGCGAACAAGAAGGAGATCCTTATGTTTGATCACGTAGACTATTCATTTTGGAAGGTTAATATGGAAGGCTATTTGGTTTACCTTAGATATGATGTTTTGTAAGAAATGAAGACTAATTAGACTATACTTGCAAACAGACTGAGCACAAGTGATGAGATCAATGCCTATGAAACAAATGGTAAAGAAAGGTTTATTCTTTTAAGTAGTCTAGCAAATTTTAAATTAGTGAAAGTTATGGATTTGAAAACTACTAAAGAAATATAGGATAAGCTTGAAAGTATTTATGAAGGAGATGATAAGGTTAAACAAGCTAAGATGTAGAATTTGAAGAAATAATTTGAGAACTTGTGAATGTGTGAAGATGAAACAGTTCCAAGTTACATGCAAAGGGCTGATGAACTTTTGAATGCAATGAGAGGTATTGGTGCAAAAGTCACAGAGCTTAAAGTGGTAAAGACAATTTTTGAACTCTTCCTAATTCATATGGTTAAAAAGTTTCTACTATTGAGGAAGTCAAAAATTTTAATAGTTACACTATAAATTAGTTGTTTGGCACACTAAATACATTTGAAATGATAAATTTTGGTTTGAATAATGGTGCAAAAGTGGAGACAACTTTCAAGGATGGAAAATTAGAAAAGATTGAATATTTAGATGGAGATGATCTTGATGACATGGAAGCTAACTTTGTAAGAAGGGTGAAAAAGGACATTGGTAAGTACAAAGGTAAATTACCTTTCAAATGTTTCAGTTGTGGAAAAATAGGTCACCATGTTTCAAGATGTCTGAACCAAAGTGTGAACAATAAGAATAAGGAAAAAAAAGGTAAGATGTTAAAGAAAATCTATTATGTTCGAGAAGATGTTGGTATTTATGATGATGAATTTGATTATGGAGACTATAATGATAATGAATGCTTGTTCTTGGATTTAAAAGATGAATCTATTTCTACTAACTCTGAAAGATGTGTGAAGGAGAGTGTTCCAAATACAAAGGAGACAAAGAGACAAAGGTTAAGGCTAAAGGTACTTTGGTATCTACTTTTCATGTTAGATAGGATAAGAACTATTGGATAATTGATAGTGGTTTCTCAAATCATATGAATAGAGACAAGAGTAAGTTTTTTAAACTTGAAAAATATGATGGAGGACTTGTTAAATTTGGATATGCTTCAAGTGCTAAGATTTGTGGAATAGGTTCAATTAGTTTTGATGGAAATTATAATAGTGATGATGTTTACTATGTCAATAATTTAAGGCATAATCTTTTGAGTGTTGGACAAATGTGTAGCAAAAGATATAATCTTATGTTTTAGTATGATGGATGTGGGATTAGAATAGGGTCCAAAACTATGATTTCTACTGAAAAAAGGATAGATGGAAATTTTTATCATCTCAAGGGTGATGATGGTTATTGCTTTATGACTCAAATTAATGAAATTTGGTTATGGTATATGGGGGTGTGTCACATCAATTTGTATAACTTGGTTAGAATTTGTTTAGTTCAAGAAATGAGATATTTTCCAAGGATTACAAGGCCTATCAATGTTGTTTGCAAGGAGTGTCAGATTGGAAAGCAAACAAGAAGAAGTTTCAAGGGTAAAGAACAATATTCTATCATATTATTGGAATTAATGCATACATACCTTTGTGGTCCTACAAGAGTGATAAGTCTACAAAGTGAAATGTATAAATCATGCTTTTAATTGGTGAGTATTCTAGAATGATATGGGTTACTTTTCTTAGATATAAATATGAAGTCGTAGATAGATTCAAAGAATTTAAAGTTATGGTTGAGAATGAAATGGATTTGAAGATCAAATGTTTGAGGTCTGACACAAGTGGAGAATTCACCTCCAATGAATTTAACATGTTTCATGAGAATCATGGCATAAAGAGGCATTTTTCTTCCCCTAGGACTCCTCAAAAAAATATAATGGTTGAAAGGAAAAATAGGAATGTTCAAGAAATTGAAAGGACTATGATGAAATAAGCTATTCTACAAAAGTATACTAGAGAGAACTGATTCATACTATTATTTATATACTTAATAGAGTTCAAGAAAAAGAAAATAGCACAAAGACTCCCTATGAGTTGCGGTATGAAAGGATCCCTATTGTCAAGTACTTTAGAGTTTTTGGAAGAAAATTATATATTAGAAGAAATGAAGAAAACTTAGGAAATGTTGACGCAAGGTCTGGTGAAGGTATCTTCCTTGGATATTCTATTAAAATCAAAGATTACAAATGTTACAATAAAATATTGAGAAATATTGTTGAGAGTGTAGGTGTCAAAGTGGATGAAGATCTACAAAATTTAGTGGTGATAGATGGATATGAATTAGATGAACCTACCTATAGAAAAGAAGAAGAAAAAGCTAAGGAACAAGAAACAAAGGATGAAGAGGAAGAAGCTTCAAAAAAAACCCCTAGAACCCCTAAGTATGTGAAGAGAAATCATTCTAAAGAATAGCTCATTGGAAACAAAAGCAAAGGTGTGATGACAAGAAGAAGAGCTACTAGAGAAGAGGTAAATTTATGTCTACTTTCTAAAGGAGAACCTAAGACAATAGTTGAGGCATGTCAAGATGAACATTGGATGAAAGCTATGGAAGAACTTATGCAAATTTAGAAGAATCAAACTTGGGAACTTGTCCCAAGACCAACAAACAAAAATGTAATTGGATCTAAGTGGGTATTCAGAAACAAAATAAATGAGAATAGAGAAGTGGTAAGAAATAAGGTAAGGCTTGTGTGTAAAGGATATGCACAAGTTGAAAGAATAGACTTTGAGGAGACATTTGCTTCAATGGCTAGAATGGAAGAAATTGGGATGTTTTTAGCTTTTGCAGCACATAAAGATTTCAAATTTTATCGAATGGATGTGAATTCTACTTTCTTGAATGCAGAGTTGGAAGAGGAAGTATACATAGAAAAATTAAAAGGATTTCAGTTGTCAGATAAACCTAATATGATATGTAAATTGAAGAAGGCATTGTATGGATTGAAGCAAGCTCCTAGAGCTTGGTATGCGAGGTTGGATGATTATTTAATACAAAAAGGATTCAATAAAGGTACCACAAATAGTAATATTTACTTTAAGGTTGAGAAAGATCAAATCTTGATTGTAGTAGCATATGTTGATGACATAATTTTTGGAGGCAATGAAGCTATGTGTAAGAATTTTATAAAAGAAATACAGAAAGAGTTTGAGATGTCTATGTTTGGGGAGATGAATTTCTTCCTTGGGATACAAATCAATCAAACAAATAAAGGAATATTCATTTCATAGTCAAAGTATGTCAAAGAAATATTGAAGAAGTTTGGAATGGAAGACTCCAAACTGGTATGTACTCCTATGGTTACTACTTGCAAATTAAGAAAGAATGATGAATCCCCTAAGGTTGATCAGAGAAAATACAAATCTATGATTGGTGGACTACTATATCTAATTTCTACTAGACTGGATATCATGCATACAATTTGTCCTATGGCTATATTTCAAGAAGATCCTATAGATTCATATGATGCAGCAGTGAAGAAGGTATTTAGATACCTAAAGGGAACTCTGGATCATGGATTATGGTACCCAAGAGATACTAATTTCACATTGAGTGCTTACACAGATGTAGATTGGGCTAGTTGTGTGGATGATAGAAAAAGTACAACTAGTGGTACATTCTTTCTTGGATGTAGATTGGTGTCATGGCTAAATAAGAAACAAGATTCATTTTTTTTATCTACTATAGAGGCTTAGTATATTGCAGCAGCATCTTTCTACACACAAGTGTTGTGGATAAGGAAAGCATTAAAAGATATTAGAGTGGTATATGATGAGTCTATTTCTATCTTTTGTGACAATACAAGTGTAATAAACATTTCAAAGAACCCAGTGATGCATTCAAGGAAGAAACATATTTCAATCATATATCATTTTTTGAGAGAGAAGGTTGTGGAGAATGAAGTGAATCTTGAATATGTACCTACAAAGGATCAAATTGTTGATATATTCACTAAGGCTCTTCCTAAGGATACTTTTGAGTATCTTTGGGAGAAGTTGGGGGTCATTGGCCCTTCTTCTCTAAACTAGATGCATAAGGATATGCATCATTCTTGTGGATCCCATGTTTTATCCTTTATTCAGGATTGATTTTGGTGGCTACCTCTCAAGGGGAGAACATAGTGACATTGTTGTAGTGCAGAATGAGTGTTGTCCTTATACAAAATTTGTTGATTTGGTATAGGTTGGTGTGTAATCCTAAGGAGGAGTATTCAGAGCAATAAAAGTATGTTGTAGAATACTAGTGAGTATTTTATCTAAGGATCTGAGTTCAATGTCAAAGGGGGAGGACAATGCAAAAAAAATTATCCTTTTCCATTAATGTCAAAGGGGGGGAGAGAATCATGTGAAAAAGGAAAAAATTGACAAGGGAGAAAGAGAGTTAGTCTGGGAGAGAATCATGTGAAAAAGAGCAAGGTATCAGGTGGAGAAAGTTGTGTATGTTGTCAAAAGGAGAGTGAATCATATAAAAAATAGTAAGTTGAAAGGGGGAGAGATAAATGTTGTGTAAGCTATCAAATCAATAGAAAAAGGGAGATTTGTCTTTAATGGATTTTCACATCTTGTGTTGCCATCAATGAAATGGGGAGATTGTTGCTAGTATGAAGGTGTTCTCATTGATGTCAACAAGCCAATGTTGTCATTGGTGTCAACTATGTAGTGGTTGAGAGATATTGTTGTAGTATTGTGTTATGGTTTTTTTCCACATTTCTTCTAGGTTGAAGATCAACTTGTGTGGTCAAGATATTTTGGTTACAAGTGCTCAAAGATGCTATATTTATAATTTTTGGTGATGGCTTGTTGTAAAAAAGAAGTTATGTTCACCAATGTGTGAACTATGCAATACAGAGGTGTCTGGGAGAAATTTCTTTTCTCTATGTTTCTCTACAATTGAGTTTTAGGACTTACAATTTTGAGTAAGATTTGATGGTATTGGTCTCTTGTCTATGTCAATAGTATTTTTGGTTTGGTATTCTAGAAGATGGTCTTCCATGTTACAGTGTGTGGCAATGTTGTTAGGATGTACTAGGCTTGTACATTCTTCAAGTGAAATTTTCTACGAAGAAGTTTGTTAGTTATTAGGATGTTTTTGGATCATGTTCAGGTGAATTTTGTTGTTTGAAAGTTATGGATTGATCAAAGGAAACATGTAATTAAACTTTTAATGGTGTTTCCATAGATAATGGTTGTCCTAGTGTTTACACTACATATGAAGCATCTTCAAAGTTTATGGAAGAATGTTGAGGTGTGTTAGGAAAAATTTGGGTCCTAGCTAAGGATTTGTGTGGTATTTCTTCATTCCTATCCAGGTCACAGGAATGTTTTGGCACCGACCTAATTTAAATTTGCACGTTTGGGGTGCATTACCAACCTTGGAAAGGGTTTGAAGGTTGAGGATGATATAAGTATGAGTTGAATTGTTGAAGGAGGTGAAGATAGATGAAAGATAGATGAAAGAAAAATTTGTATTAAGTGTATGGTGCGAGTGATGTGAAAATAAATATAGCAGTGAAAAATTTCAAGTGTTGGGTTACCAGATGTAGTGAGCAGAAGGTGTCTACAATCAATCAAACAGACTGTGAAGGTGTTGGATCTATTGTGGTGGAATCCCTATTGCATTGAGATCATGTTCTCTATGTAACATTTATTCTCTATCTTCTTTTCATTTTGGTTGTGAGGCTTTTTGGATAGTGTGTCCTATTTTGGCAATAAGCCTTTGTACCGATTTTTCTATTACTTAGATTTTGAGCTAATCCTTGATGTGGTTTTTCCCTTCTTGGGTTTTCCACATAAATCTAATGTTCTTTTATGCATTGTGTTGATTTATTTAACTTTTTTTAATTTAATTTTCATGCTAATTCATCGTAACAAATTAAGGGTTTAATGAGTGTTTGTGGATCTAAATGTTAATGAAGGTTTTGATGTTTTGATAAGATACAATTGATTCACCCCCCTCTCAGCTATATTTTTCATTCAAAACATCTATTAAGGATTTGGAATCCCTGCTTCCTTAGGTTATTCTATGTGAGGATCTTGTTGTGAGTAGTAGTCCACCAAAAGAAATGTATTTTTTGAATTAGATTTCAATTCCATATAAGTTTCCAATATCTACCAGAGGAACCCTAAACCAATAGAAAACATAAGCCAATTTAGAAGTTAGGTTTCCTTTACTTTTCTTAACCAAGACTAAGCTATCTTCACACTAGAACATAGGAATTCTAGTGATAGAAAGGGTTTTCTAGGGGAGGCAATATTTTTTCCTTAAACCTTGAGAGTTGTGGAAAACATTCTCTAACATTTTCTATTTTTGGGAGCCTAGACTACCAATGAAGTAATCAGCAACATTCCTACAAAATTAGTTTGAGGCGGGAATCTGTAGGTCTTTAAACTCAAATTAGTTGAGGGGGTGTCCTAATAACTAGGAATCATCCCCAAAATTAACTATGTGACTGTTACCCAGTTTCAATCTCAGATCACTCTAAAGCCTAGTTGTTTTAACTTGATGACATTGTTCCATATTAAGGAGTCATGGGGGTTTTTATTGGCATAAAGGCTCTTGATAAAGGGGGCATTGTTAAGGTACTTAACATTCAAAATAGTACACTAGTTAGTTCTTATTTCTGAGAAGGCCCCAACCAATCTTAGCAAGAAGAGCTCTATTTTTAGTTTTTTTTTCTTATTCCAATCCCACCACTAGTTTTTGGGGGATAGACAATATCCTAGCTTAGAAAATCTAGCTTCTTGTCCTCAAAACCTGACCAAAGAAAATTTATTTTAATTATTTCTAATTTTCCAACTATGTATCTAGGTATTTTGAATAGGGATAAGAAATAAATAGGAAAACCTTGAAGAGCAAACACAAGGAGTTGAAGTTCTCTTGCATGACTTAATATAGATCCTTTCCACCTAGCAAGTTTCTTTTGCAATCTTTCTAGAACCTAATTCTAAAAATTGGGGTTGACTTACTTAATAGTTAGAGGAAGACTGAAATAAAAAATTAGTAGAGGGGCACTGACACAACCAAGAATATAAATCACCTTATTTTGAAGGTCCTAAGTGGTGTTAAGAAGTAAATCATGCTTTTAGTGTAATTTATGCACTGGCCAAAGATAGAAGCATAGTTGTTGAGGAAAATTTTCCATTTCCTGGCTTCAACAATAGAGTCTTTCCAAAAGGGAAGGGTTTCATCCACAAATTGTTGGATAGTTGAGGGGTCCATAGAGGTAGTAAGTTTGATTCCCTTGATGGAGCCTTCTTGAAGAAGTTTAGAAATATTTTTACTTAAAACATCTACAACCATGATGAAAAGGTATGGGGATAGGGGTCATCTTGTCTAATCCCTTTAACCACATTGAAGAAGCCATATAACACACCATTGGAAAGAAAAAAATACTTAACTGCGGAGATACATTCTTTGATGAGGTTTAAAACCAAATGATCGAAGCCAAATTTAGCAAGTACTTTTAGCAAAAAATTCCAATAAACCTTGTCATAGGCTTTTGAGATGTCATGTTTAAAATCTATACCGAAATTTTTACTCATGTTCATAGAGTGAAGGATTTCATGCGTGGAGATGATAGCATCAATAATCTAGCAACTTGGGACAAACTTTTCTAATGGGGGCTTATCATCTTCTCCAAAAGGGTGTTTAATCTATTAAACATGATTTTGGAGAAAATTTTATAGATGGTATCACATAAGCCTATAAGTCTTAAGTCAACCATAGTTTGAGGGTTAGAACTTTAGGAATGAGAGCTATAAAGGTATAGTTTAGTTGCTTCAGAAATCTACCAAATTTAAATAATTATTTGGTGGCTAGGAACACATCTTCACCTAGAATATCCTAGAACTCCTAAAATAAAATTAGGGGGAGACCATCTAGCCTAGGGGCTTTGTAAGCCCGCATGCTAAACACTATAGATTTAAATTCTTCTAGAGTAAAAGGTTTGGGGATAGAGTTTTTATCAACATTTTTTATATGACAGTTGGGGTGTTATATAACAGTTGTTCTTCCAAAATAGTAGAGTGAATGGCAGCATGCTCCAAGAGAGAAAGTTGAAAGTACTGAGAGGTCATATTCCCAATCTATTTTGAAGTTGTGCCTTTATTCCCATGAATTTCCTTAAGTTTGTTAATTTGGTTTCTTCTTTCGTGTTTTAGGGTAGATAGATGGAAGAAACTAGAATTATGATCACCCTCTTTTAGTCATTACAAGTATTCTATATTTTTTTTCTAGAGTATTTCTTCTCTTTTGAGAACTTTAGACCAATCAAGGTAGTAATCCTTCTCTAGGTGGAAATTCTATTCACTCACATCACCATTATCCATTTTAACCTAAATTTATTTGGTTTTAACTGTCAAGTCACTTTTTAGGTGAAACACATCACCAAAGACCAATTTTCTCCAACCTTTCACCATTTTTAAAATATTTTTAAGTTTTTGAGAAACATGAAAGATTGGGGATCCCTAAATAGGAATATTCCACCAAGTGGATAAACTGTCTTTGAATTTTAAGTGAAGCTCCACATTATCTCCTATTTAAAAAGGAAAGGCTCAACTTCAAACTTGTCTTCCCAAATTAGTAGGAGGGAGTTAGGGCCAAACACTATCCTCAAAAGAGCTAGGAGGTTAAATTTATTAAAGGTGTCCAAGTTAGGAGAAATCAAGATTTTGTCTAATCTAACCTAGATAATATTTTTCCAAGTCTTTTGTTTGTCCAAGTGAATAGTGGACCTTAAAGGTCCATGCCAATAAGCTTGACATCGTTCAAAAGGTTTTCCAATTCCATCATACTATTAGTGTATAGAATAAGCCATCCACACTTCTCTAAAGGGTAGAGGGGGAGTTGAAGTCTCTCGCAAGCATCCAATGTGCTTCCTTATTTCCCAAAACCAAACCCTTAGTTTGAGAAAAATAATTTTTCTAGCATTTCTCATATTGGAGGCCCATAGATATTAAGGAAATTCCAAGATGCACTAGTAGAAAAAAATTCAACACCTAAACAATGTTTTGTTTGGATTAAATTAAAGCCACTCAACCTGTACGGGTTCCACATAGTAGTTATAACTCCCAAGGCACCCAAGGCCTCACTAATTAGAAAGTGGGTAGTGGACCAAAAATTCTTAACAATGGTTTCAAAAAAGAAATATTCGTCTTTACTTGTAATAAGAGGATGTCAATATTGGATCTTCAAGTGGATTGTGTACCCAAGATATTTTATTCTAGCTAATGGCTCTATGAAAGGCTTCTTTGAGGCTTCAAGGGGACCCCTTGTCTCCCTTTCTCTTTATCATTATGGTTGAGGTATTTGGGAGGTCTATTGAAAATGCTTCCTAATGTGGCAAGCTTGAGGGGACTACAATCACAAGGAGAATGGACACAATCACCCATCAACAAATTGTCGATGAAACAATGTTATTTGCCACTGTGGAGGTTCAAGAAGAAAGACTATTCAAATCGATCTTGGGGGACTACTCATCCATGTCTGAGAAAGAGGTAAGTACTAAGAAGTATGATATCCTCTCTTTCTTTACCATTCCTATAGTTGAAAAGAAAAACCTAAAAATCTTTAAGTTTAGGAAAGGTATGTTACCTTGTAAATACCTGGGTCTTCCCTTAGTGACTGGGACTCAACCTAGAAAATTTTGGAATCTGTTGGTGATAAAAATTGAGAATAGAATGTCCTCTTGGAAAGGAATTTGGTTTTCTTGGGCAAGAAGACTGACTATGATCAAGGTTGTTATCACGACAATCCCTATTTATATGATATCTTGCCTACCTCTTTCAGTTAGGAAAAATAGTAAGATCATTCAACGGATGTGAAATTTCTTTTGGAAAGGCAACTCAAATCAAATGAAGTTCTCTTTAGTAAAGTGGAATAAGGTCTAATTAAAAAGACTAGCTTTGTAGAATAAGGCCCTAGGGAACAAATTAGCTTGGCATATGTATGCAAATCAAGACCTTAAATGGGTTAAGATACTAAAGAAGAAGTACCTAGATGAAGAAGACACCAATATTTTCACTTCCAATTTGCTCCCCAAGGGTTCCAGAGTTTGGAATTTCATATGCAAGTGCATGGGACATTTATGGTGGCAGGATTACTCTTTTTTGGGAAGATTCATGGGGTGCGTTATAGAAGTTGGCAGACCATGGTGATCTAGGGTTGGCTATGGCTACTACAAAGCAGGAATAGGGCACTCATGTCAGAGATTATATATGTGTTTCAATGGTAAATGGTGTTGCGGAGTTCTACTGGAAGGACATCAAAAGGATAAATTTAGATAATGTGGTGGCCTCAGCCTATGAAGAAGTGTTAAGCAATTAGTTACTAAACATATAGGAAGGTAAATACTACCTAAGATGGTGTGGCTCAGTCACTGGTGATTACAACACTCGTGATGGGTACAAAATTTTGACAAAACAACATGAAGAAGCTCTTGTTGTGTCACACAATCTTTGTTGGCATAGGAATTGTCTTTGTAAGGTTGGGATCTTTGCTTGGGCTCCTATTCTAGGCAAAGTGCTAATGATGGATAGATTCAGGGAGATGGGCTATTATGGCCCATTTAGATGCCCCATTTATAAAAAACATGCAGAAACTAGTGACCATCTCTTTTTAAATTGCCCTTTCACTTTGAGATGTTGGCATTGGTTGTGTGGAAAATTGTAGTGGGTCTCTACTTTCCCTAAAGATATTATGAGCTTGTTCAGAAGTTGGCCCATCCTCTACAAGAATTCTCTATTTTTTGGTCTCTGGAACATGTTTCCTTCTTTTCTCATTTGGGAAATATGCAAGGAAAGAAATTGGCATATATTCCAAAATTTAGAAATGCCTTTTCCCTCTTTCATTAACAAGGTGGAGGCATGCATAGTGGAAGTGATCAATTCAAGGGTTGTTGGGTTGGGAAATCGAAAGGAAAACTTTACGTGTTGGGATGCCATAATGAAGAAAAACTAGAATAGTTTGAAGGTTCCTTCTTTCATGGGTGATGGTGGTTCGAAAGCTCAAAATTCCGAAGAAAATGTGAAATGGAATCCTCCCACTATTGGATGGTTTAAGGTTAATTTTGATGGTTCCTCCAGAGGCAATCCCAAATGTTCAAGTGTTGGATGTATATTTAGGAATTGGAAAGGTAAATTTATTGGGAAATTAGCAAAACCACTACCTACTGGAACTAATAACATGATACAAATGGTTGTTGCTTCTCTAGGAATTAAGCATTGCATGGAGTTGAAATTGCCTAAGATTGTGATTGAAGGTGATTCAGCTATCATTATCAATGCTCTTTGGGCTAGGTCAATGGAAAATTGGAAACTTGGTAGGGTCCTTGAGACCATAGTGAAGCTGATAAAGGGCTTCAAAAATTACACTATTAATCACATTTATTGGGAAGGGAATCAGGAGGTGGATTCTCCATGCAATTTGGGTGTTGATGGGGTATCTTTGAAAGAGGTTTCCAATCCCATTAAAGTGGTTTGAAACATCAAATGAGGGTGGTGGGGCAGGTCCATCTCCACATCAAAGCTGTGGAGAGGAAATCTAGATGAATCGGTCATCCTATATGGCATATTGTCATGCCATGCATTTTTACGTTGTTGGATTTGGCATGGCTTGGTGGTGCGGTTAGGGGTTTAATTTTCAGCAGGAAATAAAATTAGAATTATGATTCTTTGTGCCTACATCTCATCAACCAAATGGTATCCATGCATGATGTAATACCCCTCATTTTGTTGATACTCTTATGTGCGAATTTTGTACTTGATTGTGTGGGTGATCAGTTCACCATTTTGGTTGTGTGAGGATTCATGGTTTGGTTGGTTTGTTGCTCTTGATATTACATATGTTGCTAGATGATACATTTCATGGTAATTATGTTATATGGCTATGTTGTGTTGTTCCTTAATAAAATATATGGTGATGTTGTGATTTTTATGCTATTATGGTGTCTAATGTGTTTGTTAGTGTGTCTTGGTGAAAGGACAGAGTGGCATTACTTGCTTGCAAGTGCCCTGCTACCCCATGATTACCTTTCATGGTGTGTTTGCAATGGAGATTTACATGCTACTTGATGTTTGTTTCTATGCAGGATGCAGGTACTGGACACCGACTCCACGTGCTTTTCAGGTTTGAGTGTGTCCCATAAACTCAACAGGTTTGATGTTGAAAAGGGAGTGGTTAACAAATTGTTCCCGTCCCAAGTTCGTCCCCTGTGAGTCTAATATTGTTTTTGTTTCAAACTTGTCTTTGTGTGTGATTGTTTTTGTTTGAAAAGTGTTTGTTGGTGTAAGAGGAAATGGTTGTAACCTCTGTAGAATTTAGAAGTTCCTCTATAGAAAACTGTGTTCCTGGCTGTAGAATTTTTGTCGTTATAATTTTGTTACCCCTGGAGAAAAATTTCACAGTAAAATTAGAGAACCCCATAAAATGAAATTGTTAAAACAGTAGCTCTGTTAGCTACAGTAGAAACCTCTATCCAAAAATTGTGAAATTTAAAACAAAACTTCTGTAGATTTGTAAATGAAATTCTCTGGTTAAATCCAAGAAATTAGAAACCTTTGTGTAATTTTCTAAATATTATATGTAGTTAAATGTCATGCTTTTCCCCAATTTATTCTATCTATTTGAAAAATCAAATCTCAGAAAGAAATTATGTGGATAGATTTATTTATTAATTTTTCTTGAGAACTCAATTTTGTCTAAGAAATAAAAAAAATATATGTATATATATATATACCTTGAAAAATATACATACATATATATATTGTATTAAATATATGCTTAGAAAATTTTCTCTGAAATCATTTTTTATTTTACCTATACGGAATCTTTAAAAAAATAAATTTAAATATATTGTAAATTGGGGGCTACCCCCAAAACTGTCACTCCCCATAGAGGAGGAGTTGTTGTGGAGGTAACGCCCAATGCTGCTCTTCACAGCAGTGAGGCTGTGGCAGCACCTACAACAGGCTAAGGGCTGCACATAAACTAATTTGGTTTTGAAATATGTTTGCTTAATAAAATAATTCGATGTTATGTTTAATTTAAATTTTATTTGAGATTAAATATAATATATATATAAAGAACAAAATCATATAATATAATTAACAACATAATAAAATTAAATCATATTATATATATATACATTAATGTGGAAATATATTTTATTTATGTGGATGTTGTGAAAAGTTGGAAGATGGATTATTTAACAAGTTGATTATATGAGATGATTAATTGAAATGGAAATAAGCATTACTTATTATAATAAGATGAATGTTTATGAGTGAATCAATTGTTTATTTTCTTCACAAAAATTGTGTTGACGAATTATTGTTGAGTCAAGCATAATGTTTTGTTTGAATTGGTTATAGACTTGTGGGAAAACCCTTCTACTACTATAATTTCTTGAAGAAAGTTTAAGATGTTTGTTAGAGTCTTCTAGAGGTATAGGAAAAGGTGGTTAATTATGTGACTTTTCTATTTGATACTTGTCTTGATTTGTTAACTTGAGTTGTGATTTTAAGTTATATTTGGGTTGTACCATCTTTATGGGGGTTGTTTTATCTAACTTTTGGGTGAGAAGGTTATGTCCCGCAATGTTCTATTTTGTGTTTAGAGTACTTGTGGGTAAAATCCTTTGGAAAATTTTGTTATTGTGTTTAGGGTTCTAGGGAGAGTGGCTCTATGTGGGCGTTGGCGCACAAAGGGGCTGTCAGGATAACCCACGTTAGAGTTTGAGTAAAAAGTGAAAACCTAACTAATTAATTAGGGGATGGGTAGTTAAACATTAATAAGATAATTATAGATACCTCATCTACCTGTTAGGGCTTCCATGGACTATAGGTGGCCGAGAAGGTCGTGGTTGGCATAATCATGACCTTGTCTTTACTAGAAATTCACAATTTTGCATGAGTCACCCTATGGAGCGGTGCCTTGAGATAGGCAGTTAGGATAACCATAGATGGAGGCGGCACCTTGTGATAGGTTGTCTGGATAATCCATGTAAGGTGTTTAAATTTTAATCATAGTTATGTTAGTTGCATTAGTAAACATAGTGTTTATACTTTATGTTCAAAAAAAATTGTTGTGTTACAACTTGGTATCAGAGCCAAGTTTGCAAGCACTGGGTACTCTAGGTAGTTTGAGTCCATTACACAACCTTGTGTTAACTCTTGATCTCACATAACCCCAATTGTTGTGTAAGATCATTCCTCTAGGTAGAGGTTGTGGCCAAACAAGAGCTCGAGGTGGTGGTCATGGGGTCAACCACCAAAGTCCATCACTTCTAAGCTCTCATGGTTCAGAGCGTGAGGAGCTACAGAGTTCCCAAAGCAATCTGATAGGTGGAGGTGGTTAGAACCCAGAACATCCTAGTTTAGATGGTCAGTTGCAACATTTACTAGAGGATATATTGGGTCATTTAGGCCCTAGGAAGGAAGAGAAATAGAGGTTGGATAGGGAAAGGGAGAGATCCCCTAGACGTGGGGAAAACATAGTTGAACAGGATGTAGTAGTGGCGGTTCATATGAGAGACCTGTTGAGAGTACGACCTCCTACATTTGATGGTTCTGGTGGGGGTCTTGAGGCAGAGACTTGGCTCATCGATTTGGATAGATGCTTTGCAATGCATCCCTATGGAAGTAATACTAGGGCTAGGTGCCCCATCATGCACCTCAAAGGCTTCGCGTCCACTTGGTGGCGGCTGGAAGAACATAAATTACATATTGACATCAGCATGGTGACTTGGGAATTATTTATAGAGAGGTTCAGGGCCCATTTCCTTTCTGATCACTGGAGGCAGCGTACAGCAGATGAATTCCACAAGTTGAGATAGATGGAAATTTCCATGGAACAATATGAGTGTCATTTTTATGAGCTCAAACAGTATGCAGGGATTAGAAATGATGAGGCAATGCTTGTGCAACATTTTTTTAGGGGCTTAAATTCCCAAATCAGTGGTGGAGTTAGGGTCTTCGAGCCGAAGACAATGGAGGTAGTTGTTGAGAAGGCTTTCCTTGTGGAAGAAAATATGGCTATGGCATTAGGAGGTCACACAGGAGTTCAGATTGGCAGTGCTCTAGTTTCAGGTTTTGGTTCTAGAGGTGGACAACCTCAAGTTGTAGGGTCTTCTAGGAATTTTTGGGCACCCTCTAAGGGTGGTTCATAGCAACAGCAACAGTCACAGCCCAAACAGAACAAATCACAGTCTCAGCAAGGAAACAAAACTCAAAGTAGAAGAAACCAAAGTTGGCAGCGAGCTAGACAAGATCGTTTTGTGCAACCTGCTCAGAGTACACAGTCGGCACCTTCTCGAGGTAGTTTCCAGTAGTTGAGTGTACCATCTAGTATCAGAGGGTTTGGACGAGGTACAGGTTGTTTCTCTTGTGGGAAATAGGGACATATTGATAGATAGTTCCCACAGAGGAGCACTATAGGTTTTAGCCAGAGACCAGCTACTTCTGAGCCAAAAGTGGGTGATGCAGGGAGAGCAAATCGGGTATTTGCAGCAGTGGACAATCACCAAGTTGAACATCAGGATAATGTAGTTGAGACATTAGGTGCGTCGTATGGTACTAGTAGTTCTATTCTCTTTGATTCTAGAGCATCAAATTCATTCATTTCTCCTTCAGTAGTGGGACGCTGTAGATTGGTGGCAGCTAAGCAAGGCATTAAGTGGTAGGTCAAATTGGCCTCTGGTGCAAAGGTTGTAGTTGATTCACTATTTCAAGGTTGTAATTTGCAAATTGGGTCACTCATGACTGCGGTGGATCTCTGAATCCTACCTCTTGGTTCATATGATGTGGTTCTAGGTATGGATTGGTTGAGTTCCCAGCATGTCATAATTAATTTCTAGCATAAGCTTGTGCGTTGTGTTGATGATGCAGGTAATGAGGTTGAGATCATTGGCATTCAGAGACCTATCTCATTACGTTTGATCTCAGCTATGCAATTAAAATGTGTTACAAACAGGGTTGTTAGCTATTTGCAGTGTCAGTTAATGATTTGTACTCAAATGAGAGTCAAGGTATTTCATTGGATGATTACCCCCTTCTTAAGGAATATTCTGATGTTTTTTCTAGTGAAATTCCTTAGATGGCACCAAAGTGTGACATCAACTTTAGAATCAATCTTGTTCCTGGAGCTGAGCCTATTTCTCGAGCTCCATATCAGATGATAACACAGGAATTGTAGGAGCTTTTCTTGTAGTTGGAGGAGCTTTTAGAGAAAGGATTCATCCATCCTATTGTTTCCCCTTGGGGAGCACCAGTTATATTTGTGAAAAAGGACGGTTTGTTTCGATTGTGTATAGATTATAGGCAGCTCAACAAAGTGACGATCAAGAATTGGTATCCTTTGCCGAGGATTGATGACTTTTTTGATCAGATAAAAGGATCTTAAGTTTTCACTAAGATCAATCTTAATTCTGGCTATCATTAGTTGCGAATAGCCAAAGCTGATATTCATAAAACTGCTTTCCACACTCGTTATGGGCATTATGAATTCACTATTATGTCGTTTGGGTTAACAAATGCACCATCAGTTTTTATGAGCCTAATGAATGGAGTTTTCCGAACCTACTTAGATAGGTTTGTACTTGTGTTTCTCAATGACATCCTAGTGTACTCTAAATCAATGGAGGAGCATGAGGGACATCTGAGGTAGGTGGGTATGTGCAGGATCATGATGGGCCAAAAAGTGGCAATATTATGGGTATTTGTAGGGTATGTGGCTGACGACTTTTTTTTACCCAAAATTGATGAAACGAAAAGGGTTTTTAGAGGAGATTCTCAGCTTTCCACCAACATAAATTATTCTTTAATTTGAATTTAATAAATAATAATTATTAATTATCTATTAGAATTATGACTAAAGTCCTGATCGATAGGCTGATTGAAAAACATCTATAAATTTCAAATGATATCACATTTTTTGAATCCAAAACATGTATCACATTCTATGCTTCACATACTATAGGATTAAAAAAATAAAAAATAAATTTCATGAAGTTTTGACCAAATTAAGGTGGTTAGACATACGAGTTTTTATATGTTTTAAAAGTTGTAATAAAAAAATCATAATTAATTATTTACTTGGAAAAAATTACAAAAATATGCATCACATCCGTATTACATCTCTTATATCTAAAATATTATAAAAAATATTATCATTTTATTATGGTTAGGGTGGTCGACAAACACCTACTTCTTATTTTTTCCCTAAAATTTAAGTACTACTACATTGAAATTTCAAATTTTAACCAAATGGATTTTATTTTTTTAAATAAGATTAACAGTTTAGAAACTACATTCAATTTTCTACATATTCTATTCTTACATATTTTTTAAATAATATAGATAACTTATTGAAATTTTTATGTCAAGTTGCCTAACACTGATTTTTCTAAATTTTTTGCCACTTAAGGGCCTATTTTTTCCATGATGATCCTACACAAACCCAGGTATTACAATGTTTGAGGGGCAACCAACTATTTTCCAATTTGGCTAAATGTGAGTTATACAAAACAAAGGTGAAATACTTGGGGCACGTCATCTCAAGTGCAGGTATCGTTGTGGATCCATCAAAGATCCAAGCTATTGTTGATTGGCTAGCACCCAAGAATGTTCTAGAGATTCCTAGTTTTATGGGGATAGCAGGCTATTATCGGTGTTTTGTACAGGGTTTTTCTAGGATTGCATATTCCATTACTTCCCTTCAAAGGAAAGGGAAGAAGTTCATTTGGTTTGAACAATGCTAGACAACATTTGAGAACCTTAAGGATAGATTGACTAGTGCACCAATATTGGCGGTTCTTGATCCTACTAGGGATTTCGTGGTGTGCATTGATGCATCCTTCGAGGGCATAGGAGCCATCTTGATGCAAGGACATGTAATTTCATATGAATCCCATAAGCTCAAGGACCATGAGCTAAATTACACTATGCATGACTTGGAGTTAGCCGCAGTGGTTCATGCCCTTGTGAGATGGAGACACTTCTTATTGGGTCATAGGTTCGAGCTTCACAATGATCATCAATGTTTGCAATACATTTTTACTCAGCCAAACCTGAATGCCAGGTAGAGGAGATCGATAGAATTCCTCTGTGAATATGACTTTGAGGTTAAGTATGTTCAGGGAAAGAAAAATCTAGTAGAAAATTCTTTGAGTCAGTGGAGACATGAGATTTCTATAGTAGCTCTTGAGGTAGATTTGAGGAGTCAAGTCCTTGTAGCGCTTCTATCTGATAGCTAGTATCAGGAAGTGAAGTCAGAAATTGAATCAGGTAGAGCCTTGGAGGGAAAGTTTGCAAGGTACTCACTGGAGTCAGATGGTCTTCTAAGGTATATGGGTCGCATTTACGTGCCTTCTGTTGAAGGTCTTCTGAATCTAATTATGACTGAGGCACATCAAGCTCCCTATTCTACTCACCTAGGAGTTAAGAAAATGTATGCACATCTTTGAGCACTGTACTTTTGGGCTGGCATGAAGAGGGATATTGAAGATTTGGTAGCTAGATGCTTGGAATGTCAAAGGGTCAAGGTAGAACATCAACATCCCACAGGCCTTTTTGAGCCTCATCTCATTCTAGAATGGAAGTGGGACATAATTTCTATAGACTTTATTGTGGTATTTCCTATAACTTCTTGACGTCATGATGCTATCATGGTCACACTTGACAGATTGACCAAGGTGGCACACTTCTCCCCTATCTGATCATCTTACACAGCTTCTTCGGTTGCTAGAATCTTCATGGAAGATATTGTCCGCCTACATGGTATTCCATGGAGAATCATATCCGACAAAGATCTAGTGTTCATGTTTGCATTGTGGACATCATTGCAGTGTGCCTTAGGAACACAATTAAACTTTAGTTTTGCCTACCATCCTGAAATAGATGGACAGACAAAGATAGTTAGTCAGGTTCTTGAGGACATGCTTTGTATGTATGTGATGGATCAACAGTCACGTTGGGAGGAATATTTGCATTTGGTAGAGTTTTCCTATAACAATGGATATCATAGCTCAATTGGTATGGCTCCCTTTCAGGAACTATATGGTCGTCCCTGCAGGACTGCATTAAGTTGAGACCATCTTGATGACAGAGTTCTCCTTGGTCCCAAAATGCTTCAGGACATGGAACAGTAGGTAGCTCGCATCAGAGAGCATCTTGTGGTAGCTCAAGATAGACAGAAGAAATACGTAGATGCACATAGAGTTGACCATCAGTTCTCTATTGGCGATCGAGTCTTTTTGAGAGTGCGACCGCGAAAGAGCCCAATCTGTTATGGAAAGGGTTCCAAGCTCGTGCCTTGTTTTGTAGGTCCATTTGAATTTTTAGAGAGGATTGGCCCCATTTCTTATCACCTGGCATTGTCGCCCAGTCTATCATGGATTCACGATGTTTTTCATGTTTTTGTACTTAGACCATATTTTCCAAATGTTACTCACATACTTGATTGCAATTCTATTCAAGTTGACGATGGGAAACTAGCACTCAACCCCGTGGTCGTACTAGTGCATCAAAGACTCACCCTCAGGGGTAGAGGTATTGAATAGGTGTGGGTTCAGTGGGACTCGAATGATGAGACTTCAGTGACATGGAAGGATGCATCTCATATTAGAGAGGCTTATCCATATTTATTTAGTGGCTTCTAGGAGTAAGCCATATTCTAGGGGGGAGGATGTAATACCCCTCATGTTGTTGATACTCTTATGTGTGGATTTTGTACTTGATTGTGTGGGTGATCAGTTCACCATTTTGGTTGTGTGAGGATTCATGGTTTGGTTGGTTTGCTGCTCTTGATATTACATATGTTGCTAGATGATACATTTCATGGTGATTATGTTATATGGCTATGTTGTGTTGTTCCTTAATAATATAGATGGTGATGTTGTGATTTTTATGCTATTATGGTGGTTGATGTGTTTCCTAGTGTGTCTTGGTGAAAGGACAGAGTGGCATCACTTGCTTGCAAGTGCCCTACTACCTTGCGACTACCTTTCACAATGTGTCTACAATGGATGAAGTGTCCAAAGGACATGATGAGATGGAAAAGGTAAAAATGATGTGGAAGAAGGACAAGTACTTTGAAAGTACCTTGGGATGTGACTGATGTGACCTCTCAATGATCACATGGGGAAGAGCATATTCCTTGGAGAAATAAAAGTGAATTTTAAATTCACATAATAGGGATATCTTAAGGATAAGACAAGGTTCCCAAAAAGGAAGCTGAGAAGTACCTTGGATAAGACAAAGTGCTTATAATAGAAGGTTCCTAACCCATGTGATTGATGTGACCTCTCAATGATCACATGGAGAAGAGGAGAAACTTAGAGGACTAAAAGTGAATTTTAAATTCACATGGGGAAGACAAAAAGGAATTAAAAATTCCTTGGGGGATGGGAGAGTTGACCAAGATGCTGATTGGATTAGCTAATCAGTGATTAGAAGATAGTTAGTGGTTAATGAATATTAGAAGCCAACTTGCAAAAGTTGGAGGATGTGAAACATCCTAATCAAGGATTAGACATGTGCACATCCCTAATGATGAGATTAAGAGGTGGATTAGGATTAAGAAAAAGTGATGGAGGATGTGACATGTGAGGAATTAAATAAATGTATTATTTATTTAACTCATTTGAGGAAAATGGGGATAAAGGGTAAGGTATTTAATTATTAACTAAATACCTTAGCGATTTAGAAGAATTTAAGGATATTAATTAAATAATAACAATATTACTTAATTAATGCAAACAACGGGATGTTTAGATGAAAAGGGATAAATTTGGACAAATGGAAGTGTCCAAATTTGGATGTCTACATTTTTCCCCTCTTTGAGATGGTATCATCATTTAAAAGAAGATTAAAAGATAAGAGCCAAAAGAAGATGGCTAGATTGGGAAAGGTACCCCAGTCATCAAAGGAGTGATTGGGAAGAAAGATGATGGGGTCAAGATGAAAGTTAGAGATTGAGGATGCCCCTTCGAGAGGACATGTGGGTTCAAGAGAAAACATGTGTGCTCTCGAAATGGATGAGGTGATGAAAGGGTAGATGAGGAAAATGGTGCAAAGTGATGGATAAGAGAGGATGATGAGCAAGAGGAGATGGGGAAGCACAAATGGATTTAAGGATAAAGGTGATGTTTCCCCAGTCAAGCTACAAGCCAAAATGGGTTGATGATGGATGGAGTGTTCTTAATAAGGGAATGATATGTCTTAAAACAACACAAGGATAGAGAAGGATACATCCTGATGATGCTAATGAAAGCGTCATTGATGAGGGAAGGATACATCCCAAAACAACACCAAAGGATAGGGAAGGATATTCTGATGATGATGATGATTAGATCGAGGCTTGTAGTGAAACGGGGAACAAGATCAAGGATGTGATTAGATGATTTGTGCTAGATTGAATTGATGAGAATTGGATTGAGATGATGAATGAAAGGACTAAAATGATGGGGGATAAGATGCTTAGAATAACCAATCTATATTATTCTAAGAAGATTGAAGAGATGATGATAAGAGATTGGATAGATAGAGGAGGTAGAGTGATGAAGGCTGAATGGATGGGGGGATTTTGATAGATGAGAGGATGGGGGATGGGGAGATGAAAGTTTGCACAATCAAAATCATAGGTCATGGGTTGGGTAGGGAAGGGATGGAGGATACATTCAATGCAATGGAATGGGAGATGAAATGCAATCCTAATGCAATTTTCCATTTTTGGAGCATTGATTTTTGCTATAGCATAAGACACCAGACACCATGGTATGTGAAACCAAGGTGGATTAGTGTCTAATGCATAAAACAAACACAACAAATGAGAAGGATATCTCAACACCCCAAAGTTGTGAAGACCTTGGTCAGGCCAGGTATTGGGATAACCACAAGCACAAAGAGTGCCCCAGTTAACACAAGACCTCATGGATCTTGGTAGGTACTACATGGGACAACCCAGAAGACAACAAAAAAGCAAAAAGATCAAGATATGTCCCTATGTTAACTGATAAGAACACACCATAATATGATAGATCATGGCGGCCTTGACAAGGTGTGATAGGGAGCTCAAGTGATAAATAAAAGCCAAAAGTATCAAAATATCACAATCAATTTCAAAATGTCCTTTGCCATAGGATCAAGGGGATGGATGGGATTGATGAGGTCTGTTAGGAAGGATGCATCCTATTGAGACATAAGATGAATATTAAACTAAAAGATTGGTATGACACATGATACTCAAAGCTAATTGGATCTCATGATATGAGTGGATCTCATTTGTGAAGAACTAGCTAGATAAGGACATACTTGATGACATGACACACGACACGAGATACAAGACACAAGACTAACACACCCTAAAGACCTAGGGGCTTGGGGGCCGATCAAAGATTAACCTTGCCTACGTGAAAGAGCAGAGCCCTCATAGTTCGATAAAAGACCATGGATAAAATCAGAAAGAGGATGATGGAGACGATGATGGATGACAAAAATTGGACAGAAAAATGCCCTGGGGGTAGATCAAATGATTGACCTTTCCTATGTACAAGAGCAGGGGCAATGTAGTTCAACAAAAGACCAAAGACAAACGATGGATAAGGGATGATGAGATGACCAGGATAAGTGGATAAAAAGATGAAACTGATATGATGAGACAGGATAGACCTATTGGATAAGATAGTGGTGATCATGATTACATGAAGCTCAGGGATGGGATATTTATCCAACTCATGAAAAGATGAATTGGGAGGATGACATGATGGAGAGATGAGTGATGATAAGTGATATGAGATTGGAAATATGTGCGAAAGAAGTGGGAATGATGACAATGAGAGAAATGGCATTGGGTTGCATGGGTGAAGCCTATAGCCAGATACCAATGATAAGGGATTATGAGATGGGATGAGGATAGAGATAAAGGGATGGATAGATAAAGATAAGGAGATAGGAAGATGTAAGGACAGATGGGGAAAAGGTTACCAGATGGATAGACAGAAAGGTGAGGGTTTGGAATATGGATGGATATAGGGATAAGGATGGGGAGATGGAAGAAATTATTTGGAGTAGTAAGGAGATAAGGATGGGGAGATGAAAGAGATACTATGATGGATGAATGGGTAGGAAGATAAGGATGGGGAGATGGAAAAGGATGATCTCCAAGGACTATGTCAGAAAGGTGGTAGATGCCCCCACTCTAGATATGTCTTGTGTGGTGAGGTAGGAGGGATGGGAGATAGAAGGAGGGTAAAATAAGGGAGTGAGATGGATATGGATAGGATGCATGTATAGGAAGGAAGATGTGTGTGGATAAGGATTATGATAGTTTCTAGGTGAGGGGGATGTATGCTAAGAGGTGTCCAAAGCATGTATATATGTTTTCCCCTATCTATATCAAGATCACAAGGAGGATGGAGGGATTGGGATAAATGGGACATGACAGGTAGGATGTGGAAGATATGTTGGATGGGGGAGATGGGTGAAGGGGATGTCGTTTCCCCCAAGTGTGAAAGTAAGCTAGATGGGGGGGAGTTACACATGACACCTATTTTCCAGGTTTTCATCATGGTACTTATCCAAGGTGCTTGATTGCCAAGTTTTCACCATTGGATGAATTATTTTATCTTTATTCTTTTTTTTGTTCTTTCTTTTGTTTTTGACTTTTTTGGATTTTTTTTTTTGAATTTTTTGGATAGCATGCAGATGGAGATGGATAAGGATATGGATGTGGGTAAGTGGATTTAGAGGATATGTGATAATAGGATAGATGGACCCAAGCATCAAGGTTCATATGAGGTATTAAGAGCTCATGTGTGAAATAACTATTGGATGTTGGTACAACCTTATTAGGATAAATGGATTATGCAAGGGAATGAATTAAAGGGATTTGATAGGGGAGATATGTGGGATAATGGATGGGATGTTGGAAAGTGTATGGATGGAATGTTGGGGTAAGTGTGTGATGGGGTGATGAGTTTAGGACCAACATTGGCACATATGGTGGTGGATGTGAAATGATAGGAGTACTAATGGATGGATGATGTGGGGATAATGGAGGAGATGGGATAGTGAATTTTGGGACATAAGGACCCAAAAAATATTTAGGAGATGGTGGATGAGAATGATTAACTTTTGGATTAGAAACTTTGGATGTTGTTACATATTTTTCATTTGAAGGCATTGCATTTTTTTTCTTTGGGATTTTGATTTTTGTTTTGGTGGGCCTTTGTGACTGGTGGGTTTGATTTGGATTTTAAATTTGATTTTTCTTTGCTTCACCATGTCTTTTAGAGGTGACATGGGGAGCTTTAGATTCATGTGGATGTTTAGATGTATGCATTTTTACTTTGGCATCCAAAGTTCTTTTAGTAGCAATGGGATGGGTATGATGAGATGGGTGATGTGGAGGAAATATGAATGGAGTGATGGAGGTAGGATTTTGAGGATGATATGTGGATGAAGGATGTGTAGGTACACACCTTTGTTGATCCTAATTAGGGAACATGAGAGTGGGATGTTGATGATGGGTGACATCGAGGGGTGATGGATGGACAAAGGATGAATAGGACGAGATGGAGGAGGTGATTTTGGGATATAAGGGCCCAAAATAGACATAGTACCCGGAGGATACGTGATAGCGGGTGCAAGGACATAAGGACCCAAAATGGATGGAGCAAATGAAGGAGGAATGTGGATGGTTGTTTTGAGGCGATATGATGAAGGAGGAGGGATGGCAGCAAATGATCTGGTGAAGCGATGGGAAGAGCCTATATTTCTTTTGGAAGAGGCTCATTGAGGACATGTAGAGGTTGTACCAACATCTTTAGATTGTGAGTCTTGAGAAATATGTCCAAGACCTTGCATATATATTTGTTCTTTGACCTAGATGGGCTCTAAAATACCTTGCTCATGAAGGCCTAAACCTTTTCCTTGACAGTTCATGTTCTTGAGAATTCGATCCATGATAGGATTTTTTTTATTCTAGAAGAATGATGCGAGTCCATTATTAGGTGGAGGATGATGGGTGGTATATATGCTTTGTTTTTCTTCTGTAAGGAGACCACCATGGAAGAATGTGAGAGTACCAAGGGGATATAAAAGCGGTGAGGGAATAGTAGGTTTAGGCAATGATGAAGGATCATGAGATGGAGATGATGGGATAGCAACATCTGGATGGGTGGCATCAGGAGAGGGATTAGATGATATGATAGGATCTGGATTTGTGGCAATAGGAAATAAGGGATCATGTAATGGAATGATCAGATCTTGAGTATCAAGGGGATCATGGGATGGGATGGATGGGGGATTATGATCTTGAGATGGACTAGCTGGGATGACAGGATATTGATGTGGAGAAGGGGATATGTTGGTATGCTTTGGATCAGGCTCTTGTCATGACTCATGTTGTGTGGGTGGCATGATGATGGAGTCTTGGAGGGACTCTTCAAGTGGGGAAGATGGAAGGATAGAGGATTCAAGGCATTCATGGGAATGGATTTCAGTGATACTAGGAGTGGGAGAAGTGGATTGAATGTGTGTGTCTTCACTGTATTGGGTGGATCTAGGTGTAGGAGTGGATTGAATTTGGTTATCTTTGATGGGATCAGTGGATTTCAGAGTAGGAGATGGGGACTCAATGGATTTAGTGGGTTTCATGATTTCAGGTGAGTAGTGCTAGCGATGGTAACATGAATGACGAATGCTAGGTGTGGTGCGGAGAATGGTCTCATTACTAGGGACCATCGATGATGGATTGGGATAGCATGGTTCCACGACTGCAATGTGTGGAGTGGGGGATGTCTTCTTTGTCATAAGTCCTTGGAGAACTTTTGGAGTGAGAAACTTGCATAGTCTAGGCTAGGATGGGTTGATGGGCATAGATGAAGGATTAGTTATTGGTGAAGGATTGGGATTATGAAATTGTGGACTAGGATTAGATGGAGGAATGGGATTGGATGAAATACTAAGAGTAGGTGGAGGATTAGGATTGGATGAAGCGTTAAGGTAGGGATATTGGGATGGTGAACTAGAATAGGAAGCTGTGGATGATGGATTGATGTTAGGGGAAGTAGATGGGGAATTAAGATAGGAATATTGGGATGGTGGATTAGGATAGGAAGATGTGGATATTGGATTAGGATAGGTTGATGGGGGTGTAGGATTAAGATAAGAAGGTGTGGACGTAGGATTAGAATGGGTAGACTGGTAAGGAGGATTAGGATAGGGAGACATGGATGGGGAATTGTAATAGGAGTATTGGGATGGTAGATTAGGATGGGAAGATTGGGAGGATATATTGGGATAAGAGGATGTGGGTGGTGGATAAGAAAATGATGTAGAGGAAGGATATGATGGAGATGCAGGAAAGGAAGATAATGGATATCCCCTGTCAAAGGTAGCATAAGGAGCGTTATTAGGTGTGGATGGAGACATAACAAGATAGATCGAAGAGGTGATTGGATTTTGGATGACACTTGGGGAAAGCTTGCTAGAAACGTTAGTGTTAAGGGGATCTATGTCATATACATCTTGATCAACAAGACTCTCGTTATCATTGTCAACTAATTAGGGTTTCCCTAGACTACTATTGATGGAGGATAAGGATTCATGACATTGGATGGGATGGATACAGATTGGACAATGAAAGGATAAAGAGGATGGATTGGAAGAAGATGGAGGAATGGATCCTATGATTTTGATATTAGAAGATCTTGGATGTACGTGGACTAAAGCTCAGATTGGAATTTAAGCTCAGATTAGGATGATTGGAGGTTGTGATGGGATTAGATTGGATAAGATCGATTGATGATATGATTTGATAAGATTAGATGATGGATTAGATAGGATGATGAAAGGGATTCTAAGCCAAATTCAAAGATCACCCTAGGTGACTTAAGGCATTGATTGATCGGATTGATGGATAGATAGTTACAACACTAAATCCACCTCAAGATGGAAATAGATTGATTGGGCTGAGGATGATGAATTACGACACCGAATCTACCTCAAGATGGAGGTGGATTGATTGGGCCAAAGATGATGATTGATGTATAGGATGATGATCAGATTCAAACGACTAGGTCAATTTAGATAATAAACTCTAAAGCAAGGTTTAGGGGATTCAGATCAAGAAAACAATGATGGATATGTAACCTAGAGATGTTTTAAGATGTGTCTATTTGATGATCAGATGGTGAATAGATGACTTGTAGGTGGACTAAATTGAAGATTATCAGTGAACGAAAGATGCAAATGGACTGGAGGACAAGGTCGATTATCTCTGGGGTGTGGTAGACTGACTCTCATAATGAGAAGACAAAAACTCAAAATGGATGAGTAGATACTCAAAATGAGAAAACAAATGCTCAAAAGGGGAGATTGACTCTCAAAACAAGGAGATGAAAGCTCAGAATGGATGAAGGGATACTCAGAACAAGGGAATGGATGCTCAGAATGAGGAAAGGGATGCTCGAAAGGGTAGACTAACTCTCAGAATGAGGAGATGAAAGCTCAGAATGGATGAGCAGATTGACTAAACGTGAGACGAGATTAGCTATTCAGGGAGAAATTTTTCCCAAACTGATGGAAAAATTACTCAAGAAGGTGGCAAATGCCTATTCACTGAAAACGGGCAAAAATGACAGAAGACGACAGAAAATGGTTGATAGAACGACTTGGATGGAAGATGGGATTGGCCGTTTTGGGAGATAAATCACCCATCCAAGGGGCACAACCACTCAACCATAGGGAGAGGTTTCCCAAACTAAGGGCACAGTCGCCTATTCTAAAGAACAGGCAAGAACGATGGAACACGACAAAGAATGATTGACAAAACGGTTAAAAAAGCAAGCAACCGTTTCAGGGCCTGGTCGCCCCTTTGCAAGTCTTGGCCACCCCTATTGAGGGTGTGGTCACCCAATAAGGGGGAAAGGCCACATATTCTAGGGAATGGGAAAGAACAATCAAAAACGACAAAGAACGATGACAAAACAGATAAAAAAAAAAGCAAAAATGCCTGTTTCAGGGCCTGGTCGCCCCTCTATAGATCCTGGCCGCCCCTTATGAGGCTGTGGTCACCTATGCACTGGGCTTGGTCACCTATTCTAGGTAAGGGATGAGAATGATCGAAAATGACAAAGAACGATGATAAAATAGATGAAAAAGAAAGCAAAAACGCCCGTTTCAAGGCCTAGTTGCCCCTCTGTAGGTCCTGGCTTCCCATTATGAATGCATTGTCGCATATGCATTGGGCCTAGTCACCTATTCTAGGAAATGGGTAAGAACGATAAAAAATGACAAAGAACGATGATAAAATGGATGAAAAAGCAAGCAAAAATGCCCATTTCATGGCCTAGTCGCCCCTCTGTAGGTCCTGGCCACCCCTTATGAGGGTGTGGTTTTGTATGCACTAGGCCTGGTCTCCTATTCTAGGGAATAGGTGAGAAAAATTGAAAACGACAAAGAATGATGACAAAACGGATGAAAAAGTAAGCAAAAATGCCTGTTTCAGAGCCTGGTCGCCCCTCTGTAGGTCCTGGCCGCCTCTCCTAGGGCGTGGTCACCCATCCTAGGGCCTATTCATCCCTATGAGTGAAAGATGAACAATTTTGACTCAAACAGATTGGAAAATGACTAAGATAGAGGGCGGGGTCGCCCCTCTTGAGGTTGGGGTCTCCCCTGTTTGGGGCGTGGTCACCCCTCTTGACAGAATTGAACTTAACTTAGGCTAAATGACTATGAAAAAGGACAAAAAACACTAAAAATAGCAAGCAAAAGGTATGGCTGACTCGACTGATAAGATATGCACTAGTTTTGGATAGAAAAGATAGTTCAAACAACACAATCATAAGACTAATATGAAGGGTATGGCTGACACGATTCTCTAACTAGGCTAAACAAGGTGATCTAGGGAGTCCTTGATATATGCTCGATACGTGAGGCACAACTTTGAAAACTATCCTATCACAAGCGTGAGTCAGGAACCCCAACGAGATACTGAAGGCTCAAACCAACTCTTCACATCTATCTAGGTATCACCCTAGATTCGACGCTCTTCCAAACATGACGTGACTAGATTGGGGTATAGCTTTGGCTCTCCCCCCTTTATATACCCCGTCGGTACACATGGTTGGGATTGTCCCTTGGGGTGATGAAATTCCCAAGCAGGTCCCACTAAGAAGAGGATGCTAACTATTTTCAGCTACTCCACAGGCTCACACGAAGTGCAAGGGGAAAGCTTGAATGATATAACGTCCCCTTAGGTAACACAAATGACTTAAGTAAGGTATGATTTCTCTTCACCTAGGATCGCTAAATGGCACAAAGGGATTGGATACGTCAATAGCTTACTTACAAACAAAGCATTCAATTTATTGACTCCCCTACTTAGACTATGTGCCTAATTAGTGTGAAAAATGAAAGTAAACAACTAACTAAAACTCTTGGTCCTTTCGTCCTGCAAAAAACATGTTAGTAGTTTAACCTTCATTCTTTGTTAAGCATAAAATAACTACACAAATATTAGTAAAAACCACCACAATCACCAACAAAATGAGTTAGGGGGTCAGTATTAATCAAAACGATAGAAACGAGCCTTGAAAATGACTTAAAGCAATGTTTTTACCTCAAACAGCTTTGTTTGGGCCTAGTCACCCCTCTGCAGGTCCTAGCCACCCCTTGTAAGGCTTGGCCACCCCTATGAAGTCCTGGCCACCCCTCTGAGGTCTTGGTTGCCCCTCAGTAAGTCCTGGCCGCCCCTTTCTGGTCCTGGTCGCCCATCTGGTCAAAACGAAGAGCTAAATTGTAGTTCTATCTCAGACAGGCATCTGTGTCTAGGCCTGGTCACCCCTCTGTAGGTCCTGGTTTCCTATTTGAGGATGGGGTCACCCCTCTATGTCACCTGAACCTGCAAAATTTTAAAAAACAACAAACATTAGAGTAAAAAGGACCTATTTGTGGGTCCCATCGGGCATGCCAAAAATGTGTGCAAGTGTTTCTACTCCTAAATATGCAAAACTAACTAGGAAATGCAAGGTAGAGAACACTAAACCACTTCAATATTAGCCTAAGTTGAACACAAATAAAAGAAAGATAAAAAAAAATGATTATACCTTTTATATATGTTGATCTCCTTGGTTGGCCCTTGATTGAAGCTTAGTTGTGTGCTCCTTTGATGGCAATGAGATGAAAAATGGATGTAAGAGGATGAGAGCTAAACTAAGTATGCAAGTTCTTGAATGCAAAAGATGTGCTTGATGATGGCTTGAGAACTTGAGAGCATAAGTGTGATAAAATGCCTAATGTGTTTTATGTGATTAGCCCCCAATGAATGAGAAGAGAGGCCTTTTTATAGGAAAAAGTGAATTCTCTAGAGAATTCAATAGTCAGGATTAAGCCACCATGGCCAAGATGGAGGGCTATGGTGAGTTGAGGACTCACAAGCCCTCACATCTTGCCATGTGGAGGATGAAGTGTCCAAAGGACATGCTGAGATGGAAAGGGTACAAATGACGTGGAAGAAGGACAAGTGATGTGGAAGAAGGACAAGTACTTTGAAAGTACCTTGGGATGTGACTGATGTGACCTCTCAATGATCACATGGGGAAGAGGAGATTCCTTGGAGGAATAAAAGTGAATTTTAAATTCACATAATTGGGGATATCTTAAGGATAAGACAAGGTTCCCAAAAAGGAAGCTAAGAAGTACCTTGGATAAGACAAAGTGCTTATAATAGAAGGTTCTTAACCCATGTGACTGATGTGACCTCTCAATGATCACATGGAGAAGAGAAGAACCTTGGAGGACTAAAAGTGAATTTTAAATTCACATGGGGAATTAAAAATTCTTTGGGGGATGGAAGAGTTGACCAAGATGCTGACTGGATTAGCTAATCAGTGATTAGTAGACAGTTAGTGGTTAATGAAGATTAGAAGCCAACTTGTAAAAGTTGGAGGATGTGACACATCCTAATCAAGGATTAGACATGTGCACATCCCTAATGATGAGATTAAGAGGTGGATTAGGATTAAGAAAAAGTGATGGAGGATGTGACATGTGAGGAATCAAATAAATGTATTATTTATTTAATTCCTTTGAGGAAAAGAGGGATAAAGGGTAAGGTATTTAATTATTAACTAAATACCTTGGGGATTTAGAAGAATTTAAGGATATTAATTAAATAATAGCAATATTACTTAATTAATGCAAGCAAGGGGATGTTTAGAAAAAAAGGGATAATTTGGACAAATGGAAGTGTCCAAATTTGGATGTCTACAGTAGGTACCAGGGGTGCAAAGTGAGGCTGATTATGTGGTTTTGTTGACTGAGAGATAGACAATTGGTATGTCATTCTAGTGTTGACCTTTTTTGTAGATTCCAGTAGCCTGAGGTTCATTCAACCTAGGATTTTGATATATGTTTTGGCTAGAGTTACTTGACTCAACTAGGTAGAGCCATTAGGTCCACTTAAATATCTTGATTATTTGACAATGCTCAATTAATAAATACATATCTAAAGGTGAATAAATAAAATAAGTTATATAAGCAAATAATAAAATTATAAATTAAATATTTCTAAAGGTAAATAAATAAATTAAGTTATATTTAAACAAATAATAAAATTATAAATTAAATACTTGATAGTTACATTATTAAAATGACAACAATTTAAAACAAAGAATAGAAAAAACTCACCGTTTTATCAAAGGCCATATTCCATCAAACCCATGAGAAATAAAATATATCATCGAACAAATAAGGAAAGACAAAGGACGCAGAAAAAAATAGCGCGATGCTTTCATGTGAGAGGAAGGGCGGCATGAGACAACTGAGCAGGGAGGCTATCAGGAATCCTTGACCAAGGAGAGGAAGAGGCATAGATGGGTCGAAGAAGAGGACATAAAAATTTTTAAGGAGGCCTGGCAACCCCTACAACCCCCTCCCATGGTAGGAAGGGACATTGACCAACAAGTCATGGAGAAACTCAACTCCCTTCTCCTTAAATCAACTTGGAGAGCTCTCATTTTTTGGTGTGGAGGAATTTGGGAAAAGAGAAGCAGAGGAGTGGACAAGATTTCAAGAGTTTTTTAGTGCTAGCACCAACTAGGGAATCCTCCATTGGTTCTACAGCCGCCTTTACAAGCACAGACAATCCAGGTTCTTAAACTTTGGTTTAGTTAAGAAAAAGATTTGCATTGCTATTTTAGTGATGAATTTCGATATAAGTGTTTTAATATTTCTTATTTGAATGTTGAAATAATGGAAGCTACAATTGTTCTTAGGTTTACTTAACATCACTCCCATATTATCCTTCAAGCTTTGTAGATGAACGACATTATCTAAAAATAACATTAGAGAGAGGGTTACAATAGAATGTTTTCTTTTGACAACAATCTCTACCTAAAAATATTAGGAATTTTAACCCAAGACATGGTTGGGTGTGCAATCTGTGATTAAATGGTCTCATCTGGTTAAGCTATAGGAGATGAATATTAGCACCTGCTGTATAATTAAGATAAAAAGAAGTTAGGAATGGAGGAGAAAATAGGTATTCGATTGTTGGCAACAATCTTTTTGTATAAGAAACTAGGAGGGTAAGTTAAGGAAGAAAAGATAGATTAATACCATGGAGGTCTGGCTTACCTCATACTCAACCTATTCTCCTATCTACCTAAACCTTTACTAAACTAGTTGGCTGCAACCCCAAATAAGTTTAGCTTAGTTGGCAGTGACCCCTTAGTTTTTTTACCAATGCTACCTTGAAATTGACAGAAGTGTTAAAACATACATAAACACTTCTAGCTGTTAACTTTAAGCATTTAGATGTCTTATATTTATAAATATTTACTGCTAGCATAAACATATTGTGGCCCAAGTTAGTTAACTCATATCAAATGTGAAAAAAAATATAGAGCTAATCTCATTTAAAACTTGCAACTATTAACTTGTATCAAAATGTGACAATTTAGAGCAATCTCATTAAATCTTGTAGCTATTAACTCATATCAAAATTAAAGAGTTTTAATCTCATTTAAAACTTGCAGCTATTAACTCATATCAAAATGTGACAATTTAGAGAAATCTCATTAAATCTTGCAGTTGGTAACTCATATAAGAGTTAAAGAGTTAATCTCATTTAAAATTTGCAGCTATTAACTCGTATCAAAATGTGACAATTTAGAGCAATCTCATTAAATCTTGGAGTTGTTAACACATATCAGAATTAAAGAGTTAATCTCATTTAAAACTTGCAGCTATTAACTCGTATCAAAATGTGACAATATAGAGTGATCTCATTATATCTTTCAACTGTAACTCCTATCAAAGGTAACAAAATAGAATACATTTCAATTTAGTCCTTGCAGCTACTCACTTATATTTGAATGTGACATTATAGAATAAATCTCAATTTAGTTCTTGTAGTTGTTAATCTATCCATGAAGATTTTGGTCAAGTAGGCATCATAGCATTAATTTCTTAACCATGGGGCATGAAATGACGTATTTATACCTCAATGGAGGATTACCTTCTTCATAAACACAAAAAATGTCTTCATAACAAGTAGAGTAGGATATCTCTTCCCATATTTGTCTTAAGGAATTGATCTTTTTTATGGTGCAGCCAAAAATCTATTACCATTACATTTAAATCTATTACCATCAAATATACTATACTAGATTATGGCTCTAAGTACTACGCTACATTGTTGGCTGCTAAGTCAACTACCCATATGAAAGACTACATCTATTACGAGATGAGATGGGTGATCCCATAATAGTGGTTTACAATTTTTGGCCAAACTGGACACTGAAATTATTATTTTTAGCTAAATCTTCACATGCGGGCACCTATAGCGGCTAAACTGTGAGGAATTTGAAGATGGTGCAAACTAGACTCTCATCAAATTTTGTCTGTAGATTCTAAAAATATTTTTTTCAAAATTTTTGGAATCAAATTGCACTTCTTTTTCCATCTCCACAAAAATTGATTTTTTGAGAAAACAACATTTTTAAAAAGTGACGCCAAGATAATGCATAACTTTTTTCCATGAAGGATAAAATTATAATTCTTTCAAATTTAGATTTGTAACTTTGATATCTAGTGCTTCCACTTGGTTAGATAGTTTTATTGAATATTTTTTCCTTAATCAAGTTTCAAAGTCAAACAATTACAATTCAGACACGTCCAAGATAACGGTAACTTTTTGTATATGTCAAAATTTATTTATTTTTTTGTTGGATCAAGGACTTCAATATCTAGTGCACTCATATTTTTCAAATTTTTTTTGATAATCTTCTATTTTTCCACATGTGAAGAACAAAGAAATTCATTTTCGATGAAAACCTATGTTTAATAAAACTTAAAAACAAAATACATAACAAAACCAAAACATATTAAAATTATATTCATTGGATAGCTTGTTCTGAGGAATACCATAATCATTTGAAATAAATTTTAAATGAATTCATTTGATCCTCCAAAATCTAAATCAAAAGTGATTTTTTATCAACATTTTGATAGGTGTAAAGGAGACGCATTTATAAGTACAAGTGTTCTTAGTTGTCCTTTGAGGTTTGCGTGACGGGGTGTTACACATGATGTTTTGTGTTTTTGGCAAGGTGCTCTCTCTCGACCATCATGGGTTTGCTAGAATAATGACAAGTTGATCTCTTCGTAGTTCAAGGATATGGCGTGTGCTATATTTTTTACAACCATCTTGGGCACATTAATATATCTTTTGTAAATAAATAGTTATCTCTAGCATTCTTTTTCCTATGGAAATGTTTATCATTCACATTTCTACCAATTTTATTTTTGGTGGTATGGATACTCCAGTGCAACTCTGGATTAGCAAATGGAAAATGGCCTTTAGAGGCCCTGTGATAATGGTGAGGCTAAAACATATTGTCTGTCATTCGAACTTCTTCACATTTGCAATGATAAAGTTTATCATTGGCAAGGGTTTCATGGAGGGTGGTGACATCTATCATTTGGACACACACATCTCTTCCCATGTCTTGGTTGGGCTTCTGGATGTGGACGTGCTGAAGAATGATATCAAAGTTATATTGCAGTGCCTATTTAAGGACTTGCTTGTGGGTTTGGATGGGACTCTGGTTGTGGCATATCCTGGTGTTGGCATCCCACATCCGTGGAATCTTCATCAGCTTAAATTTTATGGAGAAATAGTCAAATTTTACCCCTTCCTCCTGGATTTGGAAGGGTTGGACCTGATCACTCACCGAAGGATTACTTTTGATGGGGTAGACTACCTCAGGCAAAAATTCAACCTCATGGCAGCATGCTCAGCTTCTTGGGACTATAAATTTGGGGTTTTCTCCAACAATAATCTTTGGGGAATTCATTAATGTGGGTTGGGATATGTTTATTTATGCTTTTTCTCTACTAGTTCAAATTATAATGTAATAGGTGTATAGTGTAGGCAGTCTTTCTTTGGGTCACAATTTTGCCTCGACCCTATGTGGTTGAGAAGGTTTTTGTATAGGGGGTGGTGTATTGTGCTAACTATGTGGAGCCTCTGGTTCACATCATATGCCTTAATGACATATATTGGTGACTATAATACTCTTTTCCAATAGTTTAATATAAATATTATCTTACCGATAAAAAAAGAGAGGATGTCAATATTATGCTCTACAATGTAGGTTATTAGAGGTAGTTGTTTGTGTGTTCTATTTAGCCCTCTAATATTCCATGAAAGGAACTTTATTTAGAGATATTTTTTGAGGATGCTTCCAATGTCCTTTGTTTTCCAATAGTTATCTCCTTTGCAGTTTCTCTATTCTTGGTTTATCTTTGGGAAGGTCTACTCCTTTGGTTTCAACCCCCACATCTACCTTTTTTCCTAGGAGTTATCCCCCCATCAAGTCCCTATGGATGGTTATCAATTTGGGGGTCCTCCATTGCATCTATCTAAGTGGGTATATCAATCTCAATTGGACACATATCACAATCAAATTGTTGACTATTAATATGGCTACAAGATTTTTCCCCATCTTCTAGGTTCTTGAGCTCAATAGTTGGTTCATTCAAAACATTTTTTGGTGGTATTTCACTAGTAGAGAATCATCTAAAAGTTATAAAATTTTAGGAGAACTCAAGGTGATAGTCTGTGATGACTATTTTGCATCCATATTGAGTGTCCTAGTATCCATGTCTTTTGAAATGTATTCCTTTTATGAGTATCATGGATTTCATGTAGAACACCAATTTGTTGGTCAAGTGAGGAAATTTTTGTATCCTTAGGAGCCAGTTGAGGTACAAAGTTAGGCATAACTTCCTTAATCCCAACTCTAGGAGGAGTTTTGATATATTTTGTAATTTTGCAACCATTATGGTTATGTATAAAATTGTTACCTTAGATCGGTCTAGTTTTTTTATCATATTATATTATTATTGATCCTTACAACTAAATTTCTAGTTGGTTAGTATGGTTGTCATATCCTTGTGAAAAGCTTTTTTTGACTTTTTGTCTTATTTATTTATTATTCTTTGTGCATATAATACTTAGTGAAAAAATAATATTTTACTTTAACATTCATATAAATCAATAGAGAGATAAATAACAGTATATAGAGAGAAATACATATATATATCACATCATAATCCAACTAATCCAAGTAATAGTTATGAACAATTTTTATTTTTGTGCATGATTGATATATCTTTAGTAGACCAACATAATCCAACTTGCTTTTAAGTAATAGTTATGAAGCATTTAATTTCAATACATAATAATTAAATTCTTCATAACTATTACTTATGTTTAAGCTAGATTATGATGTGATAATATATTAAAGATATATCAATAATTATTATTTAAGTGACTTGGATAATGAAAGTGTTTTTGTGTGCATGTATCAATTATGTATTAAAATTAAATTATTCATAACTATTACTTAAGTAAATAGATTATGATGTGATAATATTCATATATTATGGATTATGATGTGATTTAATATACATATATTATGCACTAAAATTAAATTTTTCATAGTTCTTTCTTAATTGAGTTAGATTATGATGTTGTAATGTACTAGAAAGACGTTTTCATTTTTAAAATGTTAAGATCATATTAATTTAAAATATATTTCACCCAAATAATGGTTTGTAATTGTGGTAATAAGAGAGATGATTTAATAGATGAGCATCCTTGAATCATCCTTTTTTTTTATTCAAGGGGTAAACGCTTTTGACCGGAGCTATGAACTGGATACAACCATTCAACAATACCACCCCAACGGGGTTTGAACCTTGGTGGAAAGAACAACAATGCCACCTATAAACCATCACACTATGCCAATACCGCCCATCCTTGAATCATTTTCAAAATGATGCATATTAATAATTTTTAATAATTTGTATTTATTATTTATAATTTTAAGTAATAGTAGTCATCATTTTTATTTTTTAAAATAAGCAAAAGATGTTTATTTTCATAAGTTACATCAAAGAAACTACTAGTCATGGAAGAATATAAGATCATTAGTAATATAAACTTTGATTTACATGTATCACTCAAACTTCTTTTAAGAATATTTTTAGACAATTGAACAAAGATATAACTGATACAACTACATTATTATGCTCAAAACTCTTAACAATAACTTCAAACCATCAACCCACCCTAAAAAATAAAAATAAAAAAATTAAATTAAATTAAAAATTATATGACTAGTGACTACATTATTGATACTTGCAACACTAAACAATAACTTATATTATCAACCCACCTAAGAAAAACAAAATCCTAAAAATTTTATAAGAATTCATCTTATCATTTAAAAACAAGGGTATAAAATGAAGGGACCCAATTAGACGCCCTGAACAGCTTGACCCATAACTGAATATAACTCAGAATAATCTGATAATTTTCTGAGTTGTTTACAGTAATGAGGAACTACTCATGGTACTCGTTTCTGCACAGCTCTCAAATCTCAGCATACCTGAAAGTTTCCGTGCTCAAGACAGCTCATTACTCCGCCGAAATTAATGTACAACTATACTCTAAAATTCATAATATCCATTATTTTACTGCATTGCAGGACAGAAATTTTATAAAGCCAATAATGGCAACAAACCAGTCCTTACAGGACCACCAGCTGGTTACAGAATTTACCATCAAACTGAGCTTCCGGCATTAAGATTCATCCAAACCTGACACTTCTATCGAAGCAAAACGGCAAAGAAGAACAACCCAATATCAATAATTAAATAGACATAATGAAAAAGCAGTGCAAAAAAGTCCAATTCCGGATCCACCATGAAGCCACAAGATCTCCATACTCTTCTGCCCACTCCCACAAAAAAATAAAAAAATCGATCTCCGTAGTCTTCTGCCCACTCCCACAAAACAAAATTTAAAAATCAATCCTGTGAAACAGTGGAAAAACCCGATCTTGTGCAGCCAATATTCTAGCAGAGAATGCAAATAAATTTTGTCCTAATGTCGTCAACCCACCAGTCGTATCAACATAAAACAAGCATGTTAGCTACTGGCATCTGTGGCATAACCAGCTAAGCTCTGTCTGTTGCAGTAATTTTATACAGTTATAATAATGGCTATTTCTTTCTTCCTTCTGTATATTCTGCATAGTTTGTCTGTCTGGCAGAAGCTGCTATGGTAATTGGCCTGTGATTATTTTGAATTGCTGCAACTCAAGGTGGTTTCAGTGTACCTTCTTTGGATTTATGTATTCAACAATGGTGGTTGTTAAGTATCATATATATTCTGCTTAATAAAAATAAGATAGTTATGTTTTAAATAAAGAATGAGATGTAAAATTATTATTGATTATTTGATTATTGAATTGTATAATATTTTATGAAAAGTTAAATAAAAATTCAAGTATATTCAATTTTTTTATGTTTTATTTAAATCGCTTGACTAAATTAACAAGAGCTACAGGGCAGCGAAGTTCCTGCCAAAAAATTATAGAATAGTTATGTTTTAATATGTTGTGTTTGATAAGTTTTAGCAACAATGTTGAAAGAACACATAAATAATCAATTAATCAATGAAAATATATCTAAAGGACGTGATTAAACACATTTCAATCAAACATGTTTTAACATAAATACAAATCCCTGATGTATATGGGAATGTGTTGGCTCTGTAAATGAGATAGTCCATCTGAATGTTACAAATGTTTGTCAACTTTATAGGTTAAAAGCAATATTTGGGTGCTTGTTGATCATTATCTAACCACTTTACTAGTACTTGTAAATGTTATTTGCCTGGTCTTCAACCTTAGGTGTTATAGGTTGTGAGGCATCTTAAACATAATCTTAAACCCTAAAAAAACCTCATAATTGATATTAAGATGTATTAGAGTATTAAAAACCCAATCCTAAACCTAAACCTAAAATAAGTAGGATTTAGGGTTAAACTTATGACATACTAAAATATTAAAAACCATAACCCTAATTTTAAACACTGAAAAAAGAAGGTTTGTAATTAAGGCATATGAAAGCATTAAAAACCCAAACCTCTAACCCTAAAAAATGTGGATTGGGATCAAGACTTAGTAGTGCACTACTAGACTCTAATAACAAAACAAAAAAAGCCCTAACCTTAACTCCAAAAGTTGAAAAAAATATCAAAGTTTAGGTTTAGGGTTAGGTCATAGTAGCATACTATTTTATAAAACCTTACAACAACCCTAACCTTAAACCTTGAAAAATCTATGGTTTATGGTTAGGGTTAGCACATAAAAAAATTACTTGTAAATTTAAAAGTAAAACTTAATAAGTAGTTAAACCCTTACTGGGAGGCTTAAATAATTGATTGCTAAATTTGAGGGTGGTGATTCAATCCAATAAGTGTACCCTCAAATCAAAAAGAAATGTCATAAAATTTGGCCATGCTGAAAAATGTTAAAAAACACATTAAAATAAAAAATAATTATATTACATGAAAAGAAAAACAAATCAGAAAATTAAAAGGAATCATTTTTATTTTATTTTTTAACATTAGATAGAAATGACTGGAAATTTTGCAGTAGAGATATTTACATTGAGAAAATCATGATTTATTTAAAATAAATCACAATTTATCTAAAAAAAAATTGATTTCATTGGTCAAAAACACAAGTCTCCATTTTTTTTTAAATTGTTGCTTATGTGACTTGTGGTAACTTAAAAAATCTTTAGAAATGTCTTCTATGTTAATCTACTATATGATTCAAAGTGCATGCAATAGTGATTTATCTAATGGAACTCATTCACCAATTGTGATCCACAACATGGATGACATGTAAAGGGTCAGCTAGAAGGAAGAGAGGAAGAGGTCCCTACACAACATAAGTCTACAAGGGATATTTCATAATGGATGAATAGCAATCCCCATTCTTGAAATAGATAAAATCACAACAAAATCGGCATCCAATTATGCATTCCTCATCCTGCAAACGATTAAAAAGAGCAATCTTGTGGCTATACAATCCTGTTATTTTATTTTGGTTATCTAGAACTGGGCATAGAGACATATTTATGCCTTACTGAATGTCTTTATTATGCAACCTAAATATTTGCATAGCTTTGTAGTTTTGTGTTGAGGTGTTTAGAATGATCTAATCCAACCCTCTTATACTTTTCATAATGTTCAAATATAGACATTTGATGTGGTTGATGTGCTCATTTGCACCATATGGCAACAATTAAGTGCATTGCATATTTTCTCATTAAATTAAACTATATATTGATAAGTAATAAAAGGTGTATAAATAAATTATATGTGTGGTTGCACAGTTCTTGTTAGAAACATGAATTCCACTATAGCATGAAACAAATAGTCTTTTCTTCAACTTAAACTCCTTGCTCCATACCACAAAACAACAAACTAATCAGTGAATGCACATAGAAAACACAAAAATACACATTTTAATTATATGAAAATTTGTTAGACAAGGAAAATGTAATCATTGTTCATTTGAAGGAACTTTTTTATGTCATTTAGTCTTCATATTATTATAAAAATATATTATAAGGTATCAACTTTTAGTGCCTTCTTAGAAATTTAGTATCTAATAGGATTAAATACTTGGTAGCTATAGATCCACTTGTCCATTTATCTATGTGATGAATATCTAATTTTTTGACCTTTTATGATCAAACACTCTATTCATGATTAAAGATATTTTTTGAAACTTTTTACATAAGAATTTTATGCAATTTTCTTTCAATTTACATAAAGTAAGAATAAAATTCAAGTAAATTAACTACCAAATTATTCAAACTTAGAGTTAAATAACATAATCTAAGTAGTCTTTTATTTATAGACTAACAAATATCTCTTCTAATTTTTTAATAATTAACCATAAAAATATAAAATCCCAATCTAAGATTCTTCTTCACTTAAGAGTTAAATAACACAATTTTATTTTTATTTTTTTTATTTACTTTAAATATTTCTTATTCTTTTATTTATAGACTAACAAATATCTCTTCTAATTTTTTAATAATTAACCATAAAAATATAAAATCCCAATCTAAGATTCTTCTTTACTTAAGAGTTAAATAACACAATTTTATTTTTATTTTTTTAATTTACTTTAAATATTTCTTATAATTTTTTAATAATTAAATATAAAATTTTAAAATTTTAATCTAAATTTCTATCTTTTTTCATAGTATTTTCTATGTTTTCTATGTTTTCTATGGTTAAAATATATATTGCATTATTTTTATTGGACAATTTTAAGTGCATTGGTTTTACTCACAAGTGGGGTTTGATGGCCTAGATAATTTATCCAGTGTTGTGTTCAATCATATTATAAAAAAATATTGTAAAATATGAGATGCAAATTAATAATAAATAAGATTAAATACTTGATGGTTATAGATGAATTATTAATTTAATAAAGATAATAATAAAAAACAAGAGGTGCAGAGCAGCGAAGTTCTTGCCTAAATGTTTAAGAATAGTCTTATTTTTAGTTGTTGTGTTTGCTACGTTTTAGTAACAGTGTTGATATTATAACAACTTAATAGTAATATTGAAATTTGTCAGATTGGTAGAAGCATTGACCTCAAAATAATACATAGACATATCATGAAAGATTTTTGAATAATGCATGATTTCATGAGCAAAAGAAATTAAAATTGCAATAAGGATGGGGTAAAAAGGCCAATTCAGGTAGTAAGGAGGGCTATGTTGAAGGTAGAAAGGGGAAGGAACATGCCTAGAAGGAGGAAGAAGTCACGCCAAAAAAGGAGAAATGAGATGGCACATAAGGGGGTATCATTAAAATCTGAATTAATAGTTTTTGGGGGTTGCACGAATTGGAGATGTGGTGGAGAAGTGAGGTTGTGCCTCATGAGCAGGAGATAAAAGGAAAAAAATTAAACAATCCATGCCAATGAAAGTAGGGATGATTGCACAATAGAGTGGAAGAGAGCTGAGAAGGAGGTGCTATTCAAGGAATAGGAGTGTGTATGTTGATTCCTCTGTAAATAGTAGGTTAGGACTACATAATAGAGTGGAAGAGAACTGAGTAGGAGGCGCTATTCAGGGAATAGGAGTGTGTATGTTCCACCCTCTATAAATAGTAGGCTAGATTTTTTGGGTTTGTTATCTTTTAGTTTGCTTCATTCTTTTAATTTTTTGCTCATCATGTGTTTTCTTATACTTCACAACTAGTGACTCTATTACCCATGGACAGTCATAAATCTTGTGTTTTGGGTTCTTTAGCATCCTTTATAGTATTTGTCCCCAGTTAGAGCCAATTGTTACCTCATGTTTCATCAAATCCTTTTGAGCCTTGCTAAAATTTGGAGAAGTTCATCATTAGTCATTTGGTTTCGATAAGGTTCTCAAAACCTTGTCAATTTTTGACAACATTTCGCTAACCATGTATTATCCAGACAACTTGTTAAAGGTTCCTATTATTTCTGATGTGTTGGTCATCACTTAAGTTATAATAATATCATTAGCTTTTGATGAGGGTTTCAGAACCTCATTGGGTTTCGATAATGTTTTCCTAACCTATTCTAAAGCCAACACAAGTAGGGAAAGTTGACCCATTCAATCAAAAGTGGAGAAATTGGAGACAATAAAGAAGCATTTAGGAGCTTATTAAAGGTTTTGAAACCTTTGTTAGAATTCGAAAGGTTTTAGAAACCTCATTAAACTCCAAAGGTTTGCCGCATCCTTGGGATAGTGAGCTATTTTATTTTGGCTTCTATGGTTTCACAACCATCATCAAGACCCAACATGGTTTCCACAACCAAGTCTAGAGTCAAAAAATTGTAATACTTTGGTTCCACCATGAGCTCTCATAAAAGTTTGGAAAGATCGAAGGCATTGAAGTTTAATTTTGGAACTTTCTAGAGGTTTTGAAACCTCTATCAAAATTCAATAAGGTTTCCACAACCTTGAGAAAAGTTGTCAAAAATTCATTCAAAAATAATTATAAGTTCTCACTTGAAGCTCACATTTTGAATTTGGAAGAATATCTGGTAGATTGTGCAAACGAATATGAAGTAAGGAGAAGAGGATGGATGAGGTTGTCACTAAGGTAGATTGTAACTTTCAGATTAAATTGTGATATCCAGGGTATCAAGGATGATGACTCTAATCTAGTTGATCATATCTTCATAGAACACATACAAATCCAACCCATCCTACCAATATATTGGATTTTTAAGGAAATATAAACCATTGAGCCTAAATGGAAATAGTACTTAGGTGAATAAAGGAATGGGTAATGAAAAATCCCGCCCCTTGGAAAGCTAAGAAAGCTACAAAGAAATCATAGATTATTTAGAGGAGGTCTTCATCACTTCAAAAAATGGCATCCACAACATAGTAGACTGCCTCTAGAGGTAGTGGAGATGATGTTGAGGATCCCTTAGGAAGTAGGAATTTGGAAAATGCTTGTGAGGTATCTGATACATCTCCTCTCAAAAGGTCACTTCAATTTTATTTCCCAAGAACTAGTAATGTCCCCACACCTTCATCTATCTCATGGTTAGAACAATATTTAACCAAGAAAAAAAAGGTGGTTGACTTGAGTCTACCCAATAAGGATATCGTGTCTCAATTAATCCAAAGAATGCCACATGTCAAAAACCTAAAATCACATCCTAATTGTTGAATGATCCCTCCCAGGGAAATATGTATGTTGAGGTTGCTCATGTCTCCACTCAAAAAGAGGCTAGTCAAATGATTACAAGTGATTTTAGTATCACTAGGATTAATCTGGGACCCTCTACAAGAGATTGAGATGTCCATAATTTTTAGGTGTCAACTGCTAGGCTTGTAGAAATAATAGAAAAAGACAACTAGAGAAAAGACCAGTTAAAACAATAGGTTAATGCTTTAACCAATTATTTAAGATATCTTGTTAACCTTTCTACTCAACCCATTGGCCAAATTGAAGTACGTTTTGATCATTTCTCTGTTTAAAGTGGAAAAGAAATGATTGATAAGATTCATGTTTAAAGTCTTATGGGAAGGTCACAAAATATTGGACCTTGAGGATATGTTGGTAAGGGGAACAAAGGTTGTCACAAACATGAAGAAAATATGTGAGGATATTAAGGTATTGAAGAAAGAGATTGATAGTGCACCACCCGAGCCCAATATTGCCTTGTGTTTTTATTGGTTTTTTTTCAAAATAACTTAAGGTCTTGAGAAGTTTAAGGGGCTCTTAACTTCTTCTTTTAAGTTACTTTCAAGACTCAGTTACTCTTGTAAATGTATATAAACTATGATGTTACCGAAAGAACTTCGTATGAGAAATTTTTGAAAAAGGGAAATGGATAGAAAGTAATTCAAATAGGAAGAGGAGGTTGTATGTTTGTGAGCTTATAGTTTTCAATAAATGAGTGAAATGAAATCCATGTTATAGTTTATGCATTGTGATTGGTTTCATTGGTTATTGCATTTTTGTGTGAATGTGAAAACCATTTCTAGTATCTAATCTTCTCGAGTTTATAATTATTTTTGGTTAAGTTTACTATTTTATGCTTTGTGGAATGCAATTAGTCTATGTTTTGATTGTTTTCTTACAAATTACATTTTGTTCAATAAAAGATTCACTGGTAGCATTTTATTGATTTGTGTTGCTGGACTATTATTTCGACCTTTCTTGCTTTCTAGTTAAAAGCATACCCATGTTAAAGTTTTTTAAAACTCAGAGAAGAACTCAAACGAGGGAGTTGTGTACCTCATAAAATTTAGAGGTAAATTACAATAGCTATAGTTACACACACTTTTTTATTTTTCACCAAGTGTTTAGTTTATTGACTAATATTTTGAGAATTGTATTATAACAAAATTGGCTCTCACTTCACAAGTGTGTATCAAACACCTATAGTCATTTACACATTAAATAATTAATATTTAATAATAAACATAATAAGGACGTCATTTAATAATTAAGATGCCGTATTAAGTGAAAAAATTGTCTAACAAAAAAAAGATGAAATTAAATTTTTATAATTGTTTGCATATGTTGTATTATTTATTTTATTGCTATATAACATTAAAAAATTGCCAAAAAATAAATAAAACTAATTCTTGAGTAAATGTAAATAGTGTTTGTTTTTCTTTATCTATCAACTTACATATTTATGTATTGATGAAACTATTTATTTATTTAGTAGTTTAGATAGATGAAAATAATTCTTGAAACTATTTATTTATTTAGAGTTCAGATAGATGAAAATAATTCTTAGATAAAATTAGAATGTGTTTGTATGCATGTAATAAATAAAATAATTATGTCATAAAATAAAATAACTTGGAGATTAATATATCTAAATATTTTCTAAATAGACTATTTAAGATATCTATAGTAGTATTATTAGTGTTCACATGATTAACATATATTTCTTAAAATACATAATATATCTAAAATATCTATACTAATTTATTTATTATCTATCCACTCCATTATTTTTTATTGATTATCTAATGATAATCAAACTAATATATCATTAGATTTATTTTTATTTATATATTATTAAAAAAAATACAACTTTGTATCAAATTTTAAAATAGAAAGATACTTTATCACTATCTAATTAAAATAATCATAATATAAATTTATCTTTCATACCATTAAATTTATTCATTATTTAAATGATATAAAATTTAATATATTTTATAAATCGAAAATGTTGAGCCATTGTAACTTTTCTTATACTTTGTAATGAAATGATAAATTATTTCCTTGAAATCAAGATGTTGAATTTTTTATCTAATAGCAATTGAGATCAACCATATTTTATATTTTTTATATTATTAAAAATAAACATTTTTCTCTTTTAACATTAAAAAGAAAAATTAGACAAAATATGTTTGTTTTGTTTTCAAAAGATATAATTAACAAGATTAATTTAATATATTAGATGTTAATTTAATTTAATATATAATTTGATATAATATATATTAAAAATATCTAATAATATAATATATTAAATTATTAAAAAGATAATATATTACATAATTTAAAATTAAAATATAAAATTAGAATATTAGATATTATATATGTTACATATGTATTATATAGTATATATATTATAATATTATAATATGTTGTTAAATTAATAATATAATATATTAAAAATATATTATTTATTTGAATTTTTTATTAGATTATTTTATATATTTGAATTTAATAGAATGGAAAATATAACAAGTAAATAAATTTTGAAGAGTTTAAAATTTTTCTTAAAAATTAGATGAATATTTTTTTATTATCCACCATTCGTAATAATCAGTAATGGAAGTAATGGAAGAGAATTGAATTTTGAAATATGTTTTGTTATATAATTTTTTTTATATAATTAGATCTTGGTGGTGCCTATAGTTCCCTGGCAGGAACTAATAATATACATTAACTAATCAAATTACTCAAAATTTATTTTATTAAAATAAGTCATAATTTTTATAAAATATAAATATTTACTTTACATAAAAATACAAACCATATAATTTATTTATAAATACACTTAGTAAAAACCACTTAAACAATTTTATTTACAAGTAATATACTTAGTAAAAATAAATGTTTATTTAGATAATTTTAGTTTCAATTTAACACATAAAACAAAAAAACATTATATAATATTATATATATATATATATATATATATATATATATATATATATATATATATATATATATATATATTATACAATTAAAAATAGAGTTGCCTAATAAAGAACAAGTAAAACAATATAAGTTAAAAACATTAATGTATATTCTGGGTTAGATTTGACAAAAACCAACTGACAAATGCTATGGACCCATCATATAATGGTTAATGGCATGATGCATGGTAGATGGCCACGCATTTGGCAGATAACTTAACGGGAAAAGAAAAATGAGGTTACAAATAGGAGGGGTCCACACTAAGCATCTAAGTATCAAAGCTTAGTGTGTGACATTTAAGCTTGGTTGGATTATAGCAACAATTTTAATTAAAAAGTCCCTATAATTTATTTTCAAAAATTATAAAACAGTAATTCACGAATGTTCTTTCAAATGTTCACATGAACTATGGAAATATCATTATCTTTATTAATTTTCTTCCCTTAAAATGGTATATATCTACTAAATACTTCTGTCAAATGGCATCAATACAAATGTAGAGAAAAATAAAAGATAGCAATAATTATAATATTTATAGGGAGAAATTGTTGATTAAATAAAAAAATCTTTTTGAAAAATTCTAAGATTACCGAATAAGGAGGATTAACTAATTAATTAAATAACAAAAAGTTTAAAATAGTAATAATTGTCATTTTTTTAGTATAATTTCTTCAAGAAAGAAAAATTGTAGATTTTAAAAAAAGGAGTATATTGTTTAAAACTAATAAGTAAAAATTTATGTACAAAGATTTTACAAAAGATCAATTATTGCCTGAATGCACACACCTTATCTTATAAGGGAAGAGATAGAGATCAATTTCTCATTAAATTCAATTTAAAGAATACTTATAAACTTTATTATCCATACACTCAATACCAATCTTTATATGCTCTACAATTGCATGCAAAAAAGAACCATACACAGATCTTTCTAAAACTTGTTTAAAATAATACTAAATTGTATTTCAAAAAAAAATAAAAAAATAAAAATATATATACACATTCAAATGTGTAATGAAGAGAATTACCATCTTTTCCAAGAAGTTGCCAACAAAGAGGTCATCAATCTTGTGTGCCGTTATGTTTAAATTGTCTGCTTTTTGCCCTAATCTATTTAAGTAATTTTTCCCATTTTTTCCTTCATTCTTTTTAGCGTCCCATGAAGATTAACTTAAAAACTACCACTAACAAAGTTTATAGTTAGCATTCTTGAAAATCAGCTCTTATAGTCCAAATTTTTTAGCTAATAAAATTGAAGAGAAATAATTTTCAAAATTTAAAAAGCTAAAAATTATACATTTAACTTTAACAAAATTAAAATATAATGTATTAAATTTAAAATGTAATGTATGAAAAATAAAATTATAAATTGATTGGCTGCAAACAAAACATTTAATCACTAATTAACAAATAAAATCCGCTATAATTATCTTGCAGGAACTAATAATACCAAGATAAATGAAATAACAATACTACTTAGATCTATCACTTGTTGATTTTGCTAATACAAAATACTGTAGTACCTAATTGTATCAAAAAGTGTACTTTGAAGTGTGCCTTTTGCCATGGAGAAGTTTCCTGATCCCCTCCCCTCCCACTGACATTGACTTATAGATTTTAAACTCGATGATTCCATATGTTTAATTAAATGATGCCATTGAAAAATTCTAATAATAATTGGATGTTGCATGTGCCCAATTCAAAGAGTAAAATATTTAAAGGGAAACTTAAACATGATAAAGTTCAGTTTGCTAATTCAAACATGTGAGTGTTCCTTCAACTTTGAAGGTCTTAAAGTATTAAGAGTGCAATATTTTCATGTTGATATGAGTTGACTATTGTCTAGCTAATGATTATAGTGTTGCTTATCATTTTAACATAAAAATAAATAAAAAATAGTGAGTTATATATTTGGAGAACATAATCTATTATTTTATTTATTTCTTTTAAATTGAGTTGTATATTTAAGTTATTTGAATTTTTTCAATTTTAATATTGTAATAAGTTCAACAAAAATATAGTCATGCAGATTTTTTTGCTTGCATTTCATATGAATTTAATGTTTTGTATATCAAGAAATTATGGAGTAGAAGTTAACTAAAATTATCAAACCTTTTTAATATTTATGATTAGAATAGGAGGAGAGCATGCCAAAAAAAATTAAGGCTTGAAAATTCATACATGTTATTACATTTTAGTTTAATAGGGCCTTATCTTTGGTAAACTTGTAGAGAAATTAGTCAAAGAGTTTATATTATATGAATATGAATGGGGATTTTTTGCTTGGAGTCATAATAGGAGTCATATGGAGTGGAAGTTCACTAAAATTATTAGATCTTTTTAGTATTTAGGATTGGAACAGAAGGAGAACATGCCAAAAAAAATTAAGGCTTGAGAATCCGTACATTTTGTTACATTTCAGTTTCATGAGGCTTTATCTTTGGTAAATTGGTAGAGAAATTAGTCAAAGAGCTTATATTATATGAATATAAATGAGGATTTTTTGCTTGGAGTCATAATAGGAGCCATGTATAGTAGAAGTTACCTAAAATTATCAAACCTTTTTAGTGTTTAGAATTGGAACAAGAGCAGAGCATGCCAAAAAAATTAAGGTTTCAGAATCCATACATTTTACTACATTTTAGTTTAACGGGGCCTTATCTTTGGTAAATTTGTAGAGAAATTAGTCAAAGTGTTTATATTATATGAATATAAATGGAATTTATTTTCTTGGAGTCATAATAAGAGCCATATGTATTGTTTACTTTTCATCTCGAAAAATAATAATGGGGATGAGTAAGATTTATTTGTGTGTATTGGTCTCTATGGAAGTAGAAGCTTTCTTATCTCTCTAAACTATGAACCTTGTAAGTTGAAGTTTCTAGCCTCACTTTAATGATTTGATATCCAAAAAAAAGAAGGTTTTAGGGAAAACTAATACTTGTTGAATATTTTATTATTAGATCCATAAAAACTCTTTGTTGAATCACTTTTGGGTATTGAAGAGGTTGTAATTTCCTAATATTGATATTATTGTTGGATTTTCCTCCTATGAACTCAAGATGCTTAAATTCATTATTGTTTGAGAGTTTCTAGTTTTTAAATATGCAACCCCTATTTTCCTTATGTAAATAGGAATCATTATAGTGTTCTAATAGCTAGAATGTTCAACATTATGACTAAAATAAGCATGAGTGTAATGGCCCAATACTTTATTTCTAACTTAATCAGTTTATTCTTGAATCAATGTAAACTTCAAAATGCAATGTGATGATGTCTGATGAATGGTTTATATTTTGAGAATTGAATAAATGAAATAATAAACCGTTTTCCAAGTATCAATATGCAAAATTATGGAAAGCAATCCCGATGTCTTGCTCAACCTATGATCAAGTCCTAGAATGATATCGATTCAGTCTGTATATTTGTTTATAAGTTTCTAATCCTTCCTCAATGTCTGTCTAATCGCCGACTATTCTCCTTCTAAATGGCACAAGCCTTATTCTTCCAGCCACGTGGAATTCTCAGTTTCCAACTAGCTTCCTGATGAGTCATAGCTTGGGCTCTTGTATAGAGTAGTAGTGCAATCTGGGTGATTATTTTCCTCCTCTCTTCTTCGTGATCCTCCCTCATCCTCAATCGCTCTCCTAAAGTATCCTTGTGGGTGAAAGATCATGACTCTTCTTAATTGATCTGCCTTGGATGAATGGTCACGTCTTCTCCATTAGTTTGTCTCAAAAGATTCAATTAGTATCTTAATTCGATTTGTTTAATATAAGCTCAGAATGTATAAAATTACATATTAAATATATAGTTTATATTTTTAATTATATTACCAACTAAACATTATTATTCGAAAGAAATAAATTATTTTAGAGACTAATACTTATCTTTTTGACGGGACATTACAAGTCTCCCCCTCTTAGATTTTCTTGTCCTCAAGTAAAATATAGTGTCCTCTATGTTCTTCATTTCTCAGTGTAATCTGAGAAAATGGTTGCAATAGTCATTACAACTAGCTTCCTCAAATATTTAAGATCATTGTTTCTTAAGTTGAGAGAAAGGTTGCAACAATCGTTACAACCGGACTTCTATATACTCAACATTAATCTGGGTACGGGTTGTAACAATCATTACAACTGGACTTGTTAACTGAGGAAAGTGTTGTAACAATCATTACAAATAGACTTCCATATACTCAATTTTATTTTGGGTAAGGTTGCAACAATCGCTACAACTTAACTGAGATAAGTGTTGCAACAATCATTACAACTAGACTTCCATATACTCAGTTTAATTTTGGAGATTGGTTGCAACAATCGTTACAACTTAACTGAGAGAAGTGTTGCAACAATCGTTACAACTAAACTTCCTCATTTTTAGCTCAGACTGGAAGGAAGGGTACAACAGTCGTTACCTCCAGCTTCATTCCATATTTCCTACAAACTTACACATTTTTATATATATAAAAAAGAAAATTTATTGCAATAGAGAGTGTTGTATACAATAGTTATTCTTGTCTCTATTTACTCCTAAAAGTCTTACTAGTCCCTTCCTGCTCCCATGTAGCATCATCTTCTGGAACTCCTTTCCATTTAATTAGGATTTTGGTGATGGTCCTATTCCTTAGCCTCCTTTCTCTAGTGTCAAGGATGAACTATGTCTCCAAGGTGAGTTGTCCCTCCTCATCTAGTGGAGGTAACTTGGTGCAAGGAAGTATTTGTTGACCCAAGACCTTTTTGAGCTTGCATACATGGAAAACATATTGGATCCTGCTGTGTTCTAGTAGCTCTAACTCATATTCGACCTTTCCTACCTTTTTTATAATTTTGTAAGGCCCATAGAATCGTGGCTTCAACTTTTCAGCCCCATTCTTTTTTATTGATGTCTACTTGTATGGCTGAAGCTGCAAAAAAACCAAATCCCCTATTTCAAATGTCCTTTCTATGCGTTGACGATCAGCATAGATTTTCTACTATTTTTAGCTTGTTGTAGGTTCTCCTTAAGGGTTTTCATGAGATCAATGTTCCTTTGCATGAAATCTTGTGCACTTAGTACTTTTCTTTCCTGAGTGATCAAGTTCCCAAAGGATGAGGCGTCATAACCATATAGGGCCTTAAAAGGGCTCATCCTAATTGACATATGATGAGTGATTTTATAGCAATACTTACCCAAGTGTAGCCATTTGACCCATGTTGACTTTTGTCATGTTACGTAATTCCTTAGGTAACCCTCTAACCACTTGTTGACTATTTATGTTTGTCCATCTGTTTGTGGATGATAACTTGTACTTGGGGTTAGATTGGATCCTACTAGGTGGAAGGTTTCTTGCCAAAATTGGCTAAGGAATTTCCTGTCTCTATCTCTGATGATTGTTTTGGGTAGTCCATGAAGACGAAAAACTTCCCTAAAGAATAACTCTACTACTTGTGACACCTTGTATTCAAATGAAATGGAAAATAAATGGGCATACTTAGAAAGTCTATCCACAATCACATAAATACTATCATTTCCATGTACTCTGGATAATCCGGTTATGAAGTCCATTGAAATGCTTTCCCATTTTTGGTTGGGAATGGGTAGGGGTTGAAGAAGACCTGCTGGATGAATTTTCTTCATCTTATTCCTCTGACATGTCATACACTCTTTTACATGTTTGAGCACATCGCCTTTCAACCCCTTCCAAGAATACATCTCTCAGATTTGTTTATAAGTCTTGTAGTAGCCTTGGTGACCCGCCAAGGGACTATCATGGAACTCCTTAATAATTTTATTTTTCATCTTTGAATATGGAACTAGAAATATCCTCCCTTTATATAAAATGAGATCATCCCATACCTTGAACTCCTCATTTGGTATTCTTCCTTCTAATAATTCTGAAGCTTGTGCATCCTTGACATATTCAGAATATCATTTTTCCAATCTTTTGAAATGTTGATAATGGTGTTGAGGTGGGCCCACCTAGAAAATGCATATGCCACTCTGTTATTAACCCCCTTAACATACTCTATGTCAAAGTCATATGCTTGGACTCGGCTTACCCACTTCTGTTGTCGATCGTTAAGACCCTTTTGATGCAAGAAGTACAGTAGGCTATTGTGATCTATTTTAATGATGAGTCTTCCATAGACAAGATATTGATGAAATTTGGCCAAGGCGTGCATAATTTCAAACATCTCTTTGTCATAGACGGAGTAGTTTTTTTTGCCTTTGTTATTTTTTGGCTTTCAAAGGCTATCGGGTGTTTCCCTTGCATGAGAACCGCCCCTATTCCCTCCCCAACGCATCACATTGTAACTCAAATGGTAGTGTAAAGTCAAGAATGGAAAGGACTGGGCAAGTGCTCATGGCCTTCTTGAGTTGTTCAAAAGCTTGCTAGGCTTGGTTATTCCATGTAAATGTGCCATTCTTTGTTAGATCTGTGAGAGGAGCAGCCAATTTGGAGAATCCTTTTACAAAATGCCTATAATAGATGCATAAACCCACGAAGCCTCTAAGTTGGGTTAATGTCCTAGGTTTGGGCCATTCCTTGATGGCTTTGATCTTTTCCTCGTCTACGCTTACCCCTTCTGCATTGATCTTATGGCCCAAATAGAGTATTTCTTCTAGTCCAAAATCACATTTTGACTTCTTTGCAAAAAGAGAGTCTGATTCCAAAATGCTTAAAACTTCTTCAATATGACAGAGATGCTCTTCCCATGTCTTGTTGTATATCAAGATATCATCAAAGAAGATTAGTAAGAACTTCCTCAGTTGCTGACAGAAAATGTGGTTCATACAAGATTGGAAAGTGGTGGGGGCATTGGTGAGACCGAAGGGCAGAACTAGAAATTCAAAATATCCATAGTGGCATCGAAAGGCGGTCTTGGGTACATCTTGTCAATTCATTCAGATTTGATGATATCCCAAACATAAGTCAATCTTGGAAAAATACCTTGCTCCATGAAGTTCATCCAGCAGTTCATCTATTCGTGGGATTGGATATCGATTCTTGATGGTTCTTTGCTTCAAGGCCCTATAATCAATGCACATTCACATAGTTCCATCTTTCTTTTTTACCAATACAACTGATGATGCAAAAGGGCTATTGCTTGGTTGAATGTGCCCCATTTCTAACAACTCTTTTATGGTTTTTTCAATCTCTTCTTTGAATCTTTGAGGATTCCTATAAGGGGTAGTTATTACTGGTTTTTTTCCCTCTTCCAATTCTATGGAATGCTCAAAACCCCTCTTTCGAGGCAAACCCAAGGGAATATCTCCAAAAATTCTCTTGTGTCTCCCTAAGATCAGTTGGATGTCGGCATGGATACTTTGTTTATGTGAGGGTGACTTATCTAACACCATACATTGTGCTATCCACTCCCCTTGGCTATGTCTTACAATTTTTTCCATCCTTTTGCAAGATACCACCTTGGGGGATCTGTTTGGTAAACCTTTCAGGGTATGTGTAGGATCATCATGCAAAAAACAAGCCCTTAAGTGGCAAAAAAATCAGAAAAATCAGTGTTAGGCAACTTGACATAAAATTTTGAATAAGTTATCTATATTATTTCAAAAATATGTAAGAATAGAATCTGTAGAATATTGAATGTAGTTTCTAAATTACTAGGTTTATTTAAAAATAAATAAAATCTATTTGGTGAAAATTCAAAATTTCAATGTAGTAGTACTTAAATTTCAGGGAAAAAATAAAAGTAGGTGTCTATCGACCACCTAACCATAATTTTAAAATAATAATATTTTAATAAGATTTTATATATAAGTAGAGGACTCATGTCCAAATTTGATGCATATTTTTTTGTAATTTTTTTCCAAGTAAATAATTAATTATGAATTTTTATTACAACTTTTAAAAATATAAAAACTTGTATGTCTAACCACCTTAACTTGGTCAAAACTTCATGAAATTTATTTTTTCTTTTAATCCTATATTATGTGAAGCATAGAATGTGATGCATGTTTTGGATTCAAAAAATGTTATACCATTTGAAAGTTATGGATGTTTTTCAATCAGCTTATCGATCAGGACTTTAGTCGTAATTCTAATAGAAAATAAATAATAATTATTTATTAAATTCAAATTAAAGCATAATTTATATTGGTGGAAAGCTGAGAATGTCCTGTAAAAACCATTTTCGTTTCATCAATTTTGGGTAAAAAAAAGTTTCCAACCACATACCCTACAAATACCCATAATATTGCCACTTTTTGGCCCATCATGATCCTGCACATACCCTTCAATGTAACCTCATGTCCTTGATGCTTGAAACAAATATCTAAGTTTGGATTATCCATGGTGAAGCAACCTAGGGAATTTATCCAAGGCATTCCCAAGATCACATCATTTTGTAGGTTGGTGACATAAAAATCCCCTCTTATGGTATGTGTTCCCGACTTGATTTCTAACTGAGGAATGACCTTGGTACATTGATCCATGAACCTGTTTGCTAAAGCCACCTTAAATCCTTTGAAGGTTTGATCCTCAAGCTTCCTTTTTGTTACAAGGCTTTTGCTGATAAAGTTGTGAGAAGCCCCACTATCCACCAATGCGATGATCTTTTGTCCTTTAATTGTCCCTTTGATTCTAAAGGGTTGGTGCTCATTTGCTTGGGAAATAACTGCCAACGTCCCTTGTTCATCTAGTTCACATTTAGTTCTCTTGGAAAAAAATTCTTCATCTGATGCCTCCTCCATTCTATATATTTGTCCTCTTTTACAATGGTGGTTCTCTCCCCTTGGTTCTTTGCACTTAAAGCATATTTTTTTCCTTTTCAACTCTTCCCTAAGTTGGATTGCTTCCTTACATTGCTACAACGGTGACCTTGTCCCCAAGGTTCATGGTAGAAATAGCACATTCTCCCTTTATTATCCTTTCCTTGTTGTTCTGATTTGAATTGTACTTTGGAAGAAAAATTCTTGGTTTTCTCCTTTGGAGAGTTGTTTTCCACTTTTATGGCCTTTTGAATTGCCTCTCCCATGGTTTTTGGTTCCAGAGGGTTCACTATGTTCTTGATTGGCTCCTTGAGTCCTTCAATGAATAGATAAGTGAGTCTCCTTTATGATAAATCTAGAATCATCACTGCTAGTTTTTTAAATTCATTTGCATATTCCTCCATAGTCCCAAGCTACCTGAGATGGGTGAGTTCCTTGAAGTACCATTCGAGATGTTTTTGATCAAACCTATCAATGAGTTTCTGAGTGAATTCGTGCTATAGGTGACTCTTTTGATTACCCTGCGTGATCAACCCGTGATGCCACCAATCGTGGGCTATGCCTGATAAATGGAGGATAGAAAATTTAATAGAATTTTCTTCTATCATGGGGCTGAGGGACAAATAGGTGTCTAATTTCTAGACCCATGATTTGGCGGTAGACTTCCCAAACCCATCAAAATCAGGCAGGGACATCTTGCTAACCTTCAATTTTAGGTCCTTGTTGGCATGGTGTTTCCTTTTGTTGGTATTGGCTTGGGTTTTGACTTCGTAATAATCTTTTAATGGTATGTGTTTCTGGATTACAGGGTCTAATGCAGTGTATGTCTGAGAGAGTTCTTCTATGCTAATTGTGTTTGGCTCCTCTTCTTCTATGTCATTTTTGCTAGGAATGAATGGTGGCATGGTGGGTCTCAGCGAAGAGCTTTGGGTAGAATGCTCAATCTCAGAATGGTGAGAAAGGGTTTCTTTTTTGGGGGTGAATTTTTCATGAGTATGATGACTGCTAATGTTTTGGAGAGCCTGCATGATTATCTGGTTGGTCTCTTCAAATTTCTTGATGGTCTATTCCATAAATGTCTAAAACTCATCCCTCATGTCATCATTTTTTGTGTTGTTATTACTGGAACCTCTCTAATGGTATGTTTTCATGGTGTCTTAAGGATGACAAAGAGGTGGCTCTGATGCCACTGTGATGGCCCGGTACTTTATTTCTAACTTAATCATTTTATTCTTGAATCAATGTAAACTTCATAATGCAATGTGATGATGTCTGATAAATGGTTTATATTTTGAGAATTGAATAAATGAATAATAAACAGTTTTCCAAGTATCAATATGCAAAATTCTAGAAGGAAATCTCGATGTCTTGCTCAACCTTTGATCGAGTCTTGGAATGATATTGATTCAGTTTGTATATTGGTTTATAAGTTTTGAAGCCTTCCTCAATGTCTATCTGATCGCCCACTATTCTCCTTCTGAGTGGCACGAGCCCTATTCTTCCAAGCGCGTGGAATTCTCAGTTTCCAACTAGCTTCCTGATGAGTTGTAGCTTGGGCTCTTGTATAGAGTAGTAGTGTGATCTAGGTGATTATTTTCCTCCTCTCTTCTTCGTGATCCTCCATCATCCTCAATCGCTCTCCTAAAGTATCCTCGTGGGTGAAAGATCATGACTCTTCTTAATCGATCTGCCTTGGATGAATGGTCGCATTTTTTCCATTAGTCTGTCTCAAAAGATTTGATTAGTATCTTAATTCGATTTGTTTAATATAAGCTCAGAATGTATAAAATTGTATTAAATATATAGTTTATATTTTTAATTATATTACCAACTAAACATTAGTATTTGAAAGAAATAAATTATTTTAGAGACTAATACTTATCTTTTTGATGGGACATTACAATGACTGTATAGGTCATTTTTCTATCCTACTTAAGGCTAATAAATTTGATTTAACAAAGTGTTGAGATTTCTTGTCTTTTGGTGTAAGATTATGAACTAACCCTTAGAGTTATATAGTAATAGTATACTTAGGTATGATAGGGTAATCATTAGTGAGCCTCACCTTGTGTTATATGGTCACAATAACGCTAAGAGTTACTAGACTTAGTAAGAAGAAAACTTATGTTAGTAATCTTCTCTTCGAGAGTTGAAATCTTATAGCATATTAAATTGTTGAAATCATATAATTACATAAAGGTTATTTGATACCATAGGGTGTGACACTTAAATTTTCCAAACCCTAGAGAACTTGTTCCAATATATCTCTTCTATTTAGAAGGTTATTCTATTAAGAAACATAGTGATGGGTAATATATTTCCCTTAAAAATGGCTTAAATATTTCATGTAGTAAGGTGTCATTTAGTAAGTCTAAATTTATGAATTTTCACCTTTATGGCTTGGTTTAATTTTGAATCTTTTGGTTTAAGGCTAAATCTTTGGGTTCCACCAAATAGGCTTTTGAAAATATAATTTTATATTGATTTTATAAATTTTATCCTACTCTACAATCAATAGCTATAACTATCATCTTGTTGAGGAAATTAGCCATGATTTCTTATAGCATGGTTCATTATGTATAAATATAACTAACTATGGGATTATTCCTTGCATATACCTATGATGAGGTTTTTATATATTATCTTGAAATATCACCATGCTACTGTCAAATCTCTTCAAACTTGTGTTGTTGATTAGTCTTGATGTTGTAGTTATGATGAGGAATTCATCATTGACATCCAACATGTGTTATATGATCACAATAGTGCTAAGAGGTTACTACTCCCAATAAGATAGAAAATTATGTTGGTAAAATTCTCTTTTAGTGTTGCAATCTTATGGTATATTAAACTATTAGAAGCATATAATTATAGAAAGGCTTGATTTGATACCATAGGTATGACTCAAATTTTTTAAACCCTAGAGAACTTCTTGCAATATATCTCTTCATTTTAGAGGATTATTCTCTTAAGATACATAATGGTGAGCTTGATGCATTTCTCTTTAAATGGTTTAAATGTTTCCTATACAATAAGTACATTGAGGTGTGATTGTGAAACTTAAATTTATAAAGTAAAGAAACATATATGGCTAGGTTTAAGGATAAATATTAGGTGTCCATTGGATAGGCATTTAAATATTATTGTATTAATTTTCTTTTTTTATCCTACTATATGGTTGATAACTATAAATATCATTTTGTTAAGGAAATTAATTGTGATGTCCAATAACATGGTTAATTATATATAAATTTCACTAATAATGGAATTATTCCGTGTGTATACCTAAAATGAAGTGTTCATGTCTTATCTTGAAATATAATTATGCTAGTGTCCAATCCCTTTGAACTTGTGTTATCGATCAATATTAATGTTGTATAATAACTTCATCTTTTGGTATAATGATATCTTGGTGATTTGAATAGGCAGGAACTTATGTGTCCTTGATAAGTAATTTATTGATGTCATTAGCTATTACTATATACAATAAAAAGGTAACAACATAATAATTGGCTAAAAGGGTGTCATATATATTATCAAGAAATTAAAAATACCTTGTTCTATGAAGGTTTCATAATTTAAAGTATTATTATTCTAGAAAGTTCCTTTTATTGTGTGAATTGTGTGATGTTTTAAAATGTTACAGTTATTTTGGTTAATTTATATTAAAGTTCCTTCAACTTGGGTGATGCCACAATATATTGAACTTGGTACTAGTTACTCCAGTCATGTAGCTTGTGATAATCACCCATGGATTGTTGATTCAATCACTATTTCATCAATAATCATCTTATACTATTATACCTCCTTTCTAGGATAGCCATAAAAGGATAACTCCAAATATGTCATAGAGACTATATTATTATTAGACCTTACTACTATTGTTATAAAGTGTCTTCAAATTTGATAATAGCGGTATGACTACCTTGTGCAATAAGAAATTGTCTTGAATTTTTGCAACAAAATTTACTATATATATAAGAACTATTATAAGAAGGTTATATAATCTTCCATGTTGTTATTAGTTATGATATCATACTATATTACGGTGGGGATATTGAACATTACCATCATGGTATATACTAGAAATAATATGAAATCCTTCACTCTTTGTATATCATTCTAAAAGTATATGAAAGAATAAGCTACATCATATGGATGTGAGTAGGAAATGTGAATAATTCTTTTATAATACCTAAAAATTTAAATAGTCTTATTATCTAAAATCATTAAATAATATTTTAATACATGCATGTTATCTATCAAGTTTGCATGTTTGAAGACATTATTCCAAAAAAATAACATGATTATGTCAATCTCTCTCTTATCTTTCTAAGCATGTATTCTTTTATAATTTGAATTTAATAATATTTTTTCATTTATTTTTTATTAGATAAGTAGGGGAAGGGCCCTAATCTCATGGTACAAATTCAAAATAGTCAGCAAAGAAATAGACTAGGAAAAATAGCACCAGCCACCACCAAGCCTACAAAGGCACATAGGCCAATAAACCAAACTTATAACCACAAAACCATTATCTGCATAATCAAAAAAAAAAAACCCATATTAATCCACAAAATGGTATGCATACCATTTATGAGATCAACCATAGTCTAGAGGTATGAAACCATAAAAAAATTGTCAAGAAATAGCAGTTTGGGACAATACTACTAAGAACTGAAATAATTAGAGCACTCATTTGACCAAAGCAAAAAATACCTAATTTTCACCAATTTGGGGCACCAACTCTCTCCAAGAAAGACCATCTTCAACTTTCGAAACGGACCAAACTGTCAACAAAATAAGAAAACCAACCTCCCTCCAAGTAGACAAAACCAAAGTTTGAAACAACAACCACCCCAAGGGTGGGTAAGACAAACTGTACTTCTAGCTCATACAAGCAAGATTAAGAGGATCCTGAAACCCAAACCACCAAAAAATAGCTAAGCCCATCAACACTCCTTGAAAGAACCATCCCACCTCGAACCTGTTACTTAGAGCAACCAACCAGAACTAGAAACAACATTAGCACTACTAGGGTAATGAGCTCCCATCCACCTGCTTGCCTTTCCACCTTTATAGGATGAAGCACATCCCAAAAGTAGAACCACCCAAACAACAACACTTGAAGAACACTAGCCTCCCAAGCAGAACACCAACTCTAGGCTTGAATCAAGAGCACAACCAATAAAATAGGCCTACAAGTCACCCATCAAGCTATAAGAACAACAACCTCTAATAGCAACCCCCCTGAGTGGCCAAGACAACCTAAACATCAAGGACTCCATGAAGCAACAACTTCCAAACAACAGCTCCTAAAAAATTGCAGGTCCAACACATCCAAACTCCCTACCAAAAGGGATTCGACAAGCAAAACAAAGCACTAAGGAGCCAATGCTAGCTTAAAGCACCAATCCACCCAAAACACCAACTCAAACTCTACCTCAATAAGAGTGACCTCCCCTTTATAAGAGAGGAAGAATTGAGGATCAAAACTACAAGAGCCACCAACCTCCTACACAAGCATGTTCCACCTCAATAGGAACCAACAGAAGGAAAGGAAACCACCCATTGCAACAATAGCAACTGTCTCCACCTCTATAGGAGAGGGCTCCACCTCAACCAGAGAAATCTCCACCTCGATAGGAGACGCCAACTATAAAACCCAATAGGAAGCCAAAACTCTAATAGTAAGAAAACCCACCTCATCCCTTGGCATCACAAGCATCAGGTACCTTAAGGAAGCAAAATCAGGTTGCTCAGTGACTACCAAAGAGAAGGCACACCCTAACAGCCTCAAAACCATCGAGATGAATATGGAATGAAACCCCAAGAAAAGAGGAGCATCCCCAACATCATAGAGGACCACAAAGGAATCCTCACACAACAGGTTCAACCATTTCTCAATATCCTTGAAGAGCATTAGCAATCCACTAAAGACTGCAACCAAGAAAGAAAAGATTCTTGAAACAAGAGAGTCCACAACATCCTTGAGGACCATTTACAAACTTTCCACAAAAGGAACCGTCAATCCTGCTAAGGGGGGCTCAAAGGTGACCTTGTACCTCAAGTTCAGCATATCTAAAGTAGCTTTAGAAACAACATCATTAGAAACCATCACATTCACCTCCTTAAACAAACCCCAAACCTCATGACCAAAAGTAAAGAGACAACCATAACCTTGAAACCCTCAGAATTAATAACATGTAGCTCCAAAATAGAAGAACCAGATCACATAACAACCACCTCAAATGAATAAATATCGAGCATTAAAATATTGTAAACACCCACAATCTTACCAAATTCCCTAAACATGACAAAATCAACCTTAAGATGGAGCAAGAATAGGACCACATAGAATAGCCTAAAAAAAGTAGCACTTTGCCCAAATGGAGCAGTAAAGTAGACCCAGGGAAGGGTGGAATACCACAAAAACCCATGAGGGTTCCATAGGGAACACATACAAAACAAAAAATAGTCACCCAACCTCCAACAATCAAGTAAGCAACAAGAGACAGGGAGGAAACAACCAAAAACCTAGCCAAAGAGTCTACCATAGACCTTAGATCAGCAACCACCAACATAAACTCAAACAAAACTATCCAACATGTAGATGAACGCCAGTACAGAGCAAAGATTTTGGAGCAAAGGGGCAAGAAGAAAAACCCTTTAAGGGACAAACCCAATTCAAAGAACCCACTAGCTACAACATGACCATTGATCTCAAGGAGAAGATGTAGCACAACACTATTTGTAGGATTGCTTGAAGCTCCCTAGAAAAAATGTTTAGGCACACAAACAAGTCTTCTTCACCAAGGACATGCTCAAACAAAAGGTTTGCTAGAGCCAAGCCCTTATTTGCAAAACCAACATGACCAAGATAGGCCAAGCCCTCAAAGCAGCTAGAAAGGAGAACTTCCACCACCAGAGCTAGAGAAACTAAGCAGCTCACAACAAAACCCCTGAGAGGCATCAAATAAAGGTCACTAATCCTCCATAGGCCACCAAGAGGAAGAAACACCCAGATTGGGAGCCGAGCATCCTCAAACCAAACCCCAAGTATAGCAAACTCTTCCGTAAAACTAGTAAACTACTAAAGAAAACCCCGCCCAAAAGCCACCACATTACGTTGGAGCATCCAGACCTCCCATAGACAAAGGGCGTCATCCTCATCCTCAAATTTTTCCATCATTTTTTCTTTTGTTACTTTTGTGTGTGTCTTCATTTTTTTCCAAAAGATTATGTATGGTTTTTTTGGTGTCTTTTTTTTCTCACCAAAATTTGAAATAAAATATATTTATATATTTTAGACTCCATTTTATGCATATTCAAAAAAATGGTTTACAATTAATTTTACCAATATTAAAGAGGGCGTGCTCTTTTTTCTTCTTAAGATGTGTGAACACTTTACAAATTAGTGAAAAGACATATATTGTTTAAAAAATTAATAAAAAAAAATTGGCATTTACTACATGATTTTATCTAAGTTTCCACTAAGGGATTTGTTAAATATTTGAAAAAAATGACATTAAATAGTAGGACCAAACTTAGGCTATATTATATTTTTCTAACAAAATAGGACAAGTTTTTGTGCTCCCCCTATTTGACCTTCATAATCTCCACAATTTTATACATACATATATATATATATATATATATATATATATATATATATATATATATATATATATATGAATTAGATTCCAAGTACTACTAATCTTGTTATTGTCACCTCTTCAAAATTTGAGATGATTATCTTGAATCACTCATCAAAGATTGATTTTTGTTGTTTTTAGGAAAGAAAATGGCCACTTTTGACTCTCTTTTTGCCCCACATTTCCATGAGAATACCCCTAGTCATAATTTTAACTTAAAATCATCTACATTGATCTTTTGCACTAAAACTCCTATTTTACATATATTACTTAGGATATTTACAAAAAAATGTGAAACTCACTACTTCTACCAATTGCATTTATATACAAATAGGTTACATGTATTTTGTAATATTATTTATTCATTTTATTAAAATATTTTATGTGTTATGTTTGAGTTTACATATTTTACATGCATGTAATATTTTTCGTGCTTGCTCACATTTCTACATTTTGCATGCATTTTACCATGCTAATTTAAAATGTAGCAACAGTGATGGAATTTTCTTAATTCTTTTATTATTTGGAAATTCATACTCTCCATGGGCCATTTCTTCTAGAGAAATTTTTTTGATCAAACTCACATGTTATGTCCTTGCTTCCATATTTCAAATTTCTTGACTATATTTTGTCTTGTCAATATTTGCACACTTTTCAACCATTGTAATCACAACTACACCTTTTGGTGAGATTACTTTTATTTTTGTGCTTCAATAAATATCTGTTGTTAGTGTTAAGTTTAACAAGGGTTAATTGCTTGGGTGGTTTTTTCACCCGTCACTTTTTCATGCCTTTAAAAGGCTTGTATAGTATGTAATTTAGCATCTCATTCTAAATATCATTCTCGATATTTGGTAGAATAACCTTTTTCTTTCTCTTGTGTATTGTGAGGGTGGTTTGTTGTTGCGAGTTGAGGATCTTGGGAAGGAGTTGTCATCTCCTACATGGTATCAAAGCTCCTCCTATTGCTCACCTTCTTGGAGAGTTTATGTCGAGGAGCTCTGAGCAGTTATCTTTCCTACTGGAGATTATTGTTGACATTTGAAATTTATTAAATTTAAAAGTTGCCTTATTGTCATTTTTTCTTGTTGAGGAGGTGTGAGTCCTTTTTGCTAGGCATTCTATTTAACTGAATAGGTGCATTGTATGGTGAAATTGTGTGATTTTTTGTTGGTGGCATGAAGATTTGAGTGCTTTAAAACTTGCATTATGGCATTTGGAAATCTTTGTGTACGTGTTTAGAATTGTTTTTGGAAGGATAACTCCCTTCATTACATGTTGTAATCTACATAATTCCTTTTCATTTGGTTTTAGAATCCCTTCATAAACCATTAAGGGCATGACAAATTCCATTGGAGGCCTAGATTCTCTATTAGTCGGTGGTTTGGATCTACGGGTAAAGCTATCTCTGCCATGAATTGGGGAAGAGATAATTTGGAGGCTGCAAGTGGATATTATAGATTGGAATCACAAATTTATCCATCATGTGTAGGCATGATTTTCTCATTGCAAGTTGTTAACTTCCCCATCACAAGCTCGATTCTTTGTTGGAGGACCTGACATGAATCATTTGGGGGCCACCATTAAAATTTTTGACTACAAAATCTCTCCATGTTGCATTGAAACCCTATGTGTTATGAGAATATTTGGTGTCATTGTGGTCGTACATGTTGAATAGTTGCAATTTTTGTGTCCTTTGAGGCTCGATTTTCATTTATGAGGCATGATTCATCTCATAGAGGAGTGTGATTTGCTGCCTAGAGGTCACGTTTTGCAACAACTAGCAACAAGCATGAATTTAGCTTTGATGGAAAAAATTTATACTTTATAAAGTTTCAATAGAAATATTTAGGGCTTCTAATTATTGTGCAACCGAAGTGGAGGTGGGCTCGTCTAGAAGATTGCTGGAAAAATAATTCCACATTGGCAATGTGGGGTAGTTTTTTGCTATTTAAATAGCTTTGCACTCTCTTTGGTTGGTGTGAGAAAGTCGCATAGGTTGTGAAGAGGTTATCTTGCACATACATATTCAGTCTTTTTTTAATTCCTAGGTGATATTTTTTAGATCTCAAGAGGCTATATTGGTTGATTTTTCTTGGAGGTTTCAATTTGGTGTATTTTTCTTGCTTTTGGTGCAAATTGTTGTCATGGCTACTCTTGAATCAATTGAAAATTTAACACCCCATAACTACCATACTTGGAAGATTAAAATATGTAGGTTGCTCCAATCTAAGGGTTTGTGGTCCACACTAAATAAGACACAACCCACTTTTACCAAGGAGTATGAAATATTTCCTCACAGAGACAAGTGTGACAAAGTTGTGGGTTAGATATCTTTGCATGTTTCTAATAGTCTTCTTTTCCATATTGAGGAGTGTAATACACCCAAGGAGGTATGGGATGAGTTCCAAAACCTATTTGTTCAAGTCAATGAGTTTCATACTTTGCAATTAGAGGTAGAATTAACTTCTCTTTCCCCTGATGCATTTCCTTCCATTGATGATTTCCTAGTCAAGTTCAAATATGTGAGGTCATAATTGGTGGGATGTGAGAAGGGTAAAACTGATAAGGAGTCCATTTTTTATTTTTTCTAAGCTAAGAGGTCCATTTGTATTTTTTTCTTCTACCTTCTACTCCACCATAGATGCTTTGGGAAATGCATTCCAAATGCCTTCTTTTGATGCATTCTATGATCATTTGATGAGGGAGCAAGCCAAACTTTCCCATCTAGAGGGGGTCTCTATGAATCATGCATTAGTTGCACAAGCATCTCAGAGCAAAGGGAAGAAGAGACCTAAGGCTAAGACAGAGTCTAATGAGTCCTCCACCTCTTCAAAAGAGGATAAGCCTAAGAATGAGAAGTTTAGTTGTGTGCATTGCAAGATGAAAGGTCATGATGAACACCACTATTATTCAAAGAAGATTGATGAGCTTTCACATCTTCAAAAGAACAATATTCCACTGCCCTCATATCTATGACTCCTTCTACATCCTCTCCATTTGCATCATCATTCAAACCTACACAGTCAAGGAATGTAGGATTTGCAAGTGATAAAGAAGATAAACTCTACATGGGTAAAGGACATGCATTGGTAACTTTTGCAGTTCATTTTGGTCGTGATAGATGGTTTTTGGATTCAAGAGCATCTCATCACATGGGTTTTACTCTCTATCCTATTTTGGGTCTTCATCCTACTGATACTTCTAAGATTTTCTTGAGAGATAGTAATTTTTTTGGATGTTGCATGGATAGAAAATGTTGAGATTGGTGATAGTTGTTTCAAAGATTTATTGTATATTCCTAATTTGCACACAAATCTACTTTCCATCTATCAAATTACTCATGGTGAGGTACCTAAAACTATAGAGTTAACTACAAATTTTGTTTTCATTAGAGAGGTTGATACTGGCAAAGTCATTATTGTTGGTGAAGTTGATCATGATTCTTGTCTCTATGCCTTTTCTCATTTTTTGATGATGATGATTATGAGCCTCACACCCCTCTTACTAGTGTTGATAGTAATTCCTTGGGAGAGATTGGTCATTTGAACTTTGGAATTCTTCATACCTATGTTGATTCATCTCTTCTTGCTTCAAAGGTTGGTTCTTCAGCACAATAGGATTTTTTTGTCCTTCAAATCATTCTTTATAGGATAGTCACTTGATAGGTCTTGCGGAGTTTTTTTGTGAATCTCACATTTTTATTTGGATGATGCATTTGAGGGTATATTCCTTTTTTTATAATAGTATATGTATTGTTGTCACACCATTTGTTTCTTTGGATATTGTTGCTTTAGAGTTTCCACATGGTCTTGTTGATCCACCTTCTTCAGTTGAGGTTGCACCTATTCATGATGTGACATTTGGTTACGTGGAGGCACCTGGATAGTTTTCATAGGCATCTTTCATGTTGATTCTTCCTCTCCCTTCTCTTGTTTCAGAGTTGGATTTTCTCTTGTATCAGTGGTTGTTTCTCCCTAAAGGGACACATGTTGTTTGTAAACATGGGATATTCTTCAAACTTCTAGGATTAGCATATTAGTTTCTTCATCATGGGGGGATCTTTAGCATTTCCACTCTTTTCTATGGAGGGGCTACATAGTCTCTCTCTTTTTATATTTTTTGACATCAATGAGAAGAGTTGTCCTTAGAGGGTCTTGTGAAGTCCTCCTTTCACTTTTTCAACTTTTTTCCTTGAGCTAAATTGGACAGGATTTTTCTCCCATAGGGTTTTTCTCCTTTTCTCCGATTGTGAGAGATTGCATTGCATAACAGTTGTATATGGGTACCTAACATGGCCTTGTATCTGGAACCCATTTTACATGTGACACCCCTCAGATTTGTTATGTTTTCTTAATAGCTCAGATACTTTGTTAGACTTTATTTTATGTTATTGTTATTCTATCACTGACAATAGAGCAATGATAGACTATATTGATGTGAAGACACATTATATGCATGGTGATTTTGTTTAATATGCTTAATGTTTTCATAGATGCTTAGTTGTGATAACATTGTTATATATGCTTATTTCTGTGATTCTCTCTTCATGGTGTGTATGAATTACTATCTGTATACATGTACGACTCTTGCTTTTGTTGTAGGTTTGCAGGTACAGGACAACGACTTCACCTGGTTCACAAGTATGAGTGTGTCCACTACTCAACAGTAATGATTGGGAGATAGTAACAGGGTACCTAGTCATACCTTTACCCTAGTAAAGTGTATCGTTAGTTTGAGTTTTGGTCTTAGCCTTATCATTGTTGTTCTGGGTATTTTATTATTGTGCAAGTTTAACTTGGTAGATTAAATGTGTATTTAATTTAAATACTTAATTAATTGAATTATTGTTGTGAAGGCTTTAGAATGAATAAATAAATTAATTTAATTTAGTTATATTATTAAAAAAAAAAAATTATTAAATTATATGGGAATTAAATAAATAAGATTATTTAAATTTGTTGAAATATATTAATTGTTTTATTTTATTTTAAATGCATGAGGTTGGAAAATATATGGGGTTGTTGAGGGAAAAGATATTTTTTTGGGATAACTATGAGTTAGAAATTTGTTATCTCATTGTTGTAAATTGATTCTTGGAGGAAATATTAGGGAAAAGGGAAGAAAGTTGTTTCATGGGAAGAGTTTTGTTTTTGGTTGAAAATTGATGAGGAACTTGTGGATCTCTCTGAGGATTTTATTTTAGAATCTTGTAGAATTCTTCGCTATGGTATTATTTTTTTTTCTGGAAGTGGAAAATTTACTGGAGGAAGCTTTGGCAACATTGGCATTTTGAAGCTACAGAGAAGCTTGACAACAATTATTGGGGTAACAGTTCTTTTGGAACAGGTTCCTTTATTGTTTTTGTGAATTTTGAATTGAAAGGTTGTTTATATTACTGTAATGCAATTTGGAAATGTTTAGGAAAATATTTTCAATACTGTAGAAGCTCTTGTTTCTTTCTTTTAAAAGATTGTCATGAAAGAGGAACCTCTGTAGAAAACAATTTAAGTCCTCTATTTAATTTGATCATTTGTTTAGATTGAAACAAAAGGAAATTATAGATCTTCGTAGAAAATCATTATTCAGTTTGGTTTCCCTATTTCTTTTAATTGTTGGGAAAATGAAATCTCTAAGCTTTCCTCTAGAAAATTTCTTCTATGTAATTTATTTTCCCAATTTAAACCAGTGCTTGGATTAATATATATATATATATATATATATATACATATATATTAAAATATATATGTACATAATGTACATATACATATATATATTCTATATAAATATAGTATTTATTTTAAGCATTGCAAATTTCTTGAGGAAATTTTATTTTAAGTAAAATTATACAGAATCGTCGTACGGCGAATTTAATTCAGTGAAGAATTTATTTATAAATTTGAGGTTATTAAGGGGGCACTGGGAATGAAACCCCATCGCCACCTTTACTGTATGGTGGGGATTGGGCTAGCTATGGCAGCGTCATTTCCCACCACTATTGATGGTGCAATCTATACATTTTGTACACTATGAAATTCATAGGAAAGGTTTTTTTTGTTATTTAATATATATTATATATTTAGGTATGTATATATATATATATTACATATAATATGTAATATACATATTATTTATAATATGTATTTTTTTATATATTATGTGTATATTGTATATATATATATTTATATATTTATATATAATTTGGAAATTGTATGGTAATTATTTAAGATAGAATTTGGGAAAATTATAAATAAATTTGTAATTAAATAATATATTAATAGGTATGTATATAATTATATTTAATTATATATATACATATTAAATATATTTATTTAATGTGTGAGTAATAGAATAATTATTTGAAAAAGCATGATTAATTAAATTAAAATGATTTATTTGTTTTATTGTGAATTTGAGTTGATTTAATGAATACTTGTGAAAACTAGAAGATGAACAATTAGTTTTATTCGTTGTTGAAATTGTAAGTTGGAATTATATTTATTGGCGCATTTTAAATATGCGAAATTGATTGTATTGGATTTAGGAAATCCGAATGATAGCATTTGTTCATTGCTTGAAGTTGTATTTATAAAAGCAAGTGTTTTGTAACTATATATTGGGGGGAAAGTATTTGTTAATGTGAAAATCTAAGTCTTCCAGAGTGGTAATTGTGGAAGGGTTGTTGTAACTTTAGTTCACACTTTGAGTTTTCTTGGGTAGTGCACATATTGGGATTTAGTATTGGACATCCATAGGGATGTGTTACCTTTTGAGGTGTGTTGATTATGTGTGGTTAGTTTTAGTGCACTGTCTACCCTTGGGTGTGGTATGAGTTTGTGTTGTCGATATGGGAATGGCTTTCAACGAGGTCCGGGACACAAAATGATTCGACGACAACTCATGTGGGAATCAGTTTAACTAGTGAAAATTAAATAACCTATTTTAGGGGAATGGGTAGCTTAATACATTAAATTTGTAATTTAGCCTCGCTCATTGGCTCAAGGGCTTGTGTTAGACTTGAGATGAGTCAGGAAGGCCTAGAATGGCACGATCATTATCTTGTCTTCTCGAAAGATAATTGATTTGGCTCTGGTGTGCATGTCGGGCCAGAGTTCATAAGAGGTTACCAGGATAACCCTAGAGGGGGGCCGAGACCTAGGAAGATCTCCTTTGGATAACCAATGCAACCATTGTGATGAAACTCCTCCTATGACAATAGTCAGTTTATTTGTATTGTGTTTATAATTGATTTAGTGATTCTGGAAGCAATGTGACCATTTTTCTTGTTTACCTATACTGTGAGTATTTTGGATATGGCTTGTGTCTAGAGGTAGTAGGATTGTCTTGGTTACCTTTTACTATCTCCTAGCATGGGGGCTGGGCCTATGGGTACCATATGGTTGGGTGGTGTGTTCCTTATATTGTTGATTTCTCTTCCTGTTTGTGATGGTGGGATCTTCTTGTTCGAGGAGCTCATGTGGTTCTCTGGAGTTGTTCTTCTCTTTCTTCATTGTAACTGTGGATCATTATGTATAATTGTAGTACCTCATTTGTATCGAGGCGAACCTTTGTGATGTAATTATAATAATATTTATGATCTATTCATTATTGGATTTAATGGTGTATTGGATGTTATGTGGTGTTGTATCTGTGGAAATATGTTCAATACATTTCTATGAGTTAGTTTTATTTTGAAATGGTTTAATGCTTTGATGTATGTTGGATAGTGGTTTAACTTTCATATGCTATGGTTGGTTTAATTTTATAAGTAATGGGTTTAAATGTAGATGCGTTGTGTGGCCTAGAGGATGTATGTGGTTAGAGAAGAGTACTTTACTCGTCTTGTTTTACTTTTTAAGAAAAAAATTGGTTGGGCTTCCATAGTGGTGCATCGTCCTCTAGGTTGCAAGACGGTGTTTTACATTGTATAATAATTCTCCCTAAGTGTACACTTAAGGGGGGGTGTTAGTGTTAAGTTTAACATAGGGTTAATTATTTGTGTGGTTTTCTCTCGTATCAGGTAGTTTTTCACCCATCACTTTTTTCATTCCTTTAAAAGGCTTGTATAGTATGTAATTTAGCATCTCATTCTAAATATAATTCTTGATATTTGGAAAAATAACCTTTGTGTTTCTCTCTTTTATTGTGAGGGTGGTTTGCTATTGTAGGTTGAGGATCCTAGGAAGGAGTTGTCATCTCCTACATCTATATCCTATTTAAATATTTTCATTTGATTAAAGTTATAAGGACAAGGGATGAGATCATAAGGTTTGAATTAGCATCTTTCAATTAGATTTGATTGCTAGTTTTTAATATTTCTATTACAAATTAATTTTGAATCATGCCTTATGAGGAATATTACTATCAAAAGGTCCATGACCTTTATATTTTCATATGAATTTCACATTTTTATATATGAAGACACTTATAACTATTTCATATAATGACATTTATCTCCTTTATGTCTTGATGGATATTTTTTATTAAAGGGGTAAAGTAGGTTTTGAAGGGCCCTTAAAACCCTATTACAAAAATAAAAAATGTTAGTAAAATAGGATCCAACCTATAATGAGGCAACAATAAAGAAACATCAAATGGGTAAGTGCAAGAAATTGGGCCCACAAAATGTTCAAAAAGTGGAAGTTTTTTTTCCTTATTTTCACAATTTATCATAGTTGGACTAAAAATTTGAATTACTTGCACATTGACTCTTAAAAAAGTCCAGTAATATGAAATTTAGTATTTTGAGTCTAGTTTTAAAATATATAAATTATTCTAATACCTAGATAATACAAAATAATTTTTAAATGTATAAAAACCACTTTTTATAAGTCACTTTTTTAGGACCATACCATGCGCATGTACGAACACCATAATTTGACCTTAATAAAAGTATTTTTCTAAATCCTTTTGGGTAATGATGTGAATTATACTGAAGATTGATGAGGATATTTTTTCATAATTTTTTTCTAAATATTATTTTTGTATTTATTTTTTATCAACCCTAATTGATGTTTTTGAAAATCCTCATGTACATACACCATACTTTGGCCTAAAATAATCTTTTTTTTTTTTAAATCATTGTGTAAAGAATTGTTTATATATTGATACCATATATTTTTTTTTAAAAAATAGAAAATTAATGTTCTTAAAAATACGAAAACCTAACATTTCAAGTCCATGGACCAGTTTCCTCATAGATTAATTAAAAAATATAAAAAGTAATCCAATCATATAAAAATTACATATTTTAAAACTAACACCATCATCTATAATGGGTTTTAATTTCACAAAACAAAATTGAAAAAAAAAAACCATCAGCCATATTGGCAAAGTCATTTTTTTCTTTTAACATTACCATGACCTTGTACTTTCAGGTCCAGTGCTAAGGTTTAGGTTACCATGCATTTTTTGTGCCTAAATCCAAATTAAAAATATGTATCTTGATTTTCTAACTTTTTGGAACAAGTACCCACTTTAAAATGGGTACCTATTCTAAAAAATGAATGGGTACTTGTTTGAAAGCTAAGAAATGGCACTTCCCCTAAATGTGGACCCAACTTCTTGCACTTAAGTACCAAATCTAAGATGTAAAATATAGAAACAAAATAGAGAAAAAGAGCATAAGATTATATTTTGTTCATATTTTCAATTGCTTCCAGTTCTTCCTTACAAAAACTATCATGAAGATTGATGAACTCCTAAAATATTTTTTTCCCTCATTATAGGTTTTCCTTTTACTACTCCTTGTCATAGAGCCAAGATAAATGTTGATGTTTTTCCATACAATAGGGTAGTGGGAACCTCAATTTCTACAATAGATCAATGGATTAATTGATCCATTATGTAATTTGTTTGAAGTGTATCAAAAAATGTAGAACTTTGAGTGTGTCAAACAATCAATCTACTGAAGTGTAAGAAAATGAATCAAGCCTAAATTAGTATTACTCTCTCAAAGCATCATTAATGTTAGGGGAAAAGAATTGTTTGCATGGCCTATAGCTTTCAACATCAACAACATCAACCATTATCTTGAGCCTAATTCTAGGAAACTATTTTGAAATTTTGAAACTACAATACAAGGAGGAAAATAAGGAAATGATTGTGACTTGACCTAGAAGAAACCATTGTAATTGTGGAAAGATAACACAAGTGCACACAAACAAAGTATTAGTTCCAATTTTTATTTTTATGTACTTGTGTTGTCTTTAGATACTATTACAATGGTTTCTTCTAGGTCAAGTCACAATCATTTCTTTATTTTCCTCCTTGTATTGTAGTTTTAAAATTTTAGAAATTTTTCCTACAATTAGACTCAAGATAATGGTTGATGTTGTCAATGTTCAAAGGTATAGGTTATGCAAAAAAGAAATCCCCTAACATTGATGATGCTTTCAGAGAATAATACTAATTTATGCTTGATTCATTTTCTTACACTTCAAGGTATTGCTTGTTTGACACACTCAAAGTTATTCTTTGGATTTGATTGTATCTTACCACAATGCTATATGAAATATAACACCTCTAAGTGAATGTTATTTCATGTTTTTGCACAATTTGTGTGATACCAATAATGTCGATCATTACCAATTGTTGCAAGTGGGTACTGATGAATGCTAGTGTTATTGAATTTGTAATTTAGGTGTTGATTTTTCTAGCATGAGTCAAAATAATTCCCATGAAATATGTAAATTTTGATTAAGAAAATGGTTTTTTTGTATAACAACGTCAAAGAGCACAAGAAACATATGTAAGTTGCAATGCAAGCCATATTTTGCTTAGTTTTAGGAGAGATTTCATTTTCAATACCATCCAACATCTTCTTCATGTAATGGTTGTTGTCATATTAGATGGTCCTTAGCTAAAAACCCAACAAACATAATATAGCTTGAATTGACAGTTACACAATTTCATTCCATCTCCATTGTGTCTAGGAATGAATTCTAGTTGGGATTGTATGTGTGAATGCTTAGGTATATGGTGGATAGAAAGGTTGGGAATTTATTAAAGAAGAATTATACAAGCTTGTTGACACCATTTTATAGGAAGAGGAGCCTTGTTCTCCCAAGATTACTAGCTTCATATCTGTGTGCTTCCTTTTTCCCATCCTTTGAAAGGAGAAACCCAAGATGAAGTTAATAAAACATTTTTCTTCCTAATATAAGAGGACATCTTCATTAGACATGAGAGTTTGCAGGTCTTAGTTTACCTAGAACAATCTCCACCCATATAAAGTATGGGTATTGTTGATGTTGCATTTTCTAACTTCATAAAAAAAAAAAATCTGAAAATCGAGAAACTAGGAGTTTATAAAGAGTAAATTTTATTTATTATTAGTTCAATGTCTTAGAGGATTCTTGGAACAAAGAAAACTTGCTTCTAGACTATAGGAAACTAAATCATTTATCACCTATCTTTCCTACCCTTTGTAGGAGATGTCTTGGAAAAACATGGGTCATCCCTTAATGTTTATTAATGCTTCAAATTGAAGCCTCTTGGTTTAAAAAGAAAAAAGAAGAGCAAGTGGAAACTAGCAGCCACCATACTAAAGTTATGGATACTACTATTTAATTAACTTAAAATGCATGACCCAGTTGCTAAGCTTGATCTGAAATCAAAAGAATTGAGTTGTTTGATTCTCCACATGGAAGGAGAACTCCTAGAGAAGATATTATTAAGCTAATTACTATTGAGTGTAGTATTATTCACAATGAGAAAGAAATTGTGGAGTGCCTTAAAAAATAATTCAATCACATGAAGAAAGAAATTGTGCAATCTAAACAAAAATAAATTGATCACTCTAATTGAAACCCACAACTAAAAGCATATCCTTTTTAATATTCTCTTTTTACTTTAAAACTCTTTACTCATCTATTCCATAAAAAGAGCTACTGTCAAATTTATTATTGTGTCTTGATTGTGTATATTAATCTGGACATTTAGTTAATGCCAATATTTATATCTATGAAAAACTATCAACTAAAAAACTAACTCCAAAAAAGCATGTGTTCATGCCTCTATATCATCAATGTCCTCCAGCAATCAAATCCCATTTAATTTATAATCCCAAAATAAAAGTTGTTAATAACAATTCTCTATATTCCTCCACAAAAGTAGAGCAATTGAACAAACTACTAAATTAGTAAAAGAAAGATCTCCTAAAAAGACTAAAACAGAAAAATAAATCAATGTTGAGTGGAAAATGTCATTATTCAAGGTGTTTTGTATCAGTGAGTGCAAATCTTTTGACTTTTTGATTGACATGAAGTTTACAATAATAACATACATTATTTAACCAATAGCATACAAGATAAATAGTATTTCTATTATTTTAAATGACATTTTAATAATTTTTCATGCATCTTTTTATTTCTTAATATCTAGAAGAGTACAATTGATAAGAAATAAAAGATTATTATTGAACTAATAATATTAAAAACAATAACTAAATAAGCAATCCTCACTACAATAATATCTACCTGTTTGATCAACAAGGAAATATAACTTGAGACTTTTTTCTCAAAATAATTTGATAACTTTTTGAGCTGTTCACAGTTCACACTAATGAAATACTACAGATGGGACTGGTTTCTACACAGCTCTCAAATCTCGACATATACAGAAAGTTTTCATGCTCAAGACAGCTCATAACTCCGTCAATATCAATGTACAATTATCGTTTAGTTTTTAATATTATCAAAGGGTTGTAGTTCACTTGGTTGAGCAAAATTGGTGGGAGCAATGGTATGTTCTTTGATTACGCCATCCATCAAGATTTAAATCCCTAAATATATGATATAAAGATGAGATCAGAAGCACACCCCATTTCAATAAAAAATAAGAAAAACAAACTTATAAACAATATAAGATCCTCCAATTAAAAAAATCTTAATATCCATTATTTTACTGCAATGCAGAACCGAAAGATTTTAAAGCCAATATTGGCAACAAACCAGCCCTTACAGGGCCACCAGCTGGTTAGAGAATTATCCAACAAACTGAGCCTCTGGCATTAAGATTCCTCCAAACCAAAACAAAACGGCAAAGAACAACCACCCAATATCATTAATTAAGCAGACATTAAAAAAAGTAGTGCAAAAGTCCAATTCTGGATCCGCCCAGAAGCCACAAGATCTCTGTAGCTTTCTGCATACTCCCACACAAAAATAAAATAAAAAGGATCTCCGTAGTCTTCTGCCCACTCCCAGAAAAAATAAAATTTAAGAATCAATGCTGTGAAACAGTGGAAGAACCCGGTCTTGTGGAGCCAATCTCTTAGCAGAGAATGCAAATAAATTTTATCTTAATGCTGTCAATCAAAATAAAACAAGCATGTTGGCTACTGGCATCTGTAGCATAACCAGCTAGGTTCTGTCTGTTGCAGTGATTTCCTCCTTCCGTATTGTATCAAGCTCGTGGATAAATGACTTGACGAACAAGTTCTGTATGGTTTGCCTTCGTGGCCGAAGTTGTTATAGGGGAAAGGATCTACTTGTTGAACATGATTCAATTTAATGTTCAATATTTTCAACAATATTAAATTAATATTTGTGACTTTTAAGATGATTTGACAGACAAGTCTGTATGGTTTGTCTGTGCCGCAGAAGCTGCTATAGTAATTCGAATGTGATTATTTTGACCTCCTGCAAGTCAAGATGGTTTCATTGTACCTTCACTGGATTTGTGTTTTAAATAAGAGGTGTTCTTAAATATACTAGTTAAATGAATATATATTGGTTAATAAAGTTGAGATAATTATTTTTAAAGAAGAATGTGGTGTAAAATTATTATTAAATTATATCATAAATTTAAAAGTGTTAAAAAAATCAAATATATTCAAAAAATTATATCTTATTTAGATCATGTGACTAAATTAATAACTAGTATATATATATATATATATATATGAAATTGGTATATATATCTTCAAGATAATCTATATAAAATATGTGGAAAGATATTAGTAGTTTGTTTTTTTTTATTAACAAACTTAAAATAAATACAAATTAATTGTATGACTCATTAGATGGAAAAAACAAAAAATTATTGTAATTAAACAATGAAAATAGAATTTTGTGATACTGTCCACTTTTTAAATAATTGAAAAAATCAATAAAAAGGCATTGCACATGAAAATAGAAAGTAGATTTTTATTTTCTTCCATAGATTTGTTGACCACCTATATGTCATGTTGTCATTGTAGAGTTACATCTATCGACGTAATAATATGAAAATGGCAATGAATTTTGTTGAGATTCATCATGAGTTATTGATTTTACTAATGCAAGATAATGCAATAGTTGCATCAAAGAGTATACTCTGAAATATACCTTTGACAATAGATGTTACTTGGTATAGATAAGTGCAATGATCCCCTCCTCATGGCACTGACTTATGGATTTTAAACAAAAAGAATGTTGATCACTGGATGATTTTAGATGTTTAAATATATGGTAGTATTGATACTTCTAAAATGATTAGGTACTACATGTGCCCAATTCAAGAGTAGAGAATTTCAAAGTAAATTTAAACACAGAAAAGATAGTTTGCTAAGGTGGACATATAATTGTTCCTTCAAGGTAGTAAGGTATTAAGAATGGAATATTTTCAAGTTGATATGTGTATTATATTTTCTAGTTAATGATCCTAGTGTTACTTATCACACTAACATAAAAATTAGGGGATAAGTTATTGATTTGTAGAATACAATCAATTTAATCATCATTCATAGAGATGATTAAAAGTTATTTAATATATTTTTAAAATTATTGTATGTTTAAGTTATTTATTTTATTTTTAGAATTTTAACATTTTGATAAGTTATAAAAATAATAGATGTATATTTTTTTGCTTGCATTTCACATGAATTTAATGTTCCTTTGATGTTCTCATAATTGTATGATAGGAAGTTATGGAGTACAAGTCAACAAAAGTTATTAGATCTTTTTAATATTCAGAATAGGCACTCGAGGAGAAAAAAACCCATGTCTTCAACATCCATGAAATTTATTGCATTTTAGTTTAGTTAGGCCCTATCTTTGGTAAACTAGTAAAGAAATTAGTCAATGTGTTTATGTTATATGAATATGAATGGGGAGTTGTTGCTTGGAATATTAATAGGAGTTATATGTATTGTTTATTTTTTATCTTGGAGAATAATAATGGGGATGAGTAAAGATTTATTTGAGAATGTTGATCTCGATGGAAGGAGGATTTTATATATCTACACTATGAACTTCTAGTAAGTTAAAGTTTCTAACCACATTTAATGATTTTATTTGAGATAAACCAAGCTCGGGGACAAATAATATATGTTGATTTTTTTATTATTAGGTCACTAGAAGCTCTCTTTTTAATCAATTTTGGGCATTGAAGAGGTTGTAGTGTCCTTCTAATGTTGATATTATTGTTGGATTTTCCTCCTATAAACTCAATATGCTTAAGTTTATTATTATAGTTGAGGGTTTCTAGTTTTCAAATATGCAACCCCTATTTTTCTTATACAAATAGGAATCTTTACAGTCTTCTAACTATTGAAATGTTTTTAGTACATGAATAAAATATTTTTCTAGAATCTGAAATATTCTTAGTATCTACTTTGGTGTACACTATAAATACCTATTGCACAAAAAAATTTAGAGTATTCAAAAAATGACAGGGACTTTAAATTTCCTCTTCGCTAAATGATCTTCTCATTCTAAGCATGAGTGTCGTCCTAATCCTTGTTTTCTTCTATCTATATACACTCAATTAGCTACATCTCATTAGAGCCAATAGATATGATGATGTGCATTATGCTAGTTGTGCTAGTAATGTTTGAAGTGTTACATAAACCTCTTCTTTCACATATAAACCTCTAGATTCCATATACCCTTCAAAAGGATAACTCTATATATTGTATCTAGTTGCATGCATCCTTAAGAAAATTTTAAATTTATTATAAATTTTGTTTCTTATCTTTAATTTCAAGCATCCTAGTGCACTAAAAACTCTCTCATCCTCCACTAACCCCAATATCATGGTTTTATATTGATCAAAAAAATCAAAGTATTCTTCTAATGAAATCACATAGCATTTTCCAACTTAAGGTTGCACAAAGAACTGATATCAATCCATCTTGGAAGGGACTCTATAGGATTTTATATTGTCACATCATTTTTGTTTCAAAATAGGTAGATTATTTTGTAAGCTTAGATTTGTCTATTGGCCATTAACTACCAAACACTTAAAGAACTATTGGAACAAGATATTCATCTTTTTATGAAAACTAGATGGTTAGAAATTGATCTAGGATTGAGGATATACGATAGACATGGCTTCAATTAGCTCATATCATTGGAATCAATATTAAATCTATGAGGAAAGAGATGTCACAGTATTGTTTAAAGTAGTAAGTTTATAGATTTAATGATAATTTCAAAACCTTCCCTTGTTACTAGTGCTTCATTTGAAGAGTGCCTCACTCTAAAAAAATAATTCATTTGTATCTCATATCTGGGCATGATGATGCATAATTCTTCCTTTACATTAAACTATAAAAGTTATTAGTATTGTCTACTTATTTCATTAAGTTTTAATTATTAAAATTTGAACTTGTGAATGCCTATTCTAATAGATATAAATAATTGAGGATGATGCATATCATTATATGTCTTTGTATGTTATATAATATACATAGTTCTTTTCTTGGGCTTTTTAACAAGAAATTTTATTTCCTCCAACATGGGAACAAGACTATATAGAGTTAAAAAGTGTTTCTATGTCACCTAACCTAATGAAAAGGTCAAGATCTTTGTCTACTATGAGATGATGATTGAAAATTACTCTAATCAAGGACTGATATTCTATAAAAACTCTTAGTATTGGTTCATTCAAGGAGATCCGTTTGATATCAACATCATTAATGAGATTGTTTTCTATTCTTATTACCTCAAAAAGTTGTTAAAATTTTAAAACAATTTGGGACTTCAACAAAAATGAGTGGAGCTCACAAACTAGATCTTCAAATTTTGATACGACAAAATTCTTGCTCACAATTTTGAATGATAAATTTATTCTATGGAGGAAGTAATGAATGGAAATTGTATATGGTAAATATGAAGCTTGTAGCCTTATACAAATACCATTCCTATGACCTTGTATTACTAAAGCTCCATCTTCCACTACAAACAACAAATTTCTAGCAAATGTGCATTAATTTGTACTTCTAACTCCCTTTGAATATTAATTAACCATTTCAAATAGATTTTGAGATGTTGCATTCTTCTATATTTTATGAATAGAGAGTAGATGAGGCTAGTGTACATGATTTTCTACTATGTACACATCCATGCATATCCAAGAAGTATTATTTTCTATTGTAACTTCATCCAAAGGTAGTGAAATAAATTTTACATATTATTTTTCCTCCTTAGCAAGACAACTTTCCCATTCCTAGCCATTGTAAATAGTTTTTCTAATTTGTGTCAATTTCATTATATTTTCAAATCAAGCTTCGATCATACATCTATGTGTAGCACACTTAGCCTATTTTTTATATATTCATCATATGCATGCTCACCCTTAACATGAAGATATTCTTCACTTATTTTCAATCTTATCACTAACTTTTCCTCCCTATCTATGATTTTATCTTCATAATCAATATTAGCATTTTTTCTATGGGGTCAAATTTTAGTTGGAATGTCTTGTCCTTGCCATATTTTCAAGTGTAAATCTTTCACATATATTGCATGGGAGGCTCACTTATTTTTACATTATTCATTAGTTCAATGAATGAGTGATTTAACACCTAGTAAATTTAAAAATCCCTTGATAGGTCTTATTCATGCCCCATTTTGTATTGACCTTTTTTTCCCTTTAGTATAGGGTTTACATTTCCCTAGTCAATTTGTGAGGTTGATTTATTAATATTTTATTATTGTGACCATAGGACTCTTGTAAGCTAATATCATATTTGGCATTGTCATACACCTCATTAAAATATCTTGAAGGTATAGCCATGTTTCTCAACACCAATAAATGGTGAAAATCTTCATTTTTCGTCTCCATCTATAGCACCACACACATTGCCAAATTATGAAAATAATATTTTTATGTTTTGATAGGTGTCTCTTGTCACTTCTAAGAATCAAACTAGTGGTAAACATCTCTAATGAATTCAAAACTATAAAATGTAAAATAATTCATTTTTTAATGTGCTTTTAGTTTGTCATCAAATACAAATAATGAAAATAAATAGAATAAATCAACAAAATGAATCATAATCTATAGACCCCTTGGACCTAGATCTATCACTAGGCTCATATAATCTCTAAAAATGAATCAAAACTAATAAATAAATATAGGAATATTATATTCAAAAGGAAATAAATAAGTTATCATATGTGTCACTAAGTCACTAATGCCTATATTTTGTTGTATATAGCTCACTAAAAATATAATTCTAGCTAGGAAACAAGCATTGGGCATAGAAAAAACCAAAGAAAGGAGTCCATAATAGATTTCATCAAAGGAAGTAAATATCGAAGAATCGACTCAATCTAAATCAAGAGAAAAAAAGGGTAAAAGAAAAATGATAGTTTTAATTATATTTATATGAATTTAATTTTTGTGAAACTTTCCTTGATATTATAAAATTGTGGATAAAAATTATGACAAATTCTACTTAATTGTAATATGGTGGATGTAAATGTTGGGTGATTAGGACCATGATCCAAACATGAATGATTTTTAAAGATTATTATGGCCCCAAAAATAAGGTGAAATTATAGTGGTAACCAAAAGGTTGGCCCTCATACATGGTGGATTTATAATGTTATTATGAATATGTTGGTTGTTTTAAACATGCAACCTAAATCTAAGTAATTACCCATTACTCATGTGTATAGTTCATTTTGAAAAAAAATCCAATATAAATACTTAATAAATATTAAAAGGTGATTTAATACCCTTAGGATAGACTTAACATAAATCCTAGGTAATTAGGGCCCGCTACCATTTTTGTCCTATTCACCAAAATTGTATTGCATGTTTGAATTATTGATCAATTAGGAAAGTTTCACTACTAAAAAAATTGTTGATATTATTTATATATAATGTAGTTTTGTTGTCATAAAACTACAACACAAGAAGCCATCTCTTATATAATAGATTGACAATCCAATATTAGGTGGTATTTGTACGATTTTATGGTGAACTCAACACCCCAGGATCATCTACAAGAAAAAATAACTTCCACGAGAGAGAAATGGTAGAAATATCATGCTATGATTAAGTATGCAAGAATGCCAAAATGAACATGACAATGTGCATATGATGCCTCGCTTATATAGGCAAGGTGAGGGATATGATTAGAAAATATCATGACAAGTGTCTTAATCATGTCACATGAGACAACAAACTCATAACTACCTAGGACACAAGCATTAAATAAAAGACAACTAGATAAGATAAGTAACAACTAATGCTTAACTAGAAAGATTACTTCCTAGTACCTAAGTGGACTTAACATGTAAATAAGACCTAGATAGGTAAAACACCTATTTACACCAACACCCCCCTTAAATACAACTTGGGGAGTACTTGTGAAAATGACACAAAGATGGGTCTCAAAGCTAGAAGGTCATGTTAGGTACCCATGTACAAATGCAAATGTAACATCTCACAAATGGAGAAAAGGGGAGAACCCAGTGGGAGAAAAATCCTTCCAAAAGGAGAGATGAAATAATGTTCTCCATGAAAAATAATAGGATAAAACCCCATTTGAGGAAAAAGACTCCCCATAAGAGAGATGAAGAAGAGAACATTCAGCCCCTTGTCAATGAAGTAACCTGTTGTAAAGAAACATTGGAAGCACATTGGTGGAGTAACACTAGAATCCTTAATTAGGCAAGAAAAAGAAAGATAATTCTAATGCTAGAAACCATATTAGAGTCACTCAAGGATTTGGGTCATAATTATGATAAAGCAATAGTAGACCTAATGCCAAGGAACACTAGAACACTCTCAATATGGCTCTACCCTCAAATTTGAATGAAGAAATTGGATATAGAACATCATTCTATAACTGAAATGAAGTGCAAAGATCAAGATTGCACCCTCCCAACTATCAAAATATCCAAGTAATATCCAAGACACCTATCAGGGGAAAAATGAAATAATGATATACCGAGGATAGATACAAGAAAAAAGTACATGTATGGCATGATAAAGCTCCTCAATACCTTTCCAACACTACAAGAATTGTGAAAATCAAAGATCATTGCAAAAAATTAAGAGCTCAGGAGCCAAAAATGAAGATTTAACTTCAACCAACAATAAGTTCCACCAAACAACAAATTTTCTAAACATAACTTGCACCAAGTTACAAAATTGAGAAAACCAACTTTTCAATGATATCTTGTTTGAAAATTTTTGCCTCCTAGATTGCAAGTTATAATGATTTGAAAAAATGGCCTTTTTGGCCCTTGGGGAGCAAGATTAGGGCCCCAAGGCTTAAGCACTTGAGCACTTGTTGGCTTGTTTTTGTGTTATAAGCTCCAACTAAATACTAGAACAATCTAAATGAATAGTCAGTTCTTATTTTCAATTGTTCTAAGGGGTTTTCCAATGAATAGAAGGGTTTTACACTTATCTCCTTTGCACTTAAGGCTTTGCAGAACCTAGGAGGGTGGTCTTATGCAATTTCAACTAGGATTTCATACAATTGATACCAAATATTGCTTCTAAAACATATATACTCTCTTCTCTATGGCCAATATTTGTAAGTAAACAACAAAAAGGGCTAAATTCTTGGAGTTTAATGTAGATATGTTTCTGAGAGTATGCAAATAACATTATATAATAAATATTGCTTGAAAGGGAAACTTTATTTTAATTTTTTTTGGATCATGAAGAATATAATCAGGACCTTTGCTCAGACTAGTGCCTTAGACCTAGGCTATGGATTCAAGGGAAACACAATTGAAAACTTATACAACAGTATTTCTTCTAACTTTGAAGCTCAGTGATAATGCCTTACACTATCACCCCTTTAGAACTCTACAATCAATTCTACTTATCAATCTTTGTATGCACCAAAACATTCAATATTTCTCATAGAGAAAATTTAATTTACTCATTGATTAAACCACAAAAGAAAAATTCATTCAAACAAAATCTATAAAGATGAACATAAAAGATCCTTGATCAATTTTTATTCATAAATTTTTAAGATATATACTTTTAAGAGATAATTTCTTGTAAAATTGCCACTATATTTGACAATATAAGTTAGTATTGTCATACAAAAATTTCAGCTACACTGGCATCCTCTTTCTGCTATAACCTAAACCAAAAATACAAAAGTTCTCTAATTAAAAAAAATTCATGATCCTCTTTCAAAAAGGCTTTGAATTCCCTTTTATAAAAACAAGGGAGAAAACAAGCTTCAAGCCATGGACAAATATCACATTTTCATTTGAAAATCTTGTCTAAGAAACAAACAAAACAAGTTACAACTACCTCATTGGGAAAGGAAAATATTCTATTACAAGGAAAGATAGTTGCATATGTAATTGAAGAAGATTCTTGCTAATCCCAAAATGATAGAAGAATAAGGTGAAGTACATGTTGTATTTTTCACTCTTCCATCACCTCTACAATTTCAAAATAATCCCAAGAGAAATTTGACTAAGCCATATAAGACAAAATAGGCCTCACCTCTATAAAAATACAAGAAGGGATATATCTATTCAACATATTACTTGACCCATGAACTATACTCTTCTTTTGTAGGCTAGTTGAAAGACAAGAACTTCTACACCTTATTATTGTGTGCATTATATCTTTCATTTGTGATAGGCTTGGTCTCCTTAGCAAAATTATCCAAGATAGTCTCTAATTTAAACAAATCATCAATTGAATTATTTAAGAGAGCTAACTCTGTCTTTTCATCCTTGTAGATGTATGATGGCAAGGAAGGGATTATGCCTACATATTTAGCCTTCTAGACATCTAAAGACTTGAATGCACCAGTACTATCCATAATCCTAGGCATAATTCCTTGTTCCATGCTTTCAAACATTTTCAATTTTGATTTGAATTGCATGTCCAAATTTGTTTGAAAAGTTGATACTTTTCCCAATAACTCTATTTTCTCTTCAATTTTGTCAAATTCTTAGGGGCATTCCCATAAAAACTTGTCATCTTTATCATTTCTTTTATTGAAGTGGCTTTAAGACTCCACTTACTTGATACCTCTTGGAAGCTAGTCTAAATTTGCTTATGCTTAGCATAAGCCTTGTGCAATCCATCAAAGGCATTCCAAGCTCCCTCAATCTTGTGTAACGCATGATAATTTGTGACCTAAAATTTCATCAATAATATATGTAGCAACTTTCTTGGTCTCCTTCTTGGCCTTCTTTCTATTTTCTTTGATTTTTTTAGTTGCTCTTTCAATTTTCGATCCTTAGAGATAGAGTTTTTCTATCTTAAGTTGAGAATTCAGATGATGTGGATGGAGGAGTTGGTGGAGTTACAATTTGAGGAGGTGGAAGCCTAGAAATCACTTTATTATACTTGTCCTATAATTTTACGTGGTTAGCATGTAATTCATCATATACCTCCTCTTTCCTTTTTGTACTATAAATTGCACTAAACATGGTTATGTGCACCACCTGTTGTATTTCTTGTAGTGTTGTGGTGTCTAATGTTCTTTTAATGATCACATTTCCTGTGATCTCTTCTATTGAGTTGGCCACTCTTGGCTTATTTGTGGTAGGGGCCATTGCCCATATGGTCAGAGTTTGTAAGCTTGTACTAAAACTAGATCCAAAATACACTTGCCTTGCATGATCATTAGATACAAAAGGCCCCTTCATCTTGATTCCTTATTGTGTCAAGTGTAATGACCAAGGTAATATCTCATCGAAGAAACAAATGAATACCACTCTCTTTCACTAATCTCCTCCCTTCCTCTGGAGCAATTTTTAAATCATCAAAATCCATATCTTGGATAACTTGTTGAGTGACCTCTTCATACCTAGATGGATCAACTCCTTTTACCTTATCCAATTTTTCATTAAGCTCATTTTGCTTCACTCTAATGATAAATTCGTTGAATTCCTTTGTAGTGACAAAGGTATCATCATCCATGAATTGGTTGCAAGCAAAGACTCTTACATCATCATGAATAGAGTTCTCATCATAGAAGTCAAGTGCTAGCCTATTTTTAGGAACTTACTCATCTTCTTGCTTCACTTGGGGAGAAGGGAAGTGTTGGTTCACTTCCTCATCTCCAAGCACATTCTCTGCAAACTCCTCCTATATTCTCTCCCTTTCTTCTAGATTCTTTGAATAGTCAACCAAGGGTTGATCAAGAGCTAGCATTGATTAGATAGGAGCAACTTGTGTTGATGATTCTACTAGCCAGAATTGTTGTTGAACGGGTTGTTCAACTTCCATCCTTTTTGCCTCTTTCTCTGCCAACTTCATCATGTTGGAAAAAGTCCCATCAATCATGGTAGAAAACATTTTCTTCATTATTTCCATAAGGCTTGTTTATTTTTCAAAAGGACTAACATAAGAAGGATTGATATTTATTCTCTTCTCTTTTTTTTAGACATGAATGTCCATTGTTGCTTTCTTTCTCTAACCTCCTCATTAGTTTTGAGGTTTCTTATCATGTCATCAAAGGCATGGAAATGGTGATAAAATTAGGATCTACCCCTCTCTATTCTTATTTTTCTAATATACCCTTTAGGATCACAATTCTTGGAAGGGTCTACCTTCATCCCATAAGTTTGCAAATTTGTAGGGAAGACTTCAAATCCTTCTTTGGTAGTGACTATGAAATGAGAGAACCTCATGCATCCTTGGATTAATGATCCCTTCTTAATCAACCTAAAGTGAAATTTTTCAACTTCATTGAGTTGCCACATGATCTCCATGAATTCCATCCTATTTGTTACATATCTTGGGAGGCAATGGGGCTACACTAGTGTACAATACACCTTGAAAATTGTGCAATTGGTATACAAATACCAATCTCCTCAATTGTGATCAATATCTTTTGTAGGATCAAACTATAGTGTCCTCAAGAATTTAATAATATTCTTTGAAATTCTTCTTTTAGGCTTGCATCCAATATTCTCCAACACATCTAGCACAAAGGTATTCTCAAAATTCAAATAATTGGATGTGTTGTAGTGTGAGTCCCATATATGTGTCCACATTTAGATAGGTAGCCTTATCCCCTTTGAATCATGAGTTTTCAAATCCATGGGATTTTTCCACACCTTAGCCCCACTATATAGAATCATATGCTTGAGTAGGGAATACCACTTGAAGTGAAGACTGGCCTTAGGGTCTTTCAAGTCTGTGAACTACTTGAGGATACCCTCAGCAATGAAAGCAGCATAATCAAATCACTTGTCCGCATACCTATGTTGAATTCAAGCTTCCAACATCATCATATAAATAATCATTTTTATCTTTTAGTTATCCATGAGGACTTGACACAACGAAAAATAGGTTTTGATGAACTAGTGCTCAAAAATATAAAATTTGAATGCCTCTACCCCATGCTAAGAAAATATAACCAATATTCAAATAGCATCCTTTCTTCTATGTTGTGGGAGCCACAATACTCTATAACTCTGCTTATCCTTTTCATATTCTCTGTAGAGTGGACCAAAATTTATTGTAATACTGGAAGACACATTTAGGTCAAATATATCAATGATCTACTACCTATAAATTTCAAGTAAAGGGGCACCTTTTCTACTTCTGATCATCCTATATTTTTCATCATATCCTTGTGTTAAGGCCCTAACCAAGTCAATATTCATAAATTCATTTGGGACCACCAATTTCCCCAAATCTGAATTCCATAAGTTAGACACTAGCCTTTGAAATTTACTCCTTTTGTAGGCACGTATTCAAAAAGTTTCCATCTATGCATAGGGATGACAACATCACCTATCTATTATACAATGTCTTGCAATATGTCTATCAACACCCTTGTGCCTTGAGTGTGCTTTTCCCTCTTGGTGGAACTAGGTGTAGTGTAAGAAATTATACTTCCTTATAGGCGACAATATAATTTCACGCTTAGTTTGGACCTATTTTAGTGACCCTTGCATTAAGGGTGATCCCACAATATTGGTTTACAATTTTTGGCCAAACTGGACATTGAACTAAATTTTTTAACTAAATCTTCACTTTAGGCACCTATAGCTGCTAAACCATGAGGAATTTGAAGATGATACAAACTAGTGATTTGTGACATTTTTTCTATAAATTCTAAATATGTATTTTTTTAAAAAATTGGAATCAAATTGCATTTCTTTTTCCATCTCCTTTGAAAACTAGTTTTTAACAATAAACACCATTTTAAAAGAGTGGCATGTACTTGCTAACACATAAGTTTTTTTCTATGAAGGGTAAAATTCTATTTTTTTTCTAATTTATATTTGTAACTATGATATCTAGTGCATGAAATTGGTTTCATAGTGTTTTACTAAATCTTTTTTTCTTAATTAAGTTTTTAAGTTAGACCAATTACAATTCAAACATAGGTTTACTTGCTAACACAAAACTTTTATTGTATGTATCGAAATTCAATTTATTTTTTTGTTGGAGCAAGGACATCAATATCTAGTGCATAGATATTTTTCAAAAAAAAATGATAATTTTCTATTTTTCCACATGTGCAGAATAGAGAGCTTGATTTTTAGTAAAAACCCTACATTCACAAAAAGTAAAAAATAAATATAACAATCAAATTAAATATATTTAAAATTATACTTTTTGGGAAGCTTATAATAAGGACTACATACTTACAAAAAATAAATTTTAAAGAATTCATTTGATCCCCCAAAAGGTAAATCAAAGTGTCTTTTTATCATCATATTGATAGGTGTAAAGGAGACTATGTTATTGGTATGGTTTAAAACTAGCAGAGTTCTATCCAAGGGGGTTTGATCTAAGGTGATTTAATAAAACCCTCTTCAATTGGAATCCTTTCAATAGAAATTTTCAAGGATTAAATCATTATATTTTCTAAAAATATGTGATTTCAACAAAAATCAAGATGTCCCACAAAGTGTAAACCACTATTGTGGGATCACCCTTAATGCATTTTCAGCATGTACTAGATAGGCTCTAATTCCCTTTATTATGCATTTTGAGACCTAATTTTATCATTTTTGATAAATTACAAGCATTCAATAAATGCAACCAATTGTTATTTTGCTTCCAACACTCAATGTCCTAGAAATTTGGGTCAAGACCCATATGCCCATGGGCGTATAGTTCCCCCTTCTTAGCCAAAACCCAACTTTTTATGTGTTGTTGGCAACATTTTAACATTCAAATTTCAAATTTCAAATGTTAGTTTTTGAGATTTAATTTTTGGGAAATTAGAGAAATGGCTATAAATACCTAGCCTTTTCACCATTTCAAAACTACAACACATGAAGAATCAATAAGAGAAGTAAGAAATCATTCATTGTTTTCATTCTTATTTGTAGATTTTCACCAAATCTTATGCCATGATTGAAGATTGATGCTAATAGAAGGGCATGATGGATTCTAGGTTTGGGAGATGCATTTGGCCACTTCCTTCAACCTAATGACTTGTTTCCTAGTGTTATCATCTTCAAGATTCATTCCTCTTATATCCTAAAGCAAGATAGCATTGTATTTCTGATTTACTAAGGGTGTTTTACTTCTCCCAAGTTGGATCTTGTCATTTTCATATAGGAATCTCTCTCTAACACACTTTCAGTAGGGTTTCTTTGTATTTTAGCTCATAAAAAACCTAGACACACATAAGGTTAGGGAACACACTATTTTGTATCAAATATTTGGCTATTGTGGAGGTAGAAATACTGAAATAGGGGCTTGACTGAGGCAAGCTCCTATATAGCCACCCTAAGCCATCTCTTTTGTAGATTTATTATAGGTACAAATATGAAGATGGAAGTTTTGTAGGGAAAAAAATAAACAGTAGACAAAGAGCTACAAGATTAAGCTTTGAAGTTTTGGTAGGGCTTACAAAGACCCATATTCCCTTGAGTGACTAAGTCCCTTTATGCATGCCAATTCCAACTCTTTATGACAGGTACACATCATCTGACACTTCCCAGATCTGCCTACAAATTATTGTTCCAATTTGTATGCTTCTAGAATATTTTCATATAGCTTAATTATGTTAATCATTTCAAATCATTTCCAATCCATTTTCATCACCCCAAGAATGTAGATCTAGATTTAATTGAAACACCTTCTTGGTTGAAATTCGATCTATTCACCTTGTTGATTTGTATTCTAATGTACCTTTGAAAAAGGAGGTAATTGACCCTAGGTTTTGGTATTAAACTTAAGGATTCCCTTTCTCTAAATTTTATTTTGGTGAACTTGACATGTTAACATTATATAGCTTCTAAAATTTGCAATAATTCATCCTAGAATTAGGTTTTGCATTGTATTATATTGCATTTTTCATTTAGGGTTTCATATTTACATCATAAAAAGTCATAAAAAAAATTTAAAAAATCATATCATATTGTAGTATAGGTTGCAATAGGGTTTGTTTCAGTCATCTTAGATCCGACTTACATTCAAATTACATTTATTAGATCATAAAATTTTGAAATTATTCATTGCATTCAAAGTGCATCTTTCATTTAGGTCAAAAAGGTAAAAAAATTGCAATGTTTTTTTTTTTAATTTGCATTAAATCATCATTTTCAGAATTTTGCATCTTTAAATCAGTCAATTAGTTCATATTAGATCTAAACATTGCATTCAAGATTTCCATTCACTATTCAAACATTTTTAGCATTGTTTCATGTTTGCATTTTCAAGTTCACAATCATAAATCTAGCAAAATATGGAAACATATTCACTGTCAAACTTGTTTCTATACAGATTTAGGAACCTTAAACAATAATAAATATAGTCAAACTTTGATTTTTTTGAAACCCTATCCAAGACATAGGCACCCTGGGTGCCTTTGTCCTATTATTTTTGGCTCAAATTTGGCTCAGATTGTTCTTTTCATGATATTTGTTTGTTTTTATTGTATGATTTCTAATTTGATTTGTTCAATTGCAAAAAGTAGCTACATTTGAAAAGTTGTTACTTTGCTTAACTCATTGCAAATTTGTGAAAAATTGTTTATATTTTTTGAAACATTACATAATTTGGGTAAATTAGCTTTCATTTTAGTAAAATTTCAAAGCCCTAAGCTATTAAAATACATTGCAAACTTAAAATCCTTCAAAACAACAACATAAATAATTTCAAATTTGGGTTTAAATAGTATCACAAAATCACCTTCTATCACTAGTTCCTTTGAAACTAAAATTTTAAATAGATCCCTAGTTAGACATAAGCACCCTGGGCACCTTTGTCCTACTAAATCTACTTCAAATTTTAGGTGGAAACTCATAGTTATTGTCAATTTTAAATCTAGAGTCTAATTTCCAGGTCTCTATCTGTAACAGGTCTATAAGTCTATCATTGGTCCTAGTTTTCCTTAACACATATAAACCTAGATTACAATTAAAATTTACTAATTAATCTTGGAGAAAGCATAGTAATCTAATCATGTTAGATCTCTTTCCACAAGCGCATTATATATTTTCCAATCCCTTTAGTTGTGATGAATTTGAAATGTTAGATGATGCCCTTGGGGACTTCATCTCACCTAGATCAACCACTAAATCTTATAAAATTCAAAAAAATTCAATCATTAATACTCATGAAAATTATAGTAGCTATGGTCATAATATCCCTCCTAACTGTGAGAGTATCTTAACACAAGAAAATGAAATCATTCACACATTTCTTAATATCACTTTTTCAAATATTCATTCACCTCCAAACATCTTCCATACTTGTGAGAACACTTTGGTGCAATTTAGGATACAATCATGGACAATCATGACAATCATAGTTGTTCTTCTCCTGATACCTCACCCACTTGTGAAGAAGGTATCATAGTGTTAGAGGATCCAATCGTTAAGAGTCATGAGAATCTTGTTTGTTTCTCTCCCAATACCTCTCCTAATTGGGAAGATGTTGTGGCACAAGAGAATGAAATCATTGATACTTCTCTTTTAATAGATAGTAAGATGGATGGCATAGATGAAGATGCTAACTTGAAATTAGATACGTCATCAATAGAAGGTTGTTAACAAGTAGCCAACTCAGTTGAGGTTGTGAAAACACAAGTAACAGTTGGATCACCTCTCATTATAGGACCTCCTAAACCCCTTGGCCATATTTTGAACTTTGCAAGATAAATCTCTAGTAAGCATGTTTCGTAGCAACCAATTTTTCACATAGTTTCTCACACATATAACTTTCCTTAGCATAGTGGTAAAGAGTATGATCTTGTTGAAAAAATTCATAGGATTCAAATATTTCCTACATATAATAAGATTCTCTAAGAGGCTTTGTAGAAGACTATGTTGAACACCCAAAATACTGAGAGGGGAGGTGAATCAATATTCTCTTAAACCGTTCAAAAATTAAACATCCAATCACTAATGCATATTCAATTGCAATAAGGAAAGAAACTATGAAACATCCACAATATCACATAACACATGAACACCAAGATTTTTATGTGGAAAACCCAAAATGGGAAAAATCACAGTGAGGGTTAGTTTGCAATATATTACAACCAGTTATAGTATATTACAAAAATTCTCACTACAGGTGGACTCGCTATCCAAGTGAACTCATTGTCCACAGAGAAAAAGATAGAAGATACATGGTGGCTCATAGCTTGTTTTGAACTATTACGATTGCATCTTATGCATGCATGAATTACAGTTTTGTTGAAGCACAATAGTGGACTTTATTTGATTCAACACTCTTCCTCGCTCTTCATTCGCAAAACTATAATCTTCAACTTCGCACTACTTTTCTCAAATTCACATCATACACAGTACATGTCACATTCATATTACACCAAAACATCAAAAAAAATCTAGCATATATATCCACATCAAGTATAACATCAATTAGGTCACCCTAATTAGATGTAATACCCGAAATATAACTTTTTAGCTCTAAAACTTATTATCCATAACACACGCCACAATTTAGAAACTCAAAACACCTCAAGATAGGTTGGAATGGACCTATAATAGATCCCACAAAAAATATCAACACATATTTATCATTCACATACCTTGAAACATATTAGGTCAGCTTCATATAAGACCTAAAAGTAAAAACCTTTATCTGTGTATCCACATCTCAACATGTAGACCTCAAAACTCAATACTGTCTGGAATCCATGCTCAACTAATATTTGGAAACTTATCTTCAACACTACAAGGCCAAAAACTCATTTGTGGAGAAGTGCAGAATCTCCCACACAAACACATTATACAAAAAGAAACTATAATATGCTAGGTCGAACAATGTTACACATCTCTCAAACTACATGTCCAAATAAGATGAAATCTTGGATTTAGGTGCATCTAATATCCACCAAATTAATTTCAGCAACATAGAGTGTAGTCTTCATTTGTGGAGTGGTGTGGACCCAAAAACTAATGCACTATAACACTGAACTGGAAAATTTGACACTTAGTCAAATTTCTATGTAATTGATCTTTCAAGACCAACTCAACTTGCTCAAATTTCTTTCTTAACATCTCAAAATCCTATTAGAATTAATCAAAATAATTTGTAAAATTGTTGGCATTAATGAAAAAACCATAATACACTTTTATGCACAATCCATGCTCATGTTGCCAAATAGCATCATCAATGAAAAACTTCTCCAAACTTCCAACAATCTCCCCCTTTTTCATAGATGGTAACATGCCAAAAAACTCAAAAAATACTCTCCAAAATTCTCCCCCTTTGACATCAAGAAAAAAGGGTGCTTATACAAGTTGTTTTGACTCTTACCAGAACTCCCCCTAAGAAATATAAGCACATGTATAGACTGAAAATAATTTATTGACTCCCCTTGAGTCATATATTAGAGAAAAAAAATCAAAATTGTACTAAAAAATTGTTCTATCCAATCCACATATGTACAAGTAGTATGAACATAGATATTGAAAATGCATAAAAGAATAAAATATAAGTCAACTAGAGGTGGTTGATGCCTGCAACTTCTTCAAGTAGTCTTCCCAAGCTTGCCTTGTTCCCATTCTTACTTGGCCTCTACAAGTAGCATGTTCTGCATTTTTAGCTCAAAAAATAATTCCTCTCCCCCTTCTGGAGTAGCAAGTACTAGATTCAACTTCTTAGCTTTGTCACTATTGAGAAGAGCTCTTGAAATAAGTATCAATTTGGGATTGACCATATCTCTTACCTCTCCAAACTGTAAGATGATATGTTCCTTCTGATTTTACAATTGGAAGAAATTCTTGTGCATGTCTTCAATTGTGTTCCTTGTGTCTCTGGTGAGGTCAATAGTCAGATCATATGCACTAGAGGTAGCATTTATTTGGGACTCAATGGAGTCCATCTCCTTTCTTATGCTTTGTGTGGCTCTAGGCCACTTCATGTTAAACTAATATAATGCCTTAGCATCTTCAACACACACTTGTATATCCTTTAGTGATTTTGAACATTTCTTATGTGCAATTGCAAATTTCTCTATCATCTCCAACATCTTCTTGTCACTTAACATTTTCTCCACTTCTTTCTCAACTTCCACCTTCAGTCCAAATGCATATGTTTTGAAAGAATCAATTAGTAGTTTGAAATTTTCCATACCAGATAATGTGGTGTCAATGTTTGATCTAGGTATGATCTCTTGAATTACCTTAATTGTTTCATCCATGAGCTCTCCACTTTTCTGGTGTGATTCAATGATTTCCTTTCTTGCTAATGCATGGAACAAGTCTCCCAGTTGAAGCTTTTTGATGGGAGAAATCTTGTCCAAATCCACATTTCCTTGTTGCATTGATAGTTGAAGCAATTGGGATGATACAATAGGTTAAAATCTAGGTTGCAAGCTCAAAAGATTCTTCAAGGAATCCCTAGAGGATACAAAAGATTCACTAGAAGCCTTAGCAACTTCTATAGCCTTTCCCTTGTCATCTACAACCTTGCTAGATTCAACTAGTCTTTCTTTTTCTGCATCTATGAATACATCATTATCCTTGTCTTCATCCTCTTCATGCTCTTCTTCTTTCTCTTCATCAACCTTTTCTTCTTCATTCTCCACATCATCATTTTCAACATTATCCTTGTTAATGTTCTCTTCCTCTATAGTATTTCCATTTTTTTCCAGAGGAGTAACTTTGTCATTTTGTATAGGAGGAGTGGTGACATTTTCCTTTGCAATGTCTTCTTTGATCATTTCACCTTCATCATTCTCTTTTTCCATGTCCTCCACTTCCAGAGGGGTGTTATCCTATGCAACTTCCTCATTTGTATTCTACTCATGTTGAACATCATTTGTCTGCACTTCTTCCTATGTATTTTGTTTCGAAGCAATGTTTTCAACATTCACCTCTTCTTCCTTAACCACCAAATTCAAATCCTAGCTTTTGCACAATCTCATTTTCTTTATCATTAATCTCTTTTCTAACTCTCTCCAAATCACCTTTGTATTTTCCCATAAGGATTCTAACTCTTTGTTTGGATCCCATCTCCTTATTGTATATGGTGGCCAATGTGGCTTTGTCATCTTCAAGAAGTGGAGCACCAACTCTTTCCAAGGCTTCATTTTTAAGCTTCTCATTTTCTTGTATTGCATCTTGTCTCCTTTTAAAAAAAATATTCCATAACTCATCAAGAATATCCTTCTTAATATTCCACATTTCAACTTCAAGTACAACAATATACTTGATTATGGATTCAATGATGGTGTCCTTATCCACTTGATTTGTATCATTATACAAAGTAGTTGTCTCCTTCAACATTTCATTTTGAAAAATTCTATTGAAAAATGCCTCAAGTTTCATTGGGGAATGAGGCCATACCAATTCATCTTGTTTTTGCCTTATGACCTTAACCGAAGTCTTCTTTGTTTCATTTTCTTTCTTCTCCAGAGAAGCCTTCTTGGCTTCCTTCTTATTTCCCATCATGTGAATTTTGAATGCTTCTCTCTCCTTTTCTAGTTCTTCTTCACTTTTAGTGTCAATGAAATCATGTATTTTTCTCTTTTCACTAGCTTTTCCTTGTGAAGCCTCATTTCTTCCTCTTTACACCAACTATGGTCCTTCTTCTTCCAACTCTTCTTCTTTAGCAACATTGATACCAATACCCTTCTCTCTTGTATCCTTTTTCCTTATTCTTCTCTTGGATAGGGCAACAGGAGGTGTTGTGATAGTAGCATTTTTCTTCTCTGCCCTGGTAGCATGCACAACCAGAGGGGATTTCTCCCTTACTGGAGGACTGGTGGTAGACTTCCTTTTCTCTCCAAAAAAGGGAAAAGCCTTAGAGGACTTCTATATAGATGGTGGTGTGGTATTTGTTCTACATGATCTTCTTGAGCCACCTAAAGCTTCTCCAGCACTCATGTCTACTCTAGCTCCTTGTCTAGCATATTGTACTTTTGCCTTAGAAATGCCCATTTCCTTGCAATATGCATCCACCATAGCATCAACATTCTTCCTGATTTGTGGTTTTTTTTGTTTCATGTGGACTTCTATGGACTTTTCCACAAAATTCCCATACCTTGGTTTTGGTTCATCATTATTGCCAATGATACGACTTGTAGAAGAAAAAATATATATTTAAATCAGTTGAATTTTTTGAATTTTTTTTTAAATATCGATTTAAATTTTTGCAAAATCAAAAAAATCAAAAAAACATTGTGAAAATCTTTTTAAAAAAAATTAAAAAAGAGAATTTTGTATGTCTATAGACTACACAGTCTACAGAGCATACCGGTCTATGCTAGGGCAGGGTACTGGTGGCCCCCACCACCTACCATTGGGCAGGCCACTTAACCACAGTGGACACCACCATAAACATCTGACGTCGGGAGGTCATGTCAACCAGTGGTCAATTCAAAAAGTCTATGGGTTCAGCATTTATTAAAATTCACCAATCAAAGTCTAAAACCGGTGACCTATATTTAAATCAACAGTCAACAATGATTCATAAATCAAGATCATAAAATGCTAAAGAATACTCTGATTTTTCAAGATATTCCACTAAAGATTTTGATTGCCTAAGATTCTACCACTGGCGATGATCTTGGAGAATATTCCATCATAGAGGAGTATATTATTTTTTGACGATTGGTTGAATGTTAATTTGAATCGCATTGAATGTTTGACGTCATCATTACATCAACGATGACATCAACATTTTCAAAAAAAAATCCCCCTCACCAATGGAGTTTTTTATTTTGTAGTTCAACTTTGAAGGCCCATAATTCAATCATTTTGGCTTCTTTTTTAAGCAGTTTTTTTATTTGGGCTAATTTTTTGCACTCTTTGTAGTGGTACAATAAGATTTTGGTTTTGGTGTCTAGTTTTTCTAGAAATTGTAGATTCTCACAGGTGTTGTTGCTTCGTCCTCATTTTGGTAACTTCGAGAGCTCATATCTTGCTCCTATGATAACATTTTTGAGTGAAATTTTTTTGAAAGTGCATAATTTTTCATTTAATTTCTAGTGGTCTAATCAGTTTGATCTCATCTGCTATAAAATTTTGACTTTGAGCTTGTGTCCTATTGTTGGTATTTTCATGTACCAAGATCAAGACCACTACTATTTTTAGCAAGGGGAAATTGTAAACACACTAAGTGTAAAGTGCCATAAATCAGATATTGCTTGGGGGGTTTCTTGATTGAGTAATTTGGTGGGGTAATATTTCTGCCTCTATTGGCTTATGTCTCTTGATTGGTCTATTGTGTGACTAAAATTGAGGAGTTTAATATGGGCATAAAAATTCATCATGTTGTAATATGGTTAAATCAATGGAACTTTAAGTCTTGGCAAGATGGAATCCTAACACATTGTAGGTGGCTTAATCTTTTTCCATATCTCAATGGACTGGCTCCTAAACCTTCATCAACATGGAAGAGAGTTGTGTGGGACTTCAAAACATAACATATCCTGGGAGTAATGTATTGTAGTTGTGATATTGATACACAAATGGCCACTAATGGTATTGAGATCCCTCATGACTTTATGACCAAACTTTAGGAGATGTATGGAGACTCAAATGAACCCCCATTCCTAGAGGATCCTATTGCAAATTTTCTTGTTCCACTTGTAGAGTTTTGACCTATTGATGATAAAATAGCTAAAACACTTGTTGATTGGGAAATTTATGGCAGTCTTGATGACACAAAACCTTCTTCTCCTCCTATAGAGACATCTATTGAGACTTCAATTTCTATGACTCCTAATCCAAATTTAGAGGGTTCATCTTCTTCATATATGAGTCAACATCTTGAGGTTGAGGACTCTTGTAATCCAACATTGGCAGAATCGTCTATTATTGTACCTGAGGATGATTATGATTCCACAATTTTGGTTCCTTGTGATTCAGTGCAGCAAGATATTCATTGTCTTCCAGACTTGGCTACTTTGGATGGCTTCTTGATTAGTATTTCAAACTTTCTTGTGGAGTCTAATATTGTATATATGGGGGAAATCACTGATGTAATTCATCTTCTCTTTGATGGAGAAGATCCTTCTTTAGTTGTTGTGAGGGAACACCTTGACCCTCTTGTTCAATCTCTACATGATCATTCTTTGCAGTTTGACGTGACTGTGGATACTTTTGGAAATAATTTGGAGGAGGATTTTTTGTCTTTAGAGGAGGTATCTTTATCTTTGGATCATGTTCTACATTCATCTCTATTAGATTATAGATTGTCCTCTTCAACAGTGTGGCCTAGAATGCCTGTTTGGAGTGTGTCAGCTTTTGGAATCAACATAGAGACACTTGAGCATTCTTTAGAGACATCACATATCATCTATCTTCCTTCATCTTCCTTTTAGGAATGGGAAGAACTCTTGAATAAATTCATGTTTTTGTTTCTTCCTCAGGGGAGGAACGTTGTTCGGTGATATTGGATCATCTTTAGCCTTCAATATTGAGCTTCTACCATCATTACAGGAGACTCAACATTGAGGGGGGTTGCATCATCTCTCTTCTACTTCTCTCTTATGAGGTTTTCTTTTTCCTCATATGGGGTTTTGGCCTTCTCATGCATCATTGAGATCATTTCACTTTTTTGTATATTTAATCTCTCTTTTGGGGAGGATTTTTTTCCCACTAGGTTTTCTCCTTTTCTCCATTTGTGAGATATGTATTTTTCATATGTACATGGGTACCTAACATGGCCTAGTACCCAGGACCCATCTTTGCATCTTTGTGTCATTTGCATAATAATTTTCTACTCCCTAAGTTGCAATTAAGGGGGGGTGTTGGTGTAAATAAAGTCTTGTACCTAGTTAATTCATTACTAGGGGACTTATTTACATGTTAAGTTTACTTAGGTCCTAGGAATCTTTCTAGAAGGTGTTAGTTGTTGTCTTATCCTTTTAATTGTAACACATGTGACATAGGTAGTTGTGATAATTTGTCTCATGCCATATGACTAAGACATTTTTCATAATTTTTGATGGGTTTTTTTGCACCTTCTCAACACGGGAAGCACACAAGTATGCTACCTCTCTTGAAAGGTAGAAATCTACAAACAATTTCTAGATTACTACCCCAAGGTCTCTCAGGTGTCAAGTCATGACAATGCTTGGAATAATTCAGTTGGTTGATGTGTTTTGTTGGTAATCACATCACGGAATTTATGGTTTACAAAGTATGGGAAGTTGGGTCTACAAATGGAGTTTCAAGGTGTTGGAAATGAATGAACAGTGGCTGCCCACTCAAAATAGCAAGCCTAAACTCACTATGTGCATCAAATTTAGCATTATGGTGATGCTTGAGATCATACTCTAACAAAGGATTAAAATAAAGATCAAGATATGAAAGAGTTGAGAAAACTTTTATAAATCTAAGGTATGAATAAATAGTAATCATGGAGGTTGCTACAGTAGGAAAACTTCCTAAATTGTGTTTTGCTTGACCAAGAGAAGCTTATAGCTACACAAAACCAATGCAATCTCCTAAGGACTGCAGATTTTTAGATTGTACATGCACTTCATGAACATACAATTGAACTAAGTTGTAGCAATGAAATAAGGAAGTCCAGGATAACTTTGTACAGTAGCTTGTCATCAACAAGTGCTAAAAGTATGGGCTGGAAATTCATCAAATACCATAACAGCAAACACTATTATCATAGCCATTCAAGAAACTACAACTAAATCTAACATGGAAGTTGAACCATGCATGCATAATGAACAAACTCAAAAGAAACACCCATAAAATCATGCAATGCTTCTCTCTATTGTTGCAAAATTCCCTTGACACCAATTCTCCAACAATTTCCAAATGAGTGGCAAGCCCCTATTTATAGTTTTCCAAAGGCAAAATGAATGGCTAGGATTGATTTACAACGAGTGGCTCAGATTCATTACAAGTTAGGGTTTCACCTACCCCCCAATATATGGAAATTTAAAATACATCATTTTGTCTTTTCTCTATTTTGTCCTTTAGTGCCCTGGCACTACAACACTTTTTTTCTTGTAAATATTTTTTGAATTGTGGCTGAAAGCTACCTAGGTTGCCTCTTGTTTCATGTCCTTGTTGCGTTCTTTGGCCAATCACGCGGGTTTTCTTGCAAATTTATTTTACCAAAGAGTAGACATGCTGCTCTTGATCTTGCGGGTCAACCCTTGATGGATCTTGATCATTTGGTGAAGAGCAAGACAGCTCCTCCTTTCTTCCAACTTTAATGGATAGCTCCCTAGCTTCTTGACACCGAACTCATTGGCATAGGACTCCTAAGTTTTCATTCTTACGCAAGCTGATTTTCCTTTGGTGTATATTCAGGAATAAGTAGTAGCCTCGTATCTTCATTTACATTCTTCATATGTGAGCCCTTACAACGTAGCATCCTTTGTTTTCATTTTACTAGGCATGTTTTCATATGGAGGGTGTGATGAATCTCCCATGCTAGTTACCTTGATAAATCTTGATTAGTTGCCTTGCATGGAAGATAAAATAAATTAGGCCTACTAAAACATAAGTTGATATAATCATTGACAAGGTTTTTAATAAAATCTTTAAATTTCTTTCCTAAGTTTTAGGAGACTATCCTATTCCAGTTTTCTAAGGTAGGGCATGCTAAAACATTAGGAAATTATATGAATTAAATTCATCATTATACACATGCTTCTCGCGTGGCACTTAAATTCCCCGTTCTTGCCACATACCCTGAAAGGCCCCATCTCCGATTTTTTTATCCTATTTTAAATTCATTAAATCCATTATATCATGAATAACTAAATTTCTCGGGTTGACTCCTGAATACATAATAATATGGTTGTGAAGAATGACACCCTGGTACTTGGAACATTGACACTTCCTGTAGTTATACCATGAAGGAAAACCACATCAGGTGATAGTGGAGACAATGGTCCTTGCAATACCCAAACCTTACTTAGCATGTCCAACTACAGAATTACTACCATCCTCATTCTAAATGCATTAAACTCTATGATAAGCCTTTAATTCCCTTTAGATGGGAACTTGAGTTGCTCCACAAGTAGCTATTCCATATTTTACTTAATTCAAACTGCTAGGATGGAAGGTGTTGTCACCATTTGCAGAAAATAGAAGTGGGGGGGCGGATGGGTCGTTTCCATTCATAATGGCATTGAAAGGGCAGAAGTTTGCATACCCAAGTCTACAAAACCTCACCAAACTACTTGAAATATTTCTTTCCCCATTTTTTGCATGGATTACGATTCTTCCTTCATTTTGATATGCATCACACCCCTTAAAGATGCCTTTAAAGGTTTATTAGTTGTCGTTAATGTTGACTCTATCACGTCCTTCCCAATCTGAACTTCTTGGCTAGTCAAGGCAGAATCAATTTGGGAACATAGAGATTTGAATGAAAGTTTCCTTAGAAGAAATGAATCCCCCTAACACTTAATGAAACCGTTGGTGAGAGACTAACTACTGGGAGCTGGTGGTGAGGTGAGTAGAGCATTTTGTTATTTAACATTTTTCCCATGCTACGATGATTGTTGATTATTCTACACCTTTACCTAATGAGGGTGATTTAGTCGAGGACTAATCAACAAGAGTCTAAGCTCATTCATTATGAAGGGTTGACCCCTAGGAGCTATCTGAGGTGGGACATTGTTGGAGAGATGATAGATAATGGTCATCCTCAAGCTGGAAAAATAGAACACAAACCCCGCAATTATGACCTCTATCGAAGAGAACACATGAAGGAGGACGTGGAAAGATGTGGGGAGAAGGTTGTTAAAGAACAACATCAGGGAACATGGCGCCTGCATGGGCAGGGTCCGCATAGGGACAAGCAATCCACTACAATAACATGCTTCCTTTTGATCAATATCTTTTCTCAGGGTGGTGATATTACCATCTCATGCTAAATCTCATCTTTCATATGCATTGAATTCTTTCATCATCACTTGCTAAATATATATCGCTCATTTCCCCATTACTCAATGATCCATCCGCCACACCATAATGATAAAGGGATACCCCATGAAGAATAAAGGAAAGGAAAGGCCTGAGTTAAGAGGCCCATATCGCTGCCATGGCTCTCACAGCATCCCAATTTTGAGCACCTCAAATCATTCAACAAAATCAACACACTAGCCCCATACACATCGTATTTAGATGAACATCACTCGATCCCAAAATACCTTAATAATACTAACCCTCCCATTATTTATTATTCTATGCCTTGTAAGATCATGATGCTTTGCCATTGGAGTATGATTCTCCTTGCAGCTTCGAGAGGAGAGCATGTTTTACTCCAAAAACATGTGTGAAATTTTGTAGGGAGAAGGTGGTGTGGGGAAAATATAGATGATCACTGAGAGTGATACTCACAAGAATAAATTCATCAAAGAAGTGGGGGGGTACTTGCGAGTGAATGTTGTTTCGAATGGAAAATGAAATAGCAAATCCCATAGTGAAGGAAGACACCTAGAAATATAGAGTGTGGTTCTTGTATTAGTGTGAGCAAGATGTTCAATGATGTCATTAAGCAATGGCTGCCCCATGGGTGATCCCCACATTCAGCCTTATTATGATGTCTTCCCATTGCAAGGCTTGAGGATCCCTCCATCAAAATTTCCCTTAATTTTGATAGTATCTTATCTTACTTAATGAATGTCGGCCTTTACATTTGGATTTCCTATGCAATCCCACATGGTGGATTGGATCAACAACTCGGTGGTTAGGACTCTCAAAGTTCCATATTTAAAATCTTTGTATTCACCCATCCAAGAATCATGGCTCTCGTGAGGTGACATTTAAACTAAAGCAACCCATTTAAATGATCATAGTACCCTCTAGTCACCGCTAAAGACAGAGGCCAACACTCAAATCCATGATCAAACCACTGGCCACCCATCCATACTGTGGAATGAAAAATCCCAACCCATATCAACATTTGATGAAATACATTTACGTTGTTCAAAAGTTGTTGTCATTATAATAATAATATCTCTTATTCGAGAGTGGATGACACTCAAATGGCCATGTTTTCCATTTCCCCCCTCTCTTGAGTCTGTCATTTTAACGTGTTTGCAACTTATTCGATTGGTCAAAATAATTCATTAAATTTGCACACACATATGTGCATTAAACTCATCTCAAGTAGGCTGATTCATTTGGTCTTTCCATGTGATTCTAGGGCCTCAAGGTACGAGCATTGTGAGTAACATGCGGGTGAGTTGCTAGTGAATGTCGTCAATGAACAACCAAGGAAGCAACGGCCTCTACAGGCATGGATTCCACTAGGAAAACACACAATCATTGATGATCGGGGGCCACAGCTAAAGATCCATGAATAATAGTGCTAGGAAAGATGGCCTTTGCATATGCAAAGCCCACATGGGCCACTTCTATTAGGGAAATTGCAGGCGAAGAGGTGCGGAAAGCCCAAGTGAAGGTGTCACCATGGTGCAGGAGCACCTACACCACAACATCAATTTTTGATCATTTGAATGATTAGTAGGGTGGTCAGTTGGTAATTATTAGTATTTTGAGGTATTTTGTATTTGATAAGGTCTAACAAGACCATCAAGCATGAATTAGGATGAGTCTTTAAGTTTTGGAGTCAAAATATGTAAACTTGCAACCTTGCTTCAAAAGTTGTCATGTAGCCTTTGAAGGAAAAATATTTGAATTTGTATGTGGATATTCAAGATTGATGTTTTAATTTTGTAATAAGGCTATTTTAAAGCCACTTGAGTGATTTTTGAGGTCCTAGGTGATAGGGATCAAAGTTGCTTCAAAAAAATGCAAAATTGTGAAAAATTGTCATGTTGTCATTTGTTTAAATTTCACTATTAAGGATATAATCACACTTTCCAATGGTTCCCTCCTTCAAAAATCAGTTTAGGGTCATTGGTAATGATGTGGAAAATTTTAAATAGCCTCCTTTTGGCTAAGGCAGCGGCATTAAATATAATAAAAAAACTCTATTTTTCTATTTTTTCAACATTTTTCACTGTTCCCGTGCTTGGTACGATCTGGTACATCATTGTACAGGCTAAAAATTGGCATGGTTTGAAAGAGGGAAGATTCTAATTTCTTTTGGTGGTGATTTGGCTTGTTTTCATCAAGTATTGAGTAAGTTACATCAATTTTAGTGAAAGTGTGTTTGAAACCTTGCAAAATAAGGGTTTGGTCACCAAAATGGATGTAACTCCCATTTCCATCATGGGAAAAATTTGGAACTTGGTGGATTGGTAGATTTAGGACTCCTTTACCTACTGCAATCTGTTTCAAATTGGAGAAAGGAGGATTTAAAAATTTATGTGATGCCCTAGGTATGGTTTCACCTTGAAACAGTCAAGAAAATGATCATTTGTAAGCATTTCTTTTGGTTTCTAAGTATTTTAAGTAAATAGAATGGATGTAAGGTGTGTATTGGGTCTTCAGGATCATTTTCAAACCTACTAAATTCTTTAGGGATGTTTTTGTGTGCCTTGGTAGTCAAACCTTCTATACATAGGCCTAAATCAAGCCTTCTTGTGGCTTGAAAAATCAATATTTTGAATCATCTATTTGTGGAGTTTGATCCTATGCATTTGTGCACCTGTAGGGGATCTTGTTAGAAATCTAAAACCTTATTTCATTTTTTGGTTAATTCCTTTAATAATTTTTTATTTTGACTGTCCTAGTTGGCAATGGTGCAAGGTTGCATGGGCTTGTGTAAGAGTGATGAGAGAATGGGAGTTTTTGAGTGTAAATTCAAGTTATTTGGTCTTGTTTTGACATGTTGCGAGTGTACATAGCATCCACCAAGCCTTCGAACATGTCTGGGTGTGTGAGTTGAGTTGGGTGATCAAGTTGCTTGTTGGAAGGAATAGTGAAGTTGATGTGTGCATTGAGAGAAGCTATTGGAAAAAGGTGTTGCTTCCCTTGCCACTGTACATCATAGTGGTATCAGAGCAGGGAATATATTTTTTTTACATTTTGCAAGTTGAAGAAGAAGTGAAGAGATTTCAAAGATTCCTCCAAAGAAGAATTTTATGGCTAAAGAGATGAAGGAGATGAAGGAAAGACATGCTAAGGAACTCAAAGAGTTAGAAGAACAGATCATAGCCTTATAGACAAACAAAAGAAGGGATGTTGAAGAGAGTGAGACAAAAGAAGAGGAAGATGAGGAGTTTGAAGATGTGGAAGAAGAGCTTACTCCATAGGATCAAAGAATTGCAAAGTTCTTGGAGGTAGTGAAGGGTGAGAAACCTAAGGTAAAACTTGATGTTCCTAAGTATGGTGGTAGTTTAAATGATGGAGAATTACTTGATTGGATTGCTAGATTAGATAGCCATTTTGAATGTGATGAGGTTCTTGAGGAACAGAGGGTAAAGATTGCAAAGACTAAGTTGCAGGGTCATGCTTTAGTATGGTGGGATTACTTTCAATCAAAGAGGAGGAAGGAAGGAAAGTCTAAGATCACATCATGGGACAATATGATATCCAAACTCAAAGGTAAATTCTTACCCAAAGATCACCAAGTTCAAATTTTTAAGAAATTGCAAATTTTATGGCAAAAGGAAATGGATATTAAGTCTTATACTGAGGAGTTTTATAAATTGAGTCTAAGGTCTGGTCATCATGAGAATGAAGATGAAAAATTTGCTAGATATATTGGTGGTTTGAGGCTTAATATATAGGATGAATTGGTTTTGGCTAACCCTAGGAGTGTAGAGGATTGTTATCAAATGGTAATCAAGGTGGAGGAGAAGCTTAAAAGGAGACAAGAGAGACCAGTAAGAGGAAGAGGTGGTCCTAATGCAAGAGGAAGAGGAATACCTTCTAAATCAAAGCAGCCAAATGAAGATCAAGAAGGAGCAAACAAAGGTAAAGATCACAATGATTCTAGAGGTGATTTTGGTTTTAGAGGTCGAGGAAGGTTTGGTATTGGTAGAGGTTCTAATGATTTTGCAGGAAGGTGCTACACATGCAATGAGTTTGGCCATCCTTCATGGAAATGTCCTGAGAGGGTTGGTAGTTCATCAAGTGGAGACAAGAAGATTGATAGGAGAGTACAGTTGATTCAAGAAGAGGAATGTGAAATTCATTGTTCCACAAGTAAGAATGCAAATCCTGAGGTAGGAGAAATGTTGATGGTGAGAAAAACAATCTTGAAGGCAGCAAAAGAGGAAGCACCTTTTCATAGGAAAAGTATCTTCAAGAAAAATTGTAAGTGCAAGGACAAGGTATGTAGAGTGTTCATTGATTCTGGCTCAACTAAAAACATGGTGTCATGTGAAATGGTCAACAAGTTAGGATTAAACAAGATTCCTCATGAATGTCCCTATAAGATCTCATGGTTGAATGATGATCAATATTTGTTGGTAAGTGAAAAGGATATTGTGGATTTTCAGATTGGTGGTTATCATGATAGTGTTGTGTGTGATGTCCTTCCAATGGATTGTTGTCATCTCCTATTAGGTAGACCTTGGCAATATGACAAAAGAGCCTTGTATGATGGTAGGGAAAATACTTACACCATAGTTAAAGATGGTCATTCTTTTGTATTGACTCCTCTTGTAGAATATGTTAAAGGTAAGGAAAAGGTAATAATGTGTGGTAAGAAGGAACCTATAAATGTGATAAAGGAAAACAAATATTTTGATCATGTAATCAGTTCTAGGACTAAAAATGCAGGGATAGTTGATGAAAGGGTAAACACAGGGATAAGGAGTGCTTTGACAATGAACATGAAGGACAGTGTGCTAGTAGGAACCATAGAGTGCCCTATGGTTCTGAATAAAGTTGAGAAACAGGTACAGTTTGTAGGAAATACAATACCTAAGTCTGATTTGATAGTGACAAAACAACTTGATGAGGCAGTGAGTGAAAGACAAGAAAAATAGGGCATAAAAGATAGTTGAAAGCATGAAGTTGACAAAGGAAAGAATAAAGATCAAAGAGTTACTAATCCTTGTTTGTATGCAGGTGCAAAACATAGTAAACAATCCAATCTTGGTCAGGGAAAAGATAAAAGACGGTTTGCAGGTCTGAGAACAAAGGAGATGAAAAATGCTTATGTGAACACATTCCAAGGTGATAGAAGTGCAGGGAAAATAGCACAACTAGTGTACATGAACTAGTGGAGTGGATTGGTGAACCAATGGATTCTTCATGAAGCTTGGAGACAGTGGATTCAAGGACAACTCATGAGGCATGAGTATTTTCTAGGGGGGGTGTATGGTGTAGGAGCACCTACACCACAACATCAATTTTTGATCATTTGAATGATTAGTAGGGTGGTCAGTTGGTAAGTATTAGTATTTTGAGGTCTTTTGTCTTTAATAAGGTCTAACAAGGCCATCAAGCATGAATTAGGATGAGTCTTTAAGTTTTGGAGTCAAAATATGTAAGCTTGCAACCTTGCTTCAAAAGTTGCCATGTAGCCTTTGAAGGAAAAATATTTGAATTTGTATGTGGATATGCAAGGTTGATGTTTAAATTTTTTAATAAGGCTATTTTACAGCCACTTGATTGATTTTTGAGGTCTTAGGTGATAGGGATCAAATTTGCTTCAAAAAAATGCAAAATTGTGAAAAATTGTCATGTTGTCATTTGTTGTAATTTCACTATTAAGGATGTAATCACACTTTCCAACAATTCCCTCCTTCAAAAATTAGTTGAGGTTCATTGGTAATGGTGTGGAAAAGTTTAAATAGCCTCCTTTTGGTCGAGGCAGGCGGATGGATGAATTTTTGAAGCATTAAGTATAATAAAAAACTCTATTTTTTATATTTGTTTCAGTGTTTTTCACTATTTTCATGCTTGGTACGGTCTAGTACATAATTGTACGAGATACTAATTTGCATGGTTTGAAAGAGGGAAGAGTCTACTTTCTTTTGGTGGTGATTTGGCTTATTTTCATCAAGTATTGAGTAAGTTACATCAATTTTAGTGAAAAAGGGTCTGAAACCTTGCAAAACAAGGGTTTGGTCACCAAAATGGATGTAACTCCCATTTCCACAGTGGGAAAAATTTGAAACTGGGTGGATTGGTAGATTTAGGACTCCTTTACATGCTGAAATTTTTTTCAGATTGAAAAATGGAGGTTTGAAAAATTTATGTGATGCCCTAGGTCTGGTTTTATGTTGAAACAGTCCAGAAAATTATCATTTGTAAGCATTTCTATTGGTTTATGAGTATTTTAAGTAAATAGAATGGATGTAAGGTGTGTATTGGGTCTTGGGGAGAATTTTTAAACCTACTAAAGTCTTTAGGGGTGTTTGGGTGTGCCTTGGTATTCAAACCTTCTATACACAGGCCTAAATCAAGCCTTCTTGTGGCTTGAAAAATCAATATTTTGAATCATCTATTTGTGGAGTTTGATCCTATGCATTTGTGCACCTGTAGGGGATCTTGTTAGAAGTCTAAAACTTGATTTCATTTTCTAGTTAATTCCTTTAATAAGTTTTTATTTTGACTGTCCTAGTTGTCAATGTTGCAAGGTTGCATGGGCTTGTGTAAGAGTGATGAGAGAATGCTAGTTTTTTAGTGTAAATTCAGGTTATTTGGTATTGTTTTGACATGTTGAGAGTGCACATAGAATCCCCAAGTCCTTCAAACATTTCTGGGTGTGTGAGTTGAGTTGGGTGATCAAGTTGCTTATTGGAAGGAATAGTGAAGTTGATGTGTGCATTAAGAGAAGCTATTGGAAAAAGGTGTTGCTTACCTTGCCACTTTGCATCACGCCATGAAACGAAAAAGTTCCAATAGCAACCTGCATAACAAGCCCCATGGAACAAACATTTTCTACTCCCCATTGATCAAGTTCAATCCATTCCTCTGTTTGCTACAAATGATATGGGTAGGTCATTTATTTGTATTTTGCCAACCTTCTGTAGCCTTCTATTGTTTTACCTGTGACCATCACATAATGATTTGATTTAAAATAGTTGTACTACCCTTAGAATATCATCGTGACTTCATCATATTGTTTCTTCATGGTGCCACCAAAACAAATCCATTCACGAAAATAAGGAGCAGGGAGGTCGGTTAGAGATTTTGTTTGAACAGTAGGATGGGTTGCAATCTCCATAGACAATGTTTCTAACATGGATATGTGTGAACAAACGTACAAGAAGATGTTGAGCAAATGCTATTGAAGGAAATCATCATGGAAGATGGCCATGAAGGATGTCATCTCCACAAGTGAAGACTCTGGTGGACCTCAAGATGAAGAAGGTCAACATAAGATTGTCATTTTAAAACACCCATGAGAGCCATAGCCCTCACAAGAGGTAAGCCTGTGAAACCATGTCCACCCATATTTTAAGAAAAGGTGACATTTGAATGCCAACAGCTCTGCTAGATACTCCTACCATCACAAATTCGGACTAGCCCTTCGAATTCATGATCATTGCAACTCACCTAGTAACTAATTAGCATGACTTCTTTGATCTTTCTTTCTTCTGCATGGAGAGCACATGAGCCAACCATAGTACAGAGAAACAACTCATCAGAATACTCATTGGTTGCAAGAGAACAATGCGAGTTTTTGAGCAAGAAGGCTTCCTTGGGGATGCAAGTGGTCAGATGCAGATGAGCGCATGCGTGAATTCCATTTTACCTCGACAAGATAGTGGGTGGTGGTTTTCATGGGGAAGCTCGCAAGAGAATGACGGCACTAGTGGGTCACAAGTCCATATGGCGGGGAGGCAACAAACCTTCACCGTTTTGAAATAGCGTTGGGGTGACATCCTCCCTCAAGCAATGGCCTGCAAGGGTGGACCCGTTGGCAGGTTTTGACTCAAGATTTTTCCCACAATCTTTGAGGAAATGGCATAGGCAGGATTTGATCCATAGGGTGACATTTAAGCTTGGTCATTCGATAATGATAGCCTAGTGGAGGCGAGCTGCAAGAGAAGACCCAAAAACATTTACTTGATTTTGAAGCACGTCGAGTTTGACATGGTAACGGCAATGATGAGATCAAAGGAGTTGGATGTGGAATCGACCATGCAAGCAACAGTCAAGGGTCAGCCGCTACTTAGCAAATAAATGGGCATGGCAATCCACACAAGGTGACTTGCCAATGCAGGCCCATGATGGCGAAAGAATGGCACGGCGAAGGTAGATGTTGAGGCCTGGCCACGTACAAACGAGGGAGCACAATGGAAAATGGAAAGGGGAGACCCATAAACACAGGTCTACAAGGCCCAATGAATGCCAAGGCAATGAGAAAAGGGAAACTCGTAAGACCCAACTCGCAAAGGAAAATGACTTAGTGAAACCTAGGTAGGTGATCTTGGCCAAAGGGAATTTGATCATTTTAAGGCTCATGGCCAACTAGGACTTGGAAATAAGGGTGTGCAATGTGAGACAAGAGAAAAGTAGCCCATCAGGAGAAAAAATGACAAATTAGGAGCGAAAGAGGGGGCTCCCTACCTTCGGTGGGGCATGTGTGCAAAACATGCACAACAATAATCTTATGATATCTTGTATCTCACCTTGGCTATATAACCAAGGGGTCTCTACTACACACAAGCAACATTGAATCATAATTGATAAGAATATAGTTTATTCTTGTCATATTCATATTCTCTCTTTGTGCTTTCCATTTGGCCTCAATATTTTGGTAGGCTATCTCCATAGCCAATTCTAACATATCAGCATAGCCAAAAATATCTGCCTCTATCACTTCATAGCCTAATTTAGGAACCCAAATAGAGCTCAATTTCATTGCCTCCATAATGTAATGATCTATACAAACCAAGAATATGATATCATCTTTGTATTTTTGAACCATTGTCCTTAGGATCCTCTCTCTCTCATGCATTCTTTTTAAAAATAATACAAAGAAAGTAGTAAGGGCATCATCTTGTGAATTGACATCTCCAAGGCTCCTCATGTAATCTACGGTTTGTTGTGCAATATGCCTTCCACTTATCCAATTTACCTTTCTAATTATGTAAACCTCCTTCAAAAAGTAGAAAAGTAAGCACATAACCAAAGTTCCATATTTAAACACATACTTATTTTATTTGGTCTGCTTTAGATTCTCTATTAACTGTTCCCTACACAACTCACACAAGTTATAGTCTGCACCATTTTCTATCATTTTATGTGCCACATGAATTGTGATGGTAGAAATAGAGTTATCTTTGTTGGTAAAGTAGATTTTGTAGTCAATAACCATAACAACATACCTAACAACTATATTTCTAATTGGATTTACTACAAGGGATCTCTAATCAAATGTAGCAATTATTTTTTCCTTCACTTCTTTATTCTTAATAGAATTTAGCACGGGGACAAGTCCGATGGAGCATAGACCAATGACCTCTCTTATTAATTCCTTTGCAATTTCATGTGAGGCTCATCTGTCCAAACAAACTAATCATGTATTCTGCTCAATTCCATTCTAATCCATTTGACATCATAAAAGAAATTGGGAAGCCACTCCCACACATCTAGTTTCTTCTCAATGAGGTTTTTGTATTCTAACTTTACAGAAAAATCTTCACCAACTAATTCATTTTTCCATACATTACTTAGTTACTGGGAGAATGCTCTTCCATTTTTCCATATCAATAGGTAAAACCCCATATATGACCTAATATCCTCAATAGGTAAAACCCCATATGGAATATATGAGAATGCACATAGTAGGTCATCTTTTGTGGCTTTCACAGGGAATCTTTTGAATTTAGGTTGTGGTTTCTTTGTAACCTCTATAACCTTTGGTGTATCCATTGCAATATATACCCAAACTAAATTCAAAGAAATATGTCTGAAAACTAGGGAACGCAAGATTCACTAAATACCTTTTTAACTCCATTCATTGAACTAGGGTTTTGATGCTTTGAATCTCTGATCACCTTATGCACTTTAAATTTTCTTCTTGCAGCTCTGCTCCTTCTCAAATGATTTTGTGAAATGAATTTTCCTTAGTGAATTTTCTTTTAACCTTTCGATTTGACCTAATTTTGCATTGAATGCTTCAACACATAAATTTGGTAACACTTAATCTATATGCACAAACAACTTCTGAAGCTACATAAACTTTGGCATCAACATATTTTCTTTTGCAATCTTCACCAATAGATCAAGCATGTTGATCTATGTCACATATCTTCGTATTGCAACCTCAACACCTCTTTTTTTTGGTGGGGGATAAAATATATCCATTAAATATCCCTCTAATCCATAGCTCTTGGATTAGTTTCTAGAGGAAACATTTACATCAAAGGATGGTACATATTCTACCTTGTCTTTTGTCTCTTCCTTCTTTCTCCAAGTATTTTCCATTTCCTTCTTTACTTTAATTGGATCAATATTTTTGACTGGTTCACCCTTTTTTGTCAGATTATCCTTCCTTATATTTTCCCTCCTGAAAAATTTAGCAATATGTCTAAGTCTACTGCAATTGTGACATACAACATTCTTTTGAACAACATTCCTTCCATTCAGTCTAGATTTGCATTGATTAGTCTTGTGTCCAAATCCATAGCATGTATAACAATAACCATTGAAAGATTGAATCATTCTTCCTTTGTTATATGTATTCATCATTTGACATCAACATTCACTTGATTTATGACCAAATCTTTTGCATGTAAAACATTGACCAGTAAAGGATGAAACATTCAAATTCATTCTACTTCTACATTTCATTACTCTATGTCCAAATTTATTGCAATAATAGAAAAAACCATTGAAAGATGGGTACCTTTGAGCATTTGGTTGTCTGACCGAAGGTCTTCTAGCTTCATTTCTTTGATTATGGATCTTTCCATTATTCTTCTTATCTTTAGTCTTCTCTGGTTCATTGATCTTCTTTTCTATATTAGGTGTCTAATCTACTTTTGAGATTTCACCTTTTTCAAATCCTAAACCATCTTTGTTTTTGGATGCTTTCTAACCTGCAATCAACTCATCAAGCATTGTATAACTCCCCTTGAATTTGTCTTCATGATTTCTTGCTTTCTCCAGATCTGATCTCATAGTTACCACTTCTTGTTCAAGTCTTATGCATTCATCAGATTTTCTTTTCACCATTGCATTCAAGCAATCTTCAATTCTTTTCTTTTCTTAAACTTGTACTTTTAGTCAAGTGATAGTTTTCATTTGCTTGTTTCAACTGCTCACTGACTTCCTTATGCCTTTCTCTAAACTTATTGATTTTCTCTCTCAAATTTATGATGCATTCATTTGCTTCTCTGACATTTTCCTTCAAATCTATGTTTTCACCTTCAATTTTATCTAGATCTTCAAGAGAAACTTTAAGTTCTCCATCTTTGTCAAGTGTGCAATATTCTTCTATAAAATCAACAATAGGAATCTCTTCTAGAGGAATAGGAAACTTTATATCGGCCATGTGTTCAATATCCAAGACCTTCCAAAGTGGTTAAGCTCCTTCCAAGGAACCAAGCTTTGATACCAATTGTTGAACACCTAGAATACTAAGGGGGGGTGAATCAATATTCTCTTAAATCATTCAAATATTAAACATCCAATCACTAATGTATATTCAACTATAGTAAGGAAAGAAAGCATGAAACATCCACAATATCACATAACACATGAACACTAAGATTTTAACATGGAAAACCCAAAATGGGGAAAACCATGGTGAGGGTTAGCTCACAATTTATTATAACTAGTTATAGTAATTATAGAAATGCTCACTGGAGGTGGACTCACTGTCCAAGTGGACTCACTATCCACAGAGAAAAAGATAGAAGAGAGATGGTGGTTCACTATCTATTTTGAACAGTTACAATTGTATCTTATGCATGCATGAATAACAATTCCATTGAAGTACAATAACAGACTTTATTTGGTTCAACACTCTACCTCGCTCTTCATTCACACAACTTTGATCTTCAAATTAGCAATTCTCTACTCAAATTTTCATCATACACAATACATGTCGCATTCATATTACATCAAAACACTGAAAACAATCTAACATATATATCCACATCAAGTATAACATCAATTAGGTTGGCCTAATTAGATGTAATACCGGAAATGTAACTTGTTGGATCCAAAAATTATCATCCATAACACATGCCACATTTCAAAACTCAAAACACTTTAAGATAGATCGACATGGGCCTATAATAGATCCCACATAATATAGCAACACATATTTATCCTTTACATACCTTCAAACATATTAGGTCAGCTCCATATGAGACCTAAAAGCAAAAACCTTCATCTATGTATCCAGATCTCAATAAATGGACCTTAAAACTCAATACTATATGGAATCCATGCTCAACTAACATTTGACAACTTATTTTCAATACCACAAGGCCAAAAACTCATTCACAAAGAAGTGTGAAATCTCTCACACAAACACTATGTAGAAAGCAACTGTAATATGCTAGGTCGAACACTATTAAACATATCTCTCAAACTACATGTCCAAAAAAGATGAAATACTGGATTTAGGTGCATCTAAAATCCACCAAATTAATGTTAAAAGTGTAGAGTATAGTCTTAATTTTTGGAGTGGTGTGGACCCAAAAACTGACGCACTGTAAGACTGAACTAGTAGATTTGATACTTAGTCAAATTTACATGCAACTGATCTTTCCAAACAAACTCAACATGCTCAAATTTCTTTCTTACCATCTAAAAAACCTATTAGAATTGATAAAAATAGTCCACAACAATGTTGAAATCAATGACAACACTATAATACACTGTTATGCACAATCCATGTTCATGTTGCCAAACAACATCATCAATGAAAAACTTCTCCAAACTTCCAACAGACTGATGTACCACCTTTTGTTAGACCAAATGACATGGCTACCTTATTTGATTATATCCAAGTGAAAAACTTGGATATTGCATTCCCTCAACATGAATTACCCTCACTTGAGATCCAAAATAAATATGAAGCCTTAATGATAAATGTGATCATTAATGAAACTAGAGTTAGGTGTACTCTCATAGGCAATGGAGTGGGTCTTAATGTTATTAGCATTGACCTACTAGATAAAATTGGTGTGGAAAAAAATATTATGCAACCTAATGATGTTAATATTTGTGTCTTTGATAATGTTAATAAGTAATCATCAGGAATGATCACACTACCGAGTGAGTTTGGACTCATGGATTTTCCTATCATACCAAGACCTATTTCATACAATCTTCTCTTAGTAGACCATGGATTCATGTCATTAAGGGAGTATTGTCTACTCTTCACTATGATATGGTTAAATCAGATGAATAAATTTATAATTCACAAGCTCAACATGATCATAAAACTTTCAAATCTCTTAATACTTTGATTCCAACTTCAAAAGGTAGAACCTATACAAGTTGATGGTAATCCTAATTGTCTTTCACCTACAATAAAAGTCATAGATGATGATTGGGGGCCATTAGGTTTGACACCTTGTTTTTAAGGGGAGTATCAAATCACACCCTCAAATTCCAAAGAGTCCAATAGAAATAATTCATCTTAAAACACATGTTTTGGGGATGATTAGTGTGCCTTAGATTTTACACCCTGCTTTATGGGAGAATACAAAATCTCACAATCTAAACCAAAATTTTCTTGTGTCTCATTTATTCCACTTGGTTCTATATCAAAAACATCACCCCATGGTGGTGTTAGAGGCTCTTCAACTCTCATCCAGGTCATGAGAGGAAGATTCTTAACTTTAGAAAAAATAAAAAGAATTTGCATGCTTGGGAAGAATCCAATCCTTAAAATCATTCAATAAAATCTCTTCATTTGAGTTGGAAGCATGTTATGGTATTGGATAAAAAATTCTTGCTAAACATAGATGTAATGAAAACATGAAACAAAATGATAGGAATCAAGTGAAGTCTATACCGTATCTTTTCAAGTAGGGTCTAGGTTTCCATCTTTCATCTCCATCTTCATCTAATGCTTTATCATCTACTATATGTATTACATCTTGAGATAAGAAAGAATTTTTTTCTTCACAAGAGAAAGAAATGTCCCCTACTATTAACCAAGAGAGTATCTTGTCAAGGCTTCTCAAATTCCACCTGATTTCTCTTCCTCCAAGAACATGAATTAAATTATACAACAAAAGTTCATTTTGTACATATCATCAAGCGCATGGTCATTCTACCAATGAATGTTAGGTCTTGAGTAAAAAAATAAATGTTAAGGATTGTGGTGATATTCCTTGTGTTGATGCACCTAATTCTTCTAATCAATAATGATTTTAATCCTATCATGTTGCTCATCACTATGTGCATCATAGCTTTATGTGTTTTTCTCATTACCATTCATGGTGGTATAACCTTAAGTGCAACCATATGTTTCATGACAGCAACATGATAGTCCTTGGTGTGGTTTTCCTTACCTCTACGCTTGGGGCGAAAAGGATAACTAGTTTTGGGAGGTGTGCATTCTTTTCAAGGATCCCCTCTTCCCCTCTTTCTCCTTAAAATACAAACATAGCAAGCATATATTACCCTTATCCATTTCATCTTAGGATGTTTGACTTATTGACATACCCCCTTTTGTGGTGATGTTGTTTGTAATGCCTCCTAAGGTGTGGTTATCAATTCATCTCTTGTGACATTAAAATTTATGCACCCCTTGAGGTGAGTTTTATGTGCTCCCTAAAGTGATTTTTTGTAAAATAGTTCATGGATTTAGCATAATGGAGCTTGTTGGGTCATGAACTTGAGCACCCTTTTTTTTTACATGGCCACCTAGTATAACACAACTTGCTTGGAAATGGGGCCATGTGTTCATAAATGATTTTACATCCTTGTCAGAACATCAATTTTTTAGACAACACATTCGATGGATGATGTTTGGTATTTGAGACAATTTAAGACTAAGGTCTCTTCGCCTTACCGAATTCTATCCTTTTATTACTAACCTTGTGATTTTTGTGTGTCTTTTGTCTATCTTCATGTTTTCATCATGTTTATTTTTCATTTCATCATCACGTTTATGTTTCATCATGCCATGTGTTTTCATCGTGTATGCTTCATGTTTTTTGGCATGTATGTTTGTGTATGTTATTTTGTTATATATCATATGTATGTGCATGTTCCTTTTATACTTATGTTGTCTTTTCATGGGATCATGGATCCTTGGGGCTTGCACATCTTCCTTGATCCTTTGTCATCCTATCTCTTCAACATTTGGACAATTAGACCCCTCTTCATGTATATTTTCTACTTTTGTTTGAGTTTAAGCGTAAGTTCATACTCTCACTAAAGTGGGGACTAAATGTACCATCATAAATTGTCACCCTTGACAATTTCACCTTATTTTTTGATCTAATGCAGAGTGGAAGGGATAGGAAACACCCAACTATGATGGAAAAGACACTCAACTTAAATGCTTCTATCAAATACTCTTACATGGAGCCTTAAAATCCTTTACTCCTTAAGAGATCAACCCTCTCACACCTAGGGTTCACAACTCAGACCTCTTACAGACCTTGGAAACATTGAATCATGTATTTTTGGATTAGAATAAGGTGTGACAACTTCCTAGCACTTAGGTTTCAACAAACTTCCACAAACTATGGTGAATTAGGCACTTTTCTCCCTTAAGGCTAGTAGCCTTACTCATTAGGAAAATCAATATAAAATACACATGGAGGACTTTAAAGACACAAAACCTATGTATTTAGACATCCAAAATTGACTTCTACCAAGTCTCAATACCTTTTCCCATGACTGTCAAGGCACAAACCACAATAAGCCATTCTAGCGCTGCTCCAAGAGACCTAATTCACAGACCTACACCTGGGTCTTGACTATCTAGGCTCTCCCCTTCACCCCAAAGCCAAAAATAAAAATAATACAAGCTTTCCATTCCTATTACCATAATTCCTAAGTGCCTCTTAAATATTCTTCAGAATCAATAAAAAACTCACTTTTTTGCTTGCCAATTAGGCTTGCCACATAGAGATGTCAAGCCAAAAACATTTCACCACTTCCTCCAATGAGCCTTCCATTCTCCAATACCTTGAGGACATAGTATTATAGCCTCATATCTTCCATACCACAATGATTTGGCCACTTTACAACATGGGAATGGAATAAATCCACATTTTTCTCTCAAAACCTTGATTTTAAGGGTTTTCAGACCACCCAAGAGTAAAATTAAGATATCTCTCTTATTACTCAATGAAATATCACCACTCCAACTCCAAAATAAATCTTATTCAATTAAATTTACAACCATTACATTCTTCAAGCATAAAATAAAATTTACAGATCATACCAAGTATGTGATCAACAAATTCTACAAGAAAAACATGGGGTTTGAGACCACCCAGTAGTAAAATGGGGATATCTCACTCAATTATCCATGAAATCACACCATTCCAAGGCCAAAAGAAATTTTATTCAATTGTATATCCAACCATTATAGTCTTAGAGCATGGAACAACACATATAGGCCATACAATGTACAGGATCAGTAATTTCTTTATGAAAAACATAGAAAACAACAACTTTTTCTTAGAAACTCCTTCCAAACTTGTTCAACAGCCTTTCCTCGACCAAGAGAGGAATATTTGAAGTCTCCAATTTCCTCCAACTATCATTTGAATTAGTTGGCTACTGGAAACATAATTAGACTTCACTTTTTTACTCTTTAATGTTGAATTTAGGCAATTTAGACAATTTTCACCAACTTGCCTACAAAGATGCTTCCAAAATGTGTGAAAGGCATCCAAACAAATGCAAATGAGAAAGGTGACTCCCCTAAAGTTTATATTTACATCAAGGAATCCTTATTTCGTTAATTTTCCAAAATGCACTAGACTTACAAATGAGGATGGAGACCTTGTTTGTACAAAAAGTTGGTCATCAAAACCAAAACTCCACCATATCCCTAGGATACCTATTACAAATAAATGAAATGGTCCATGAGACCTTATTCCAACATTAGAAAAACAAAACAAAACATAACAAATGATTCTAGGTCCCTTAGACCCATGGCTGCTCCTGCACCATACTCCCAAGCAAGAAAAAGATATCAAGTCCTCTTTGAGATTAGGTCTTCTATAGTAGTTCCATGCTGGGTAATGCCAATTTTAGACATCCAAGTGGAATCCTCTTTAGGTGGACCTTACCACTTAACCAAGTACTCCTTGTAGACCTTCCTTCTAGTCCTCTTTATCTCCTTGGTGTCTAGGATGCATTCAAGAGTCAAAGGTTGGTTGGGGGGTAGGTCCTTTACCCAATCTTCATCCTCCATTGTTGTTGTACCTGCTTCATCACTTGCATCCATAGGAGCTTTGAAAGGATATAAATCAGAAACATTAAAGAGAGGGGAGATTGCCACCCCATGAGGTAGCTCTATTTCATAAGCATTTTGGCCAAACTTGTGGACCACCTTGCAAGGTCTGATCTTCTTCATCATGAGTTTAGTATACTTTCCCTTTGGAAGTATCTCCTTCTTCAAGTGAGCCATCACCAAATCTCCAACCTCAAATTAAACATCCCTCTTCTTCAAATCTTCTCTTTCTTTGTACTTCTCAACATTCTTTTGTAGAGTTTCCTTCACTTGTTGATGGATATCCCTAATTGTAATAGAAAATTCCTCTCCTTGAGCACTACTCCTATCAACTCCTTGTAGATCTCTCAATTCATAGACCCCTCTAGGGTGCATTCCATAGACTACTTCAAAAGGGCTCCTACCAATGCTCCTATTCATGGAGTCATTGTATGCAAATTCAGCTGAGGTAAAATCAGATCCCAAGCTTGTCCATGCTCCTTGGTAAGGCATCTTAAGAGATTTCCCAATGATCTATTCACCACTTCAGTTTTTCCATCCATTTGGGGATGGTATGCAGAGCTAAAGGATAGATTTGTGCCAAGTTTCTTCCACAAGGTCCTCCAAAAGTGACCTATTAACTTAGAATCCCTGTCAAAAACAATACTTAAGGGAAATCCATGTATTCTAACAACCTCCTTAAAGAAGAGACCTGCTATACTAGATGCATCATTGGTGCATTTACAAGGAAGAAAATGAGCCATCTTACAAAACCTATCAACCACCACAAAAACAATATCAAAACCTCTTTGGATTCTAGGCAGCCCCAATACAAAATTCATACTTACATTCTCCCAAGACCTATTGGGAATGGGGAGTGGCTAATAGAGACCTGCATTTGATGAAGTTCCCTTTGCTCTTTGACAAATTTTACATCCTTCTAGATACTTTCTCACATCCACTTGCAGCCTTGGTCAGTAGGAGAACCTCCTCACTTGTTCTAAGGTCTTATCAAGACCAAAATGGCCTCCAAGACTCCCACTGTGTTTCTCCTTTATAATATTCTCCCTCATTAAGCATTTAGGCACACAAAATTGACTTCCTTTGAAGAGAAAACCATTCTACAACAAAAAATTAGAGTATTCACCATGAAAAGTATTCAAATATTGATCACAAACATTGTATACCTCCTTAAAATCTGCATCTTCATGATACATGTCTTTCAATGCATCAACCCCCATGCTTTGGAGTTGGATCTCTTGCACTACAATTCCCCTTCCACTGAGAGAATATGCCACCTTGTTTGCTTTTCCCTTCTTATGCTTTATTGTGAATGTGTAGGCTTGTAAAGACTCCACCCACTTCATGTGCCTATGATTGATTTTATCTTGTGCATTCAAGAAACTCAAAGCATGATTATCAGTATAAACAACAAATTCTTTAGGTAGCAAGTAGTGCCTCCACTTTTTGAGGGCTTGGACCATAGCACATAATTCCAAATCATAGGAAGAATATGTCCTCTTTGCTTCATTCAGCCTCTCACTAAAAAATGTAACCAGTCTACCTTCTTGACCTAAGATAGCCCCTATTTCTTGGTTACTAGTATCACACTCAATGGTAAAAACCTTATCAAAATTGGGGAGCACAAGTATAGGTTTTTGTGCTACTCTCTTTTTCAGATATTCAAACCCTTTATCAGCCTCATTGGTCCAAGAAAACTTACCCTTATTACCTCCTTTGATGGTGTCCAAGATGGGTGCACAAATTTGACTAAAGTTCTTAATGAACTTTCTATAAAAGCTTGCAAGTCCATGAAAGATTCTCACATCTCCCATTGATTTTGGTGTTGGCCAAGTAAGAATAGCATCCACCTTTGAAGGATCCATCTTCAAACATCCCTTGGAGATGACAAGTCTAAGGTACACTAGTTATCCTTTCATAAATTCACACTTTTTCATGTTGATCAATAGCTTCTCTTGTAACCTCTTCAATACCATGTTAACGTGCTTCAAATGTTCTTCTTTAAACCTGCTCAACACAAGAATATCATCTAAATAAACCACAACAAACTTTCCAATGAAAGGTTTCAATACCTCATTCATAAGGTGTATAAAGGTGTTAGGGGCATTTGACAATCCAAAGGGAATCACCAACCATTCATAGAGGCCCTCGTTATTCTTAAAAGTTTTCTTCCATTCATCCTCCTCTCTAATCCTTATCTGATGATAACCACTTTTCAAATCAATCTTGGAAAAGTAGGATCCCCCTACTAGGAAATCCATGAGGTCCTCCATCCTTGGCATTGGGAACCTATATCTTATTATGATCCTATTAATGGCTCTTGAATCAGTGCAAATCCTCCAATTCCCATCCTTCCTTGGTGCTAGGACAGTAGGAACAGCACATGGGCTCAAACTCTTTCTCACTAGCCCCTTATCCAACAATTCTTGCACTTTTCTTGCAATCTCCTCATTTTAAGCAGGTGTCATTTTGTATGCACCCTTATTTGGAAATGCATGCCCTAGAATTAGATCAATATGGTGGCCTATATCCCTAATGAGAGGTAGGGAACTAGGTAGTTCATTTACCATTATGTCCTTGTAGCTTTCCAACAACTCTTGGACTTCTCTAGGTGCATCATTCTCCTTCCTTGTGGGAAGATCTGCTTCACTCTTTGGTTTCATAATTAGGAAGAATCCTCTTCCTCCACTTTCCTTCAAGGTCTTCATGAACTCCTTATCACCCACAATAAAAACACTAGGCCCTTCATGCTTTGCCTTGTCTTCTTCTATGAGAGGTGTGAGGTTGTAAGTCACCCCATCCTTCACAATGGAGTATGTATTCTTCTCCCATCATGCTTGGCCTTCCTATCAAATTGCCAAGGCCTCCCAAGCAGAAAGTGGCACACATCCATAGGGATAATGTCACATAGTATCTTGTCCTTGTATGACCCAATGTTGAATTCTACCCATACTTTCTCTTTCACCAAGACCTGTTGTCCTTTACTAAGCCATGAAACTTTGTATGGGTTAGGGTGAGAAATACTTTTCAAAATCAATTTTTCCACCATCTCAATTGAAGCAATATTATCAATTGATCTTGAGTCCACTACTATCTTACACACCTTACCTTGTACCTTGAAATTGTTTCTGAAGAGTTCCTTCCTTTGTGGGGGTTCTTCAGGGATTGGTGCCTTGAGAAATTCTCTCCTAATCATCAAGTTCTCACCAACTTCTGATGTGAGGTTTACTACAGGTGAGGTCACATTTTCTTCATCTTCATCTACCAATTGATTCCTCCTCTCTCCACCATGAGAGCTTGATCATTGCTTTTCAGGGCATTTGAAGGATCGATGCCTAGGCTGGTTGCAAGTGTAACACCTCCCTGAAAACTGATTAGAACCTCTCCCTCCATTAAATCTACCTCTACCATTGGGTCTCCTACCCCTGAATCCCCCTCTATTGCTTTGATTCTCCACTTGATTAATTAGGATTAGACTCCTCTTGATGTTTTTTGGACTAATTTCTACCCCCAAAACTGCCTCTACCTCTGAAATTCTTGCCTCTTCCTCTACTTTGTTGCTCTTGTTTCCTTTTTATCTTCTCTTCAGCCTTATGTGCAACTTGTATGCAATCCTCCATGGTCTTAGGAGTAACCAAATTGATCTCATCTTGTATGTTTATCCTTAGGCCATTGATATACCTAGACACTTTTTCCTTATCACTCTCTACATGTTCACATCTCATGCTCAACTTGTAGAATTGCTCAGTGTAGGATGAAACATCTATGTCTTTTTGTTTCATATTCTGCCTCTTTTTGAACTCTTGCACCTCATAATCAATAGGAAGGAATTATTTCTTCAACCTATGCACCATCCTATTCCATGAGTTGATCATGGACTTATCCATCTTCACCCTTTCTCCTTGGATGAAATTCCACCATGTCAAGGTGGATCCCTTCAACTTTGTTTTGGAAAACTTCACCTTCTTATTCTCTGCCATTTCTTTATATTCAAAGTAATTATTCAATGCCTCTACCCACTCTAGCACTTATTCCACATCCATCTTTCCATTATACACCGATGGATCCATCTTCACTTCAGAGGACTCTCCTCTTGATGCTTGCAATGCTTTAAGGATTATTCTCTCATGAGGGGGTGTCTCTTCCTCTTGATGGTTCTCTTCACCTTCTTCATCCTCTGGCTCTTCTTCAAAGGAACTCTCTTCCTCAATGGCCACTCCTCTCCTTCTGTTCATTGCTTTTAAGGCCTCTATCTCTTCTCTCAAGGCCTTCAACTCCTTTGCAACCACTGGTCCAGCTTTTGGAGGCATGATGACTTCCTTTCAACAACTACCTACAATCAGGCTCTGATACAACTATGATGCAAAGTGACAGGGATAGGAAACACCCAAATATGATGGCAAAGACACTCAACTTAAATGCTTCTATCAAATACTCTTACATGGAGCCTTAAACTCCATTACTCCTTAAGAGATCAACGCTCTCACACCTAGGGTTCACAACTCAGACCTCTTACAGACCTTGGAAACATTGAATCATGTCTTTTTGGATCAAAATAAGGTGTGACAAATTCCTAGCACTTAGGTTTCAACAAACTTCCACAAACTATGGTGAATTAGGCCCTTTTCTCCCTTAAGGCTAGTAGCCTTACCCAGTAGGACAATAAATATAAAATACACATGGAGGAATTTCAAGACTCCAAACCTATGGATTTATACATCCAAAATGGACCTCTACCAAGTCTCAATACCTTTTCCCATGACTGTCAAGGCACAAACCACAATAAGCCATTCTACCGTTGCTCCAAGAGACCTAATTCATAGACCTACACCTAGGTCTTGACTATCTAGGCTCTCCCCTTCACCCCAAAGCCAAAAATAAAACTCCTAAAATTTTTCCATGCCTGTACCATCATTCCTAAGTGCCTCTTAAATATATTCTTTAGAATCAAGCAAAAACTCACTTTTTTGCTTGTCAATTAGGCTTGCCACATAGAGATGTCAAGCCAAAAACATTGCACCACTTCCTCCAATGAGCCTTACATTCTCCAATACCTTGAATACATAGTATTATAGCCTCATATATTCCATTCCACAAGTATTTGGCCACTTTACAACATTGGAATGGAAGAAATCCACATTTTTCTCTCAAAACCTTGATTTTAAAGGTTTTCAGACCACTCGGGAGTAAAATTAAGATATCTCTCTTATTACTCAATGAAATATCACCACTCCAACTCTAAAATAAAGCTTATTCAATTAAATTTCCAACCATTACATACTTCAAACATAAAACAAAATTTATAGATCGTACCAAGTATGTGATCAGCAAATTCTACAAGAAAAACATGGGGTTTGAGACCACCCAGTAGTCAAATGGGGATATCTCACTCGATTACCATGAAATCACACCATTCCAATGCCAAAAGAAATTTTATTCAATTATCTATCGAAAAATTATAGGATTAGAGCATGGAACAACACATAAAGGCCGTACAATGTACAATATCAGCAATTTCTACATGAAAAACATAGAAAACAGCAACTTCTTCTTAGAAACTCCTTCCAAACTTGTTCAACAGCCTTTCCTCGACCAAGAGAGGAATATTTGAAGCCTCATAACTCCCTCCAACATCCCCCAATTACCATTTGAATTAGTTGGTTGTTGGAAACATAATTAGACTTCATTTTTTTACTCTTTAATGCCTAATTAAAGCAATTTAGACAATTTTCACCAACTTGCCTACAAAGATGCTTCCAAAATATGTGAAAGGCATCCAAAAAAACTCAAATGAGCAAGGTGACTCCCCTCAAGTGTCTAGTTACATCAAGGCATCCTTATTTCATTAACTTTCCAAAATGCACTAGACTTACAAAGGAGGATGGAGACCTTGGTTGTACAAAAAGTTGGTCATCAAGACCAAAACTCCACCAAATCCCTAGGATACCTATTATAAAGCAATGAAATGGTCCATGAGACCTTATTCCAACATTATAAAAAGAAAAAAAAACATAACAAATGATTTTAGGTCCCTTAGACCCATGGGTGCTCCTGAACCATGATCCCCCTTTAATTATTGGACCTAATTGAGTATTTAATTTCCTAAATTATGCATTCTATGGACCATTTTTAATAATTTTTAATTAATTACAAGCGGGAAACAATTGAATTTATCTAATACCTTGCCCTTGACACTTAAAAACTTGAAAAATAGGTAAAGGACACTCATGCCTTGGGCATGAGTGTCCACCTATTTTGGCTCCAATTTCAAATATGTCAATGTCAAAAATTTAATATTTTCAATTCAATTATCTAAAGTCGGCCATCATGATTTTATTTTTTGTAAATTGAATAAATTCCTAGTTATTGCATCATTTCAAATCTAACAAGAGAGATCTAACATTAAGTGAACATCAAGAGAAATAATTATTATCAAGAGCATTATCAAGAAAGTCAAGAGTAGATTTTTAGAGATTTATTGCAGCAATTCAAGATTCATCATCATGTCAAAATGTATGAGTGTTTTCATGTTTATGCTTTCATATTGTTTGTGAAGGCTAATCTTTGTAGGTCTCCAAGCAATTCAAGCCATTCAAGAATTCAATCAATCAAGAAATCAAGATCCAAGACCTTGAGGTGATATGCATGACTTCAATCCTTCAAGGAAGCTATTGAAGGGTGGTGAGTTGCAGCACTTTGTTGATTCATCATTCCTTACTATCATTTATCCATTTATCATTGGCATTGCCATTGTGGAAGTGGAAACACAAGAACAGGGTTTGACCAAGGCAAGCCCCTAAATGACACAACCCTTCACTCTCTTTGAATGTGTAGGTTTCAAGTTTAAAGGAGTTTGAAGGAAGTTTCAAGACTCATTATCCATTGTTTCAGTTGCAATCCTACATCTTGTCAACTCACAAAATCTCACATACAGAATTATGCAACAAATTTATAGGTGGGAATTCAAAGCTCAAATCCAATATCAGAGGACTGTGAAAACAAATTAAAAAATTCCCTACAAGGATAGTCACACCCTAGGCATTTGTGTCCTCCAAAATCAACTTCAAATTTGTAGGATAGGTGCACAGAACTCTTCCTATCTATTGTCTGAGTTTTTATTACAATTTTTTAGTTATCAAAATCTTGTATTTTATTCTAGGGCACATAAATTCATAGGGTTATTTTGGGAAATTCAATTCCATTCAATTTCCAAGACTCAAAAGGATCAGATCCAAGTTTGGTTGAAAGTGAGTCTAATTTCCTTATGGATTTGCATCCTAATGAAATCTTTAAAAAGGTGGAATTAATCCTAGGTTTTAGAAATTAAACTTAAGGATTCCACTTTTCTACATTTCACTAAGTAATTGCTTCATTAAATCATCCTCCATGAACCACTTAATTCCTTTTGTTGTAACACTTGATTCACTCATTTTCTATGGTTTTATAACAATTAGGGTTTATACTTGTAGACATTGAAAAATGTCTTGGATGATATCATACACTCGAATCAAGTATATTAACATTATTTCCTCTCAAAACCCATCCTCTTTTCACTTAATTAATTGAATTAGCTTAGCTAATTAATTAATTGCATAATTTTCATCTATTAACCTAATGCATCAAATCATGTTAATTCACCCCCTTTCATGCTAACAATTTGTCTCATTAAATTAAATAGATCATACTATTTAATTTAATTGCCTAAGTCATCTTATTTAATTAAATAACCCTAAGTTATTTAATTAAATATCATCTCACCTTTCCCACTTTCATTAAATCATTTAATTTAATGAAAATCACTTTATTCTTCAAATACCCTTATTGCATGATTAAACCTTGTTTAATTAACAACTAAACAAACCTTCCTCCAAAAAGGGAATATTCCCATGGAATATTCCTTACCCTTTTTTGCACAATTAAAACTTTCTTTTAATTTTCAAAATATCCTTATCCTCACCCATGAGAATATTCCAAAGAATGTTCTCTCTCCTATAATCATCTCGCTTGGCTTCTTGAACAAGCTAAACTTGTGACCTCTTGAGCAAGTCACCTGGTGACCTGTGTGTGTAGGTAAAAAGTTTGTTTGTTTGGAACAAATGTGAGCCCTTGATTAAATCCCATCTTGCATTCTCACCCATTGATGAGAATCCATGATCCATGCCTCTTCTTCCTTTCATCCTTGACTGTTGATTGATCTTTTCAATCTCATCCCTCCATTTCTCATTTTCTCTACTATAAATAGAACACTATTTGGAGACAAATGGATCCATCTTTCAATCGCAAACTTATGTTGTTGAATTCACTCACACTCACACTCATATTTTACTCACTTTTAGCATATTTTAGTTAATTTTTAGTTGCATATTAGTTTTAAGCTTCCATTAATGACTTCCATGCATCCATCTTAGCTTGTTTATAAATTAGGGTTTGAATATTTTAGCTTAAATATCACTTAGATTAGCTTACCAATTGCATAATTAGATCAATTTTAGAACAGAACATGTATGCATCCATTTATCATAATGGTTTCATCGGTTTTCTGCAATAGAATCAATTGAAACAAGCTCATTGATCACGAGATTGGGAAAGGGTCATCATTTCACATCAACACGACACCAATTCCAAAACAAGATAAGTTTCAAATGGGGTAAGATAGACATTTTGATGTTTTTATATTTAGAATGCTTCATTTCAATAAATGTTTAGTTTATCTTTCAATTTGAATGATCTTGTTTGAGATTGAGCTTTTGTGGCTCAATTATGATTCGATTCATGATGGATCAAGTGTAATTGACACATACTAATAATCCTCAATCACATTTTGGCACTAGAAGGAGGGAAAATTGATAATTTAACTAGTTTCTATCTCAAATTCCAATTTTTTTCTTTTTTCCAAGAAATAGCGACACCCAAATCAATTACAGAAATGCACTTGCAGAGCATCATCAAATAGCGACGCTATCCCAATTTGCAACTATGACACCAATTAAATTCCCTGACACTGATTAAACAAACAGTGATGCTAATTTAATATAGAGGTATCAAAGTTTTTAAACGGTGACGCACCAAATTTACCAAAGCGATGCCCGATAAAAATAGTGATGCTATCATGCTCTCTATTTTTGCTATAGAGAGATGCCTAATTTCACCAGAGTGATGCCTAGATGACAAATCATGACACTATCATGTGAAACAATGCCCAACTCTAGTAAGAAGTTTTATGATCATTTTTGACATGTGCTTTAATTTGCTCGATTTTTCAAATCACTAATGCACTTCTAACATTGTTTTGGTTGTTAGAATAATATAGTTTTGTAGGTTAGATGACATGGAGCTAAAGTAAAGAAATCCTTCTTATCTTGAATTTTCATGATTGTAACAAGCGTTTGACACTTTGGGGCAATTATAACCCAATTTCTTATGCTTTTTACTTTCTAGTCTAGGACCTCACTAAATTTCATTTGGATTTAAAACAAACACTCAAATGGGAATAAAATTGAACCCTCATCTCATCATTGGATTTTGGGTTTAAAATTGAACAAGGCAACTTCACATTTCATTTGGTGTATAAAATGAAGTCATATTAGCTTAGGGGTTAAAATTTACAATTGTTTGCCATGTTTTGCGATTTACACTTCTACTATTGAATGCGTGTGCAATTATCTCACACCATTAGGCAACCTTGAGAAATAGAAACATTCCTTAACACTTTGTATAATCACCTACATCTTTACATTTGGATTAAAATTGAACTCCTTTGTGAGTGTGAGAAAAAGGCATGGCATGTATTCTCTTTGTTCATACGAATGGAGATGATCAAAATACGGATGTACTTCCTTGCTATTATTTATCCCTAGAGGGTATGACTCCCTGCTTCAAAAGGAGGGAACAACCCAAGTGGTAATGAGCTAAATCCAAGCTCTTCCAAACCACTATACAAATGTGTGGTTGCAATGAAAATTGTGATCAATGGGATTTGGTATATGATAGCTCTCCCCCAGTATCTTTATGATGTGTAAATCCCTTGTTCTAAGGGTTGGGATACCTCTTGACAAAGTTTATCAAAGTATCCCCTAAACTGGAAGCCCTTATTACGAACCATTGTTTAGAATCCAAAATCCTTAATACTTGTTGGTGCAAGAACGGTCATTCTGAAGCTGCCCCACATTTGTACTATTCATTGTTGAAATAGAAAAATCCTTTTGATCTCTAGATTTTAAGGATTTTTAGATGTGGTGGTCTCGAGAAGTGTGTGCCATGGAGGGGAGCCAGTGTCACCAAATCTCTTATTATTCACAATGTCTTAGTATTTGGAGAAATTTGAATGGGGACTCAACAAGTATAGTCATTTCAAAAATAGGTTTGTAAATGATTGTGAGTCAGTTTAATACATTGCTTGGTTCCAAAACTTTATAAATAAACATTCACTATCTTCCTCAAAACTTCAAATAATTTGACTTAAATATGGATATCTTTTGAAGATAGCCTTGATATTACTGCTTGTCCTAAGGATTTCTATCCTTAGAGATTTCTAAATATCTTGACTTATATCTCAAATCCATATTTTCCAAAGACAACATAGGCAATTATGGCTTCAACCTCATGATTCTCACAAAATGGAAATTGTGAAAGTTATGATGTTTTTGACATAAACATTTAGTTTGGAAACTTAATCAAGATGAGTTATTGTGGTAAAATAAATTCACTTAAGCAAGATAAACTAACAATTGAACCCCACATGACTATTTGGAGACCGATTGCTCCCATTAAACAACTGGATCTTCTAGGTTCTATCATTCAACCCAACTTTGAACTCATTAACGGAGAACAAACTGATCTCATTAACAGTTTGAGAACCTTCACTTTTGAAACCAAAGAGACACCTACCCAATGGAGAAATGCAACAACCATTTTAGATGAAGAAGAGAACAATCTAATATTGAGGCTAGAAGTCCCATATTACCACCACTCACATGGAAATAAATATCTTCTTTTCTTCCATAGACTTAGACTTTCCTAAATGATATCACGTAAAATTAGAATCTCAAAAAGGTCTACAGATCGTCATTTCAAACTCAGGCATCTTAGTTCAAAGGAAATCCAAAACCACATTTTAGTACTTGACCTCAACAGAAACAAGTTAGTAAAATTTTACGAATGCACATTGAGGAAACATCCACACATGTACATGTTCTTTATGAGTCAAAACCTAGGTCTTTTTCATGATAATCAACCTATCTAGAACCTTGGGTCCATTTCATGGTCTTCAACTCCCCTAAATGATCTATCACACAATCAAAATCTATAGGGGAAGATCTACAAATCACCATTACAGATGTAGGTATTGTAATTCTAAGTTCAGTAAGAAGTGGGCTTTAATACTTTATCACAATTGTAACCTTTTGTTAAAAAACTATTATACTCAAGCTAGGAGGAACCGAATAGGTTTACATACCCACATCTATCCTCTCACTTAGGCCAACATTACTCTTTAGGATTTAAAAACTTTAGAGTTCTAGCATCATTCTCACTATCTTGGTCTTGTAAAAATAAAGGTTCACTTTAAGTCAACATTGGGTCAAACATCCCATCCACCCCTTTATCAAAATTTCATCCTCCACTTCACCTATCTTTACAAAAAATTTGAATACACCAATACTTTGTGACTTAAACATCTATTAAAAAAACCCCCTAACTTGGCTATTTCGTATGTGAAATGTATCCTTTCCCATGCATTTAGTGGAGTTAGTTATCATCTTTGAACTAGTTTATCTTGAAGGTCATGATTCTACCCTAGAGATTTACAAGTTCATCAGCATCCTTTATCCTAACATCAAAACATCAAATTTAGCCAAAAGTGTTGTCCCAAAAAATTTACAAGATCACTTCCCACATCACCCATCTTTTCATTCCCCATTATCACCATTTCTCCCAAAAGACTTAGAGCATCCCTTTTACCTAGATTTGAGTCAACTAAAGAGTTCAAACATCATAAATCACAACACAACTCTCCCAAAGGTGATGCAAAATTTATGGTAAAAATTAGATCACGACACAAGAGGATCATGGAATTTGACCCAAATCCTTTAGAATTTGACCCAAGAAGTCAAGTTACACCATCACAACAACCTTAATCCCCATCAGGACCATATGAGATAGAAGATATCACAAACAATCCATTTCAACTCACCAGGGAAGAACTTGTGGAACACCAAGCCTTTGAAAATGTAGCTCCTATCTCCCCATCATTTGTTGCATAGAATTTAACATAGGGCTCTGCAACTCTATCACTCGGGCTACATCAAACCTACATTCCCAATATTGCAACAAGACTTTCTCAATACTTTGGTCATTCTCTTTCATTTGAAAGTAGTACACTTGTGGGTACACTTGAAACCAATCCTCCATCTCACACAACCACTTGTTATAATTTGGCATAGGTTTCTTGTATATCTTAAGATCCTAATTCCTAGCTAGTACCTCAATAGATATGGTATCATTTTCTATGAGATCTTGAATGATGTTCTTAAGTTTCATGCAGTTTGTTGTTTTATGTCCTTTGATTTTCTGAAAGTCACAAAGATTGCACTCATTATACCAAGATGGCTTCTCTTATGGTTCTTGGTAGTTTTCAAAGTTGGGAAGTGTTATCAGATTTGACTCTACCAATTTCCTCATGATTTTTTCGATAGGTTTTGATAGATGTGTGTACTTGTGTTTGGGATAGTTGTTCTTGTTAGCAATCTAGCATTGTTGCATGTTGGTGTTATTGATATGATTATTCTGAGAAGGTTTTGTTTGTTGCATAGTTGGTTGGATGTTAGCAACTTGATTGTTATTAGGTCTAGGAGCACTTAGTATGACCTTAGCATCTACCACACCATCATTTGTTATGTTTTTGTTCTTTTCCCAGACACGAGGTATCTCATTCGAACTAGTTGAAGGACGGTTGTCTCTGTAAGCTTGAGTATTTCCTTGTGAGATTATAGCTCTTTCTATGTTAAGGGATTAAGGAACAAGTTTGTCATATGATTTGATGCACTGCATTTTCAAGTGGAATGAAAAATTTGGACCTAGATTGGCTATGATGATTCTCACTTGTTGTTCATCAAGAAGAGGCTACTTGCTTTTACTAGCTCTTTGTCTCCATAATTGTAAGAAATTAGCAAAAGCTTCCCCTTGATTTTTTCTAAGAGTGTATAATTTTTCTAGACTAGCATCCATGTCAAGATTAAAGGAATAGTGATTGATGAATTTATCAATGATTTCTTGAAAAATTTTGCTACCAGGAGAAAGATGAGAAAACCAATCCATAGCATATGTTAAACACCGAGGGAAGAGGCGCATTAGATAAGAATCATTGTAAACTACCTCCATGCACATAACATTAAATTCTTTGATATGGTCCACAAGAATTCCTCTCCCTTTATATTTGTCAAATTTTGGGATTTCAAAACCAAGAGGGAATGGTACCATTGCTATGTTTCATCAAATGGATAAGGACACAAGTTCTATCGATGGGGTTTATTTACCTTGCCCATGTGAAGGTCCTGCATTTCTTGTGAGAGTACTTTAAATTGTGATGTTAGATCATCTTATAGGTTGGGTGGAGGAACATATGGTGGGATTACAGATGAGTTGTATGGGGTGTATGGTGGTGTGAGATTCTATGAAGGTGATTGGGGTATTGATGTATATGTTCCCAATGCATTTGGCTTGACAATGTTCAAGTGAGGATAATAAGAACCTTGTTGTTGTTGTTGGGCATAATGTTGAGCTAGTAAGACTTACTGTTGAGCTTCTTGGTGTGCCACTAAGGCTTGTTGTTAGGCCTTTTGTTGTTGGTGTGCTAATAAAGTTGCTTGTTGTGTTTGATGTTGTTGTTGTGCAACTTGTGTTGCTAAGGCTGCTTCTTGTTGTTGTTGTCATTGTTGTTTTTGTGCTAAGGTTGCTTCTTGTGCTTGACGTTGTTGTTGTGCTAAGGCTGCTTGTTGAGCTTGATGTTGTTGTTGTGCTAAGGCTGCTTGTTGAGCTTGATGTTGTTGTTGTGCTAAGGCTACTTGTTGAGCTGTTGAGGCTGCTTCTTCTTTTTTTGTTGTGTTGCTAGGCCTATTGATAGGTTTGTTGTGCTTGTTGTAAAGCTAAGGCATGTGCTTTTCATGTGGAATCAAGTGGTTGTTGAGACATCTTTGAAGGATTATGGATATTGATTTTTTAAGTGGGTAATGGATTGTTGATGAGAGGTAGAGGGTTCACTTGATTTAACATTCCTTGTAAGTTAGTAGTAGATGATGGAATGTATGTTTGAGGTCCAGATTGATTTGGCACAACAAAGGGAATTATGGGAAAGGATGAAGATGATGTCATGAAATTTTTCAATGTAAATGACACACTAGGACCTTGAGTCCATTGATTGGAAAGATTTCCTTATCTCATATTTTGAGTATTGCCTTGCGCCAAAGATGTAAATAAAGGATTTGTGATCAAGGTACCTACTGGGTTGACAGAACTCATAACCAAGCGATTGTTTTGAGGTGGATTGATGATGGATGGTGTGGATGTGTTTTGTGAAACCACTGATATGGATTAACCCATTAGAGGATTGGGTAAGGATGTCCCTATTTGCTTCAAGGGTTGACTCTGTGATACGGTATTGGTATTCCCTTGCACGTTGTTTTGAGATATTTGATCTGCATTTCTTTATGTAATGGTAGGAACACTTGTGGTACTCATGGATGTGGATGAAGAGGGATGCCCTCGATATGTTGAAATCATGGTTGAGTAATGAAGATCAAGAGATTTGTATATCTATTTTGGATCTTCAGGAACGGGAGGAGCACCAAAGCTAGGTGTCCAAGTGGTTGTGTTAGATGGAGGAACGGTTTCAAGTGTTCCCACAAGTGTGCTATTTTCAAATGAAAGGGCATGACCAAAGTCTTTAGCAAGGCTTGTTGCAATACTGGGAATGTAGGTCTGATTTAGCCCTAATGATGGAGTTGTGATACCTTATGTTAAATTTTGTGCCACAAACGTTGAGCAGATAGGAGCTACATTTTCAAAGGCTTGGTGTTCCATAATTTCCTCTCTAGTGATTTCAAAGGGGTTGTTCGTTGTTATGAAATAAGTTGCACAATAGAATGATATGATATGAAATAGGTTGCAAATACTTGATAATAACTAAGAATAACAAGCCACTTCAAGGGGGGAAACCTCCAAATATCTCTAATGAGAACACACTTCACAATATGATGATGAAATAAGACTCACAACCTCCTATATATACCTATTTATGCCTAGGATATCACCTAGGCTGACTTAAACACCCCTATATAAGACCTAGGCTAACCTAACCAACTAAATAATAATATAATAATGATAATATGAATTAATTAGGAGTTAAGATAGCCACAACTTGACTATTCATAACCCGATGTACACCAATATTAAGGGTGTAGCATGCCCCCTTCTTCAAATAAGCATTTTCCTCAATGCTAATCAAGTTTGGATTCTTTTGAATGAACTCATCCTCCCATGTGTCATCTTCAACCGGTAAATTCTTCCACTGGATGACATACTCAGTGAAATTTTTATTCCTTAGCTTCTTTGTGTATGTTTGACGAATGCACTCTAGTTCCAAAATGATTCTTCCTTCTTCATCGAGCTCTGGTAGTGCTATTTGAGTTGTAATATTATGCCCAATTACCTTCTTCAAACAAGAAACATGAAAAATTGGATGTATCTTTATTGTTGGTGGAAACTCTAGCTTGTAGACAACACTATTGATCTTTTGCATGATTTGGTATGGCCCATAATACCTTGGAGACAATTTATTATTCTTTTTTTGTTGCTTCGGTGAGATTTTCTTATAAGGTTGCAATCTTAAGAAGACCCAATCCCCAACTTCAAAACTTCTTTCAATACAATGTTGGTATGCTTATTGTTTCATTTGATTTTGTGCCATGGCTAAATTCTCCTTGAGTCTTGAAAGTACATGTTGTTGATGAAGCAAGTGGTCCTCTACTGCCTGAACTCTTGGTGACACCTTTAATGATGATGTGATTGAAGGAGGATGATATCCATAAAGTGCCAAAAATGGAGACATTTTTTATGAGCTATGAAAATAAGTGTTATACCACCATTCTACAAGTGGTAGCCAATCTACCCATTGAGATTGTTTCTCAAAAGTGAAACAACATAGATATCCTTCCAAACATTTATTAACAACCTCAATTTACCCAACTGATTGAGGGTGGTATGAAGAGCTATGAGCCAATTGAGTACCCAAACATGAGAATAAATCTTTCCAAAAGTTACTAGTGAAGATAGGATCATGATCACTAATAATAACCTTAGGTGTACCATGTAGCTTTTGGATATTCTCCAAAAAAGTGTTTGACACTACACTTGTTAAAGGATGTGATAATGCAATGAAATGTGTGTATTTAGTGAGGAAATCAACTACTACCATGATGACATTATGACCTTTATATTTGGAAAGCCCTGTGATGAAGTCCATGGATTCCTCTTCCCAACACTGGCAAGGAATAGATAAGGGTTGCAATAGACCTGGTGTCTTAATTATCTCCCCTTTATTCCTTTGACAAACCAAACATTCTGAAACCACAAATTTTTGAACATCACCTTTTAGCCCTTCCCAAAAAAAATCTTTCTTGACTCGATGATATGTCTTCAAAAATACCGAATGGCCACCAATTGGAGACTCATGCAGTGTTGTGAGAATCTTGTGTTTAAGAGTGTAATTCTTGCAAAGATACAAATTCTCTTTATACCAAAGAGTATCTCCCTTCCAACAAAACTTATCTAAACTACTATGATCACTTTTTAATTGTTGGATGAGATTACTTGTCACAACATCATTTTACCACTCTTCCTTGGCTTCCTCCACCCAATTTGCTTGTAATATTGAAAGGGAACACAATAAGGCTTCATCTTTCTCATCCTTCCTTGAAAGTGCATCAGCTACAATATTTTCCTTCCCTTTCTTATATACAATCTCAAAGTCATATCCTAACATCTTAGTGACCCATTTTTTTCGTTCTTTAGAAGATAGTCTTTGTTCCAAAAAATATTTAGGATATCATGATTTGTCTTAACCTTAAAGTGTCTACCCATTAGATAAGGCCTCAATTTTTTAATTGCATGAAGGATTTCTAGCATTTCCTTTTCATAAATAATTTTTAGCCAATTCTTACCCTTTAATTGATGACTCTCAAAAGCAATTGGTTGACCTTCTTGCATGAGAACTGCTACTATCCCATTTCTAGAAGCATCACATTCCAAAATGAATTCCTTGGTGAAGTTAGGAGTGGAAAGCACTAGAGTTGTACACATAGCCTCTTTCAATCTCTCAAATGTTGTATTAGCGGACTCATTCCAATGAAAATAATCCTTCTTCAATAGAGTGGTGAGAGGTGCTACTATACAACCATAATTCTTCACAAATCTTTTGTAGTACCCTATCAATCCCAAGAAACCCCTCAGTTTCTTAATGGTTTTTGGAATAGTCCATTCCATGATAGCCTTAATTTTGTTAGGGTTGACCTTTGCTCCTTCATATGAAACTATGTGTCCCAAATACTCCACCTCCTTAAGACCAAAATCACACTTGGATGGCTGAGCATAGACTTGATGATCTTCAATTATTTGTAATGCTTGATCCACATGTTGCAAATGTTCATCCCAAGTGTTGCTATAAATCAATAGATCATCAAAGAATACTAACACAAACTTTCTCAAGAACTTCTTAAAAATGGAATTCATCAAACTTTGAAATGTAGATGTTGCATTGGTAACACCAAATGGAATCACCAAAAATTCATAATGACCCTCATGAGTCTAAAATTTTGTCTTGCAAATATCTTCCTCCTTAATCTAAATTTGGTGATAACCAAATCTAAGATCTAACTTGGTAAAATGCATAGCTCCATTCAATTCATCTAGAAAATCATCAATGACTAGAATAGGAAACTTATCTTTAATGGTGTACATGTTGAGCACTCTATAATCTAGAAAAATGCACCAAGTTTCATCCTTCTTATGTACAATCACCACAGGCAAGGAGTAAGCACTTTGGCTATGCCTGATAATTCATTCCTCTAACATCTCAAATATTTTTTCTATCTCACTCTTTTGTATGTGTGGATACCTGTAAGGCTCGATGTTTGGTGGTTGGCTCCCTGGAACTAACTGTATGGCATGATCATGATCCCTCTTAGGAGTAAGTCCTTTAGGCATATCTCCAAGAACAACTGAGTGATGATCAATTATAGCTTGTAAATATGGATGAGTAGGAGCATTAGATTGAGAGACTTCTAATGAACATAGCTAGGCCACAAATCCATCCAATCCTTTCTTAAGTAACTTTTGTATTTGATGAGAGCTTGCCATCTATGGGGACTTTTCCTTCAGCCCCCTTAGCTCTACTACCCTTCATTCTATTGAAATATCATGACTAGTTCTTGGAAGTTAATCTCAATTGGATATCCATACTTGGGGTATCATTCATGGATACATGACACTTCCCATGTTGTACCATGACACTTAACAACTAGTTGTACAAGTCTAACTTTTTGTTGATGAAATTATGAGTTACTACTCGATCGATATTACTTTCTGCTTCTTTAAGAACCCCACCACCTTGAGAGTTTGTGGAGTGTTGAAACCAGAGAAATGATTGGTTGAGAATCATGTGATTCCTCATTTGACTCCATTTCATCCTCTAATATGGGTTCCTCCTTTGCTTCCTCACTTGGACCTCCAATATAGAACAATTTATTTTCACTACATTTATGTCCTCAACTGTATTTGCTATCATAATTGAAACACAACCCTTTTTCTCTTTTCTCCTCAATTTGATGTCAACCTAGTAGGTTGGGGAAGAGAATGTGTTGAATATCCTTTCTATCTTGTCACATTAACCCCTTACATTAGGAATCAACCTACATACTAAGATAAAAGACTCATTTATAGAGCTAGGACTAAGCATGCGTACCTCATGTTGAATGTGATCCTTGAAACCGTCCAAGAATAAATCATTCAAGTTCTCTGTAATTGTATCCACTCTTAAGGATAGATTTTGAAATTGTTGAATATAATCCTTAACTGACACTATTTGTTGAAGTTTAGCAAGCTAACTAAAGAAGTTGTATGTCACACTATTGCTATATTGTGCTTGGAGTTCCTTCGTAAAAATTGACCATGAGATGGTGAGACCCTTTTTCCTTTGATGAGTACAAATCCAATGATACCAAATGAATTGATATGGTTCTAGATATAGGGAATCCATCGTGAACTTTTGTCCATTTGGGATTTGGTGTGCTTCAAAAAAAATCTCCATTCAATTTATCCATGTTAGAGGATCCTTGCCATCAAACTTGTGCATATCCACCTTTGGAAATAAATTCCTATATCCCATAGGAGTATTAAAACTTGTGTCAATGTTAACTAAACTAGAATTTTCACCTTGGTTGCTTGAGAACTCCTTTCTTGGTTCAGTCATATAGGTGCTTAACATGCTTCATATATCTGATATTCTCCTCTTAGGTCATACATATCCATATTCATTGAGGAAATGTCTTCCTTGACCTTATTTATTTCCCCATTAGGATTAATATCCTCTAATGATTACCCCATCCTTATCAGGAGTCTTCCCCAGAGTGACAACATTCTTTTTGCCCCTTGTTGCAGGCCTCGTCATGATGGGAACCAATAATTTTGAAATAAATCACACAAATGAAACTTAAATTCTCTAAAAAAATTATTGTAACTTACTAGGGCCAAAATAACTCAACCAGAAAAATCTCCAAGAAATAAGTAGATTTGTAGCCTTGAGAGTGATATATGTGGAAACCTTAATTTTTCAATAACCTACTTATTTTGGCTCAATTCTCCAATTTTTTTACTATAAGCTTCTTTAGTATGTCTTCAAAAACTCAATAAAAATCAGGCTCCAATTCGACACGATGTGAGAGATATGCAAATTCCAAATAAATTGTGTAGGAACCCTAATTATGCAATATTTCGCTCAATTCTACTCCAATTCCTATGAAATATAGACTATAGCTTCTTTAATATGTTCTTCAAAAACACTTTAAAAATCAGAAGAAAAAAAATTCCAAAATCTAAAAGATATGCTCTTCCCAAAATCGCCTCTAATATTGAGAAAAAAAAAACTTGCATCTACGGTGCCAAGATCATGCTCTGATACCACTTATTATGAAATAACTTGCACAATAGAATAATATGATATGAAATATGCTACAAATACTTGATAATAACTAAGAATAACAAGCCACTTCAAGGGGGAAAACCTCCAAATATCTCTAACATTTGAGAACACATTCACAATATGATGATGAAATAAGACTCACAACCTCCTATATATATACCTATTTATGCCTAGGATATCACCTAGGCCGACTTAGACACCCCTATATAAGACCTAGGCCAACCTCACCAACTAAATAATAATATAATAATGATAACATGACTTAATTAGGAGTTAAGATAGCCACAAGATGACTATTCATAACCCGATGTACACCAATATTAAGGGTGTAGCATTTGTGATATCTTCTATCTCATATGGTCCTGATGGTGATGAAGGTTGTTGTGATGGTGTAACTTGACTCCTTGGATCGAATTCTAAAGGATTTGGATCACTTGAGGTAAATTTCACTTTGGTTTTCTCAATGATTCTCTTGTGTTGTGATCTAGTCTTTACCATAAATTTTGTCACTTGTGGGAGATTTTTGTTGTGATTTGTGATTTTTGAACTCTCTAGTTGACTCAAATCTAGGTAAAAGAGATGCTCTAAGTATTTTGGGCGCAATTGTGAGAGTGGGGGATGAAAATATGGATGATGTGGAGAGTGATCTTTGCAACCGTTTTGGAACACTTTTGGCTTACTCTTGATGTTTTGATGTTGGGATAAAGGATGTTTATGAACTTGTAAATCTTTAGGGTAGACTCATAACCTTTAAGATGAACTAGTTCAAAGATGATAACTAACTTATCTAAATACATGAAAAATGATGCATTTCACATACAAAATAGGAAAATTAGATGGTTGGTTTGATTTGATTTGATGTTTAAGTCACAAAGTGTTGGTGTACTCAAAATTTTGTAAAGTGGAATGAGGTGAAGGATGAAATTTGATGAAGGGGTGAGTGAGATTTTTGACCCAATGTTGACTTAAAAGTGAAACTTTGTTTTGACAAGACCAAGGTAGTGAGAATGATGCTAGACCTCTAAAATGTTCAAATCATAAAGACCCAATGTTGATTTAGATGAGAGGATGGATGGGGATGTTTTGATTTTTTTTGTATTTTCATATTTTATACCCTTCAAGACTAGGCATAAAAAACTTTGAGATGCAAGCTATTACTTGGCTCCTGCAAGGGTTCACCTTTAGGGATTGACAGTTGGTATGCTCCTAATCCATAGTTTGCTATGATGATAAAGGGAACTAGCCAGTTAGGTTCAAACTTTCCTTTGCTATCTTGATCTAGAAGGTTCTTCTGATTCTGCTTTAAGACAAGATCTCCAACTTGCAATGACTGACATTTGATCCTCTTGTTATAGCTCTGGTTTAATTGGTTTTGATATACTTTCAAGTGATTGAGGGCATCAAGACGATGTTCATCTAGGAATTCTAGTTCATTCAGCCGAGAAACTATGTATTCTTCCTCAATAATCAAGTTTTGTAATGACACTCATAATGATGGGAGCTCCACCTCAATAGGAAAGATAGCTTCTGGTTTGTAGACCAAAGAGAAAAGGGTTGCACCTGTAGGCATGCGGATATTAGTTTGATAAGCCTAGAGAGTAGGATTTAGTTTCAGATGCTAGTCATGACCAACTTTATTTGCTATTTTCTTTAGGATTTTCAAGATAGTATTATTTGTAGCCTCAGCCTAGCCATTGCCCTGAGAACAGTACGGGGTAGAGAATCGATGTTGTATATTGAATCTTTGGCACAACTCTCCCACATCCTGATTTTTAAAAGGGGTTCCATTATTTGAGATTAGGGTATGTCCAGCACCAGCATAGAACACCATAACGGCAGATTAGGTAGTTCAAGATAAATTTGGCAATCTGCTTCCCCATTATATATGTCATAGGAATGGCATCAACCCACTTAGTAAAGTATTCAATGGCGGTTATGATAAACTTGTGGTTATTGGATGAAGTTGGAGTGATTTTTCTTATGAGGTCAAGTTCTCACTGTGAAAAAGGCCATGGTGTGATCATAGGTTTCAATTCTTGAGTTGGGGCATGGATCAAATCTCCATGTTGTTGACATTCGACACACTTCTGCACATATTGATGAGCTTCCTTTTCAATTAGCAGCAAATAGTACCTCGTCCTCAATAGTTTCTTAGCTAATATTATATCGCTAGAATGGGACCCACATATGCCATTGTGTACTTTAGTTAAAGTAGTTAAGGATTCCTCTTGGTTAAGACATCGTAGTAATGTCCCTTCGATGCTTCAACAGTAAAGGGTGTCACCTAGGATCATGAATTAGGATTCCTTTTTTACAAAGGTATTTTTAAGGTTTGAGGTGATATCATAAGGGAGGATTCCTCTGCTTAAGTAAAGATGTCATGGTACCATGGGGATCCAGGACAAATAATGACACATGCGAATTCAAATCCAGGGACTTTAAAAGTTGGTATGAGAAGTTGTTCTACCAAGAATTCACATTGGAGGACATTGTTTGGCATTTCTAACTATGATCTGATTGTTGTCGTGGCATTTGCTACTCTATTGTTCATGCAAGTAATTTTCTCAAAAGTTATGTCTATAAAAATGTCCTTGAGATTCTCCACCATTTTCTTGTAAGGAGTGAGCTTGTCGTCTTTAGTTTGATAGTCGTCATTGACTTGGTTGATAACCAATTGTGAGTCTCCATATACTTTCATCTCTTGAATCTACCACTGAACTCCTATCCTTAGACCTGTGATTAGGGCTTCGTACTCAGCAATGTTGTTGGTACACGGGAATGATAGCCTGTATGACTTTGGGATACAATCACCTTGGGGGTGATGAAGAGAATGCCTGTTCTAGATACATATTGGGTGAATGATCCATCAAAGTTCATCTTCCACTAAGCTGTGAGATTAATAAACAATATTGATTCATTAGGGGGCTCAAATATCAGAGGCTTCTCAACATAGATAGGTGCTTCTGCTAGTTTGTTTGTGATCACTTGTCCTTTGATTGCCTTGTGCTCCACCTACTCTAGTTAAATTATATTAGGTTCATCACCCATTTAGCCATTTGTCTTGTGAGAGTTGCTTTGGATAACAGGTATTTTAATGGATTGATCTTTGCAATGAGCTTGATTTGATGTGACAACATGTAGTTCCTAAAATTTTTTGAAGCAAAAACTACTGCTAGGAATGCCTTCTCAATGGGTGAATAGTTCATCTCATAGCCCACCAAGGTTTTGTTGATGTAGTATATGGCCCTTCCCTTTTCATTTTCATCATGTTGTGCTAAAAGAGCTCCTAGTCTTGTTGGTGTTGTTGAGATGTACAAGATCAATGGCTTGTTCAGTATTGGTGGCATGAGCACTGGAGGTGTTAGTAGATAATCTTTGATCTATTAGAAAGCTTTATCACACTTTTCATCCCACTTGTAGGTTATCCCTTTATGGAGAAGATACGGAATGCGTAGATTTTATCTAATACTTGTGCTATGAACCTTTTGATAGACTGTAGTCTTCCTTGTAATCATCTCATTTGCTTTAGTGTTTGCAATGGTTCCATGTCTAGGATGACTTTTACCTTTGTTGGATAAATTTATATCCCTCTTTGTGAGACAATAAAGCCAAGAAGCTTTCCCGATGTGACCCGAAAGACACTTTTTTGGATTAAGTCATACCTTGTATTCTTCAAGTTTGTCAAAGATGGGTCCTAAGACTTGTATGTGCTCACTTTTTTTCTTTGAATTTGCAAAAATATCGTCCACATAATCTTCAACTATTTTGTGGATCATGTCATGAAAGATGAGGGTCATTGATCTTTGATAGGTTGATCCTGCATTCTTTAAACCAAATGGCATCGCATTCTAGCAATAGGTTCCCCATGGACAAGTGAATGCAATTTTATGTTGATCCTCCTTGGTGATTATGATTTTATTATAGCCCGAAAAACCATCCATGAGTGATACCATTTCATGCCTAGCTATTAATTCCACAATGAGATCGATGTTAGGAAGAGGGAAATCATCCTTTGGGCATGCTTTGTTTAGGTCTCTTAAATTAGTATAGATTTTGATTCCCCCAGTGGGTTTTGAGACCGGTACCAAGTTTGAAACCCACTCAAGATAATCTATCATTCGAATAAATCCAACATCAAGAATCTTTTGTAACTCTAGTTTGACCAAGAGTGCTTTCTGAGGATGCCTCTTCCTTAATTTTTGCTTAACTGGTTTGGCTTTAGGATAAACTACTAAATGATGCACAACCGCTTTAGGGTCAAGACCTAGCATATCTATTTATGACCATGCAAATTTGGCTCTTTTCTCTTTGAGGAATGTTGCTAGGTCCTTTTGTTCTTCATCCAACAAGGATTCATCATAGAAAATGATTTGAGAAGTACCCACATTGACTAGAGTGGCCTTTTCTACTAGCACTGTTGAATTGTTTGGATGCATTGCATTAAGGGGTAGATTGAATCCCTCATCCTTGGGAGCCTCAGAGAGGTTTTCACCATTGGATGTGTCCTTTTTTTTACTATTTTAGGATCAGAGAGTGCCACTAGGTGGTTTTCATTCAAGGATCTGCATGTTAGTTGCATTTCATTAATTTTGTGACTGAAGGATTCAATCGTTTCCCCATAGTATGCCCCTATGTCGAGCTCTATGTCGAAGCATGCTTTGTGATCTTCCTGTGATAAGTTTTCACAGAGCCCCATGAATTTTGAGATCGCTTCATCAGTTTCAAATAAATCTAGAATCGATGGTCCTTGTTGGTCCATGTCAATAAGTTGTGGATATACTAGGCATATTTCAATTGGTTGGTTTCCTGGGACAAAGGATGTTATGGATATCATAAAGAGGGTGTTGTTCTCAAATAGGTCCACAACATCATGGGGAAAGTCATCTAAGGTTGTATCATGCAATGTAGGTAACCAAGAGGAAGCCTAGGCTAGTTTAGCATAAATACCTTTGCCAATAAGTGTGACCTTGGTAGTAGTACAATCTAAGCCAAGATTCTTTATTCGTTTCTCAAGAACGATGGGTTCTAGTAAAGCATTATCTTTCTATCCTAGCTTTTCATTCTTGTTATATCCTCAATTCTACATGAGTTGTAGGCCTTTGTTATCATCTTCCATGGGAAGAACAAAGACAGGTTGTTCATCTTGATAGAGGAGTTTAGAGATATCTTCCTCATTGACATCTTCCTGGTCCAAATCCCCCCACTTGATGAAGGTAGTAGCTACCATCTTGATTGTTTTGAGTTCTTTGGTGTAGATGTCAATTTCCCATGAGATTGAGAAGAAATAGGTAACTCTCCTAAGAAAAAGGTTTCTTTTAATAGTTTATAGTTTCCACAACCATCATCCTGGATCACTGCTTTGACATCAGGTATACTTTGCACAATGGATATTTTTGTTGTTGAAGTAGAGGCCAAGGATGATGGGTCAACAAATAAGCTTGATGGTGTAGGCCCTTTATCATTCTTGGGTATTTGGGGAATCTTACAAAACTTGGCCTCAAGACTTTTGCAATAGTAAAAAAGGCTCAAGATCTCCATGGATAGTGATTTTTTTTCCTTTGAAAGGAAACCTCACACACTGATGATAGGTCAAGGCTACAACTTTTAGAGCATGGATCCATGGTAGGCCAAGTAAGATGTTATAGGGAAGATCAAGATCAAGTACTTAGCATGTAGTTTTTGTAATAAGAGGTCCCACCTGAATGGGAAGTGCAATGATTCCTTGTGGTACCCATTCTTGGTCGTCATATGCCCTGATAGTGGTACTCTTTTTTATCTCAATAGTATCTTCTGAATAGCCTAGATGTTTTATCAACTACAAGGTACAAATGTTCAAACCAGTACCTCCATCTACCAAGACTCTTTTAACCTTGTTTTTATGAATGACAACCTCAAGGTGTAAAGCACAGTTCTGAGATGGTTGTGACAGTAGGTCTTGCTCAAAGAAGGTAAGAACATGGTTGGTGATATTCCCTACCATAGCTTGAAATTGATTGGTATCAATATTCTCGAGAACGGATGATTTAGACAAGGCTTTCTCCAATATTTCCCTATGTGCGGGGGATAACCTTAAAAGTTCTAAGATTAATATCTATATGGGTGTTTGCTTAAGTTGATCTAGAAGATTGTACTTGCTAGGATTAGATGTGGGTAAAGTAGGTTGTGTCCTAGACTGAGATGGGACTCCTTGAATGGTTATTTTTCCACGTCGTGTGGTGACTCCACATTTCATACTAGCTCCTTTGATGGTGACAACAGTAATAACGTTATCGTAGGAGGCAACTACATTGGAATAGGTATGTTGCACATTTGTGTAATCTTTAGCTTTTTCATTGTTATTTGTTTTGTTATGATCTGGCATAGGCTTCTTGTATATCTTAAGATCATGATTCCTAGCTGGTACCTCAACAGATATGGTATCGTTTTCTATGAGATCTTGAATGATGTTCATAAGTTTCATGCAGTTTGTTGTTTTATGTCCTTTGATTTTGTGAAAGTCACAAAGATCGCACTCGTTATACCAAGATGGTTTCTCTTGTGGTTCTTGGTAGTTTTCAAAAGTTGGGAAGTGTTATTAGATTTAACACTACCAATTTCTTCATGATTGTTTCAATAGGTTCTAATAGTTGTGTGTACTTGTGTTTGGGATAGTTGTCCCTATTAGTGAATCCACCTTTTTTGCATCTCGGTGTTATCGATATGATTATTCTGAGGAGGTGTTGTTTGTTGCACAGTTGGTTGGATGTTAGCAACTTGATTGTTATTAGGTCTAGGAGCGCTTAGTATGACCTTAGCATCTACAACACTATCATTTGTTACATTTCTTTTCTTTTCCCAAACATGAGGTTTCTCATTCGAACTAGTTGAAGGACGGTTGTCTTTGTAAGCTTGAGTATTTCCTTATGAGATTAGAGCTCTTTCGATGTTAAGGGCTCTAGGGACAAGTTCATCATATGATGTGATGCATTGCATTTTCAAGTGGAATGACAAATTTGGATCTAGATTAGATATGATGATTCCCACTTGTTCATCAAGAAGAGGCCACTTGCTTTTACTAGCTCTTTGTCTCCATCGTTGTAAGAAATTAGCAAAATTTTCCCCTTGATTTTGTCTAAGAGTGTATAATTCTTCTAAACTGACATCCATGTCAATATTGAAGGAGTAGTGTTCAATGAATTTATCAGTGATTTCTTCAAAAAAATTGATACCAAGAGGCAGATGAGAAAACCAATCCATAGCATGACCTATTAAACTCTGAGGGAAGAGGCACATTAGATAAGAATCATTGTAAGTTACTTCCATGCACATAACATTAAATTCTTTGATATGGTCCACAAGACTTCCTCTCCCTTTATATTTGTCAAATTTGGGGATTTCAAAACCAGAAGGGAATGGCACCATTGCTATGTTTTGGTCAAATGGATAAGGACACAAGTTATGTGTATGGGGTTTCTTTACCTTGCCCATGTGAAGGTCCTGTATTTCTTGTGAGAGTGCTTTAAATTGCGATGCCAAATTGTCTTGCGGGTTGGGTGGAGGAACATATGGTGGGATGAAGGATGAGTTGTATGGGGTGTATGGTGGTGTGATATTTTGTGAAGGTGATTGGGTATTGATGTATATGTTCCCAATGTGTTTGCATTGATGATGTTCAAGTGAGGATAATAAGAAATTTTTTGTTGTTGGGCATACTAGTGAGCTAGTAAGGCTTGCTATTGAGCTTGTAGTAGTTGTTGGGCCACTAAAGCTTGTTGTTGGGCCTATTGTTGTTGGTGTGCTAATAAAGCTACTTGTTGTGCTTGATGTTATTTTTTCACGACTTCTTGTCCTACTAAGGCTACTTGTTGTTGTTGCTATTGTTATGCTAAGGCTGCTTGTTCTGCTTGATCTTGTTATTGTACTAAGGCTACTTGTTGTGCTTGATGTTGTTGTTCTAAGGCTTTTGGTTGAGCTTGATGTTGTTGTTGTGCTAAGGCTACTTTTTGAGCTTCATGGTGTTGTGCTAAGGCTGCTTGTTGAACTGCTTAGGTTGCTTCTTCTTCTTCTTCTTCTTCTTCTTCTTCTTCTTGTGCTGCTAGGGCATGTTGATAGGCTTGTTGTGCTTGTTGTGCTTGTTGTAAAGCTAAGGCATGTTCTTGTAATGTGGGATCAGGTGGTTGTTGAGACATTTATGAAGAATTAGGGATATTGATGTTTTGAGTGGGTAAAGGATTGTTGATGAGAGGTAGAGGGTTCCCTTGATTTAACATTCCTTGTAAGTTAGTAGATGATGATGGAATGTATGTTTGAGGTCCAGATTGATTCAGCACGACAATGGGAATTGTGGGAAAGGATGAAGATGATGTCATTAAATTTTTCAATGAAAATGACACACTAGGACCTTGAGTCCATTGATTGAAAATATTTCCTTGTCCCATATTTTGAGGATTGCTTGCGCCAAAGATGTAAACAAAGGATTCATGATCAAGGTACCTCCTAAGTTGACAGAACTCATAACCAAGGGATTTTTTTGAGGTGGATTGATGATGGATGGTATCGATGTTTTTTGTGAAACCAATGGTATGGATGAACCCATTGGAGTATTGGGTAAGGATGTCATTATTTGCTTCAAGGGTTGACTTTGTGGTATTGTATTGGTATGCGCTTATGTGCTATTTTGAGATATCTAATCCACACTACTTTTTGTAATGATAGGGACACCTATTGTACTCATGGATGTGGATGAAGAGGGATTCCACCAATATGTTGAAGTCGTGGTTGAGTAATGAAGATCAAGAGGTGTGTATATCTATTTTGGATCTTCAGAAATGGGATGAGCACGAAAGCTAAATTTCCAAGTGGTTGTGTTAGATGGAGGACTAGTTTCAAGTGTTCCCACAAGTGTGCTATTTTCAAATGAAAGTGCATGACCAAAGTCTTTAGCAAGGATTATTGCAATATTGGGAATGTAGGTCTGATTTAGCCTTGATGATAGAGTTGTGAAACCTTGTGTTGAATTTTGTGCCACAGACATTGAGGAGATAGGAGCTACATTTTCAAAGGCTTGATGTTCCATAATTTCCTCCCCAGTAAGTTCAAAGGGATTATTTGTGATATCTCCTATCGCATATGGTCCTGATGGGGATGAAGGCTATTGTGATGGTGTAACTTGAATCCTTGGATCAAATTCTAAAGGATTTGGATCACTTGACATAAATTTCACTTTGGTTTTCTCAACGATTCTCTTGTGTTGTGATCTAGTCTTTACCATAAATTTTATGTCACCTATGGGAGAGTTTTGTTGTGATTTGTGATGTTTAAACTCTCTAGTTGACTCAAATCTAGGTAAAAGAGATGCTCTAAGTCTTTTGGGAGCAATTGTGATATTGGGGGATGAAAATATGGATGATCTGGAGAGTGATCTTTGCAACCATTTTGGAACAACACTTTTGACTTACTCTTGATGTTTTGATGTTGGGATAAAGGATGTTTATGAACGTAAGTATTTAGGGTAGACTTGTGACGTTTAAGATGGACTAGTTCAAAGATGATAACTAACTTGTCTAAATGCATGGAAAGGGATGCATTTCACATACAAAATAGGCAAGTTAGATGGTTGGTTTGATTTGATTTGATGTTTAAGTCACAAAGTTTTGGTGTATTCAAAATTTTGCAAACTAGAATGAGGTGAAGGATGAAATTTGATGAAGGGGTGAGTGACAATTTTGACCCAATATTGACTTAAAAGTGAAACTTTGTTTTGACAAGACCAAGGTAGTGAGAATGATGCTAGACCTCTAAAATGTTCAAATCCCAAAGACCCAATGTTTATTTAGATGAGAGGATGGATGGGGATGTTTAGACCTGTTCAAATCCTCCTTGCTCGAAGATAAAAATTTCTTAACAAGTGGTAGCAATTGTGATAAAGTATTGAAGCCCATTTCCTACTAAACTGTGCACTACAAAATCTACATTTGCAATGATGGGATGGAGATCTTCCCCTATGGATTTTGATTGTGTGATGGATCATTTAGAGGAGTTCAGTATTGTGAAAAAGACTAGGATTTTCACTCCAAAATAATGCATATAGTTTTGGACTATTTCTTGAAACATGTTTGTAGAAGTTTGCTACCAACGTGTCTCTATTCTTGTGAAGTTTTAAAAGATGTTTCTTGAGAAATTTTGGACTAAGATTCCTAAGTCTAAAATGACGACTTGACTTTATTGTAGGGATCCTAACTTTATGTTAGATTATGTAGAAATAGTTCAAGTTTATGGAAGAAAGGAAGATATTTATTGTCAAGTAGGTGGTGGTAATATGGGCCTTCCAGCCTCAATATCAACTTGTTTCTCTTCTTCGTCTAAAATGGTTGTTGTTTTTCTCCATGGGGTATTTGTTTCTTTTGTTTCAAAAGTGAAGTTTCTCAAACTACTAATGAGATCGGTTTGTTCTCCATCAATAAGTTCAAAGTTTCGCTGAATTATAGCACCTAGAAGATCAGGTTGTTCAATGGGAGTAATTAGTCTCCAAATAGTCATGTGGGGTTCATTTGTCAAGCTTATCTTGCTTAAGTGAATTGATTTTAAAAAAACTTCTCTTGATTATGTTTTCAAACTAGATATTTATATCAAAAACATCATAACTTTCACAATGTCCATTATGTGAAAATTATGATGTTAGAGCCACAATTTCCTTTGTTGTCTTTTTGAAATATGGATTTGAGATTAATGTCAAGATATTTAGAAATTGTTAAGGATAAATCCTTAGGACAAGTAGTAATATCAAGGCTAACTCAAGAGGTCCATATTTAGGCCAAAGTGTTTAAATTTTTGAAGATAGTGAATGTTTGTTTTTGCATCGTTTTAGAACCAAGCAAAGTGTTAAACTAACTCCAATTATTTAAACCCTAGGTTCAAAATGGCTATATTTTTTGATTCCCCACTTGGATTTCTCGAAACACTAAACAATGCGAATAGTTAGAGATTTGGCGACACTGGCTCCCCTCCACGGTACACACTTCTCGGGACCACCAAATCTCAAAATCCTTAAAATACAGAGATCAAAAGAATTTTTTTTGTTTCTACAATTGAATAGTACAAATGTGGGGCAGCTTCAAAACGATCGTTCTTGCACCAACAAATATTAAGGATTTTTGGCTTCTAAACAAGGGTTTGTAATAAGGGCTTCTAGTTTAGGGGGTGCAATGATAAACTCTATCAAGAGGTCTCCCAAGCCTTAGAACAAGGGTTTTACACATCATAAAGATACTGGAGGAGAGCTATCATGTACCGCTTCCAATTGATCGCAATTTTTATTGCAACCACACATTTGGAAGAGCTTAGTGTTAGCTTATTATCGCTTTAGTACTTTTTCTTTAAAGATAAACAATAGCAAGGAAGTACATCTGTATTTTGCATCTTCATTATGCTTTGACACTCGCATTCAGTTTTAATCCAAATTGAAAGATGTAGGTTTTTGTAAAGTGTAGGAATGTTTCTCAAGGTCACCAAATGGCACAAGAGAATTACATACGCATCCACTAACAACGTTGAAAATCACAAGACATAGCAAACAGTTGTAAATTTTAACCCCTCAAAGCAATGATGAGTTCCTTTTAAGCACCAATTGAAATATGAAGTTTCCCTGTTCAGTTTTAAACCCAAAAACAATGATGAGATGAGTGTTCAATTTTAATCTTGTTTGAGCATTCTTTTTAAACCCAATGGAGATTTAGTGTGTCCTAAAGCAAAAATTAGAAAGCATAAAATTTGGGTTATAATTGCCCCGAAGCATCAAACGCTTGTTACAATCACAAAATTTTAAGATAAAAAAAAGGCTTTCTTCACTTGAACTCCATTTCTTTCAACCTGCAAAACCCTATTAGTTTAACAACCAAAAAACAATCAGAAGCACATTAGTGATCAAATAATTCAAGGAAATTAAAGCACATGTCAAAAAATGATTGTAAAGTTTCCTACCCTAGTTGGGTGTCACTAAACATAATAGCATCGCAGTTTGAAGTCTGGGCATTGAACTGGTGAAAATGGGTGTCACTCTACAATAGAAATGAAGAGCACAATAGCATCGGGCTTTTGTCTGGCATCTCTGCTTATAGTAGTGTCACATTTTGAAATTTGGGGGCGTCAGTCTAGTGAAGTTGGGCGTCGCCATTTGAACTTTTTGATACCTCTATATTAAATTGGTGTCGCCTAATTTAAATCGGCGGTAGTGCATTTAATCAACATCAGTGTTTCAAATTGCAATGGTGTCACTATATGGTAACGCTCTTCAAAGTGTGTCATTGTTTTTAGTTTGGGCATCGTTGTATCCTGCAAAATAGCAAACAAATGGAATTCAAGCTAAAATTTGGTTAAATTAACGATTTTCCCTCCTAGCACCAAAATGTGAGACAAGGATTGTTAAGGTGGGTCGATTATGCTTGATCCATGATGAATCAAAGCACAATTTACCCAAATAATTCTGCATCTACTAAATAATATCATTCAAATTGAAAAGTTAAACTAAGCATTTATACAAACTAAAAGTTACAAACTATGAAAACAGTTAAATTCCTACTCTAAACAATTTGAAACTTATGTTTTGGAATTGGTGTCGTGTTGATATGAAATGACCATTTCCCAATTCCGTGATTAGTGAACCTACTTCAGTCAATTATATGGAAGAGAATTGATGAAACCATTGTGATAAATGGATGAAAACCTAGTTTATGCTAAATTAAACATGATGCAAGCTAAGTTAACATGATTTTATGCTAAAAATGAACTAATTATGCAATTACTCAGCTAATCTAAGCTAATTCTAAGTTAAAAGATGAAAATCCTAATTCATATACAAACTAAGATGGATGTGTGTAAGCCATTAATAGATGATTTAAGCTATGATGCAATTAATAATTATCTAAAACAAGCTAAAAGTGAGTAAAAGATGACTGTGAACATAAGTGAATTCAACAACATAAGTTTGCAATTGAAAGATGGATCCATTTGTCTCCAAATAGTGACCTATTTATAAGAAAGCAAATGAGAATGGAGGGTTAAGATTGAAAAGATTAATCAATGATCAAAGATGAAGGAGATGAGAGGCATGGATCATGGATTCTCATCAATGGATGAGAATGCATGATGGGATTTAATCAAGGGTTCACACTTGCCGCAAACAAACACACTTTTGACCTACTCACATAGGTCAAAGGTGACTTGTTCAGAAGGTTAAAGGTTAAAACTTGCTTAAGAAGCCAAGTGAAAATATTACTTTTTCAAATGATGGAGGATAATAATATTCCTTAGAATATTCATTTGGGTGAGGAAAAAAGGCATTTTACAAATTAAAAGAAAACTTTAATTGTGCAAAAAATGAGATAAGAAATATTCCAAGGGAATACTCCCTTTTTAGAGGAAAAATAATTTAATTGCTAATTAAACAAGATTTAATCATGCAATTAGGGGATTTGGAGGAATAAAGTGATATTTATTAAATTAAATATTTAATAAATGGGGGAGAGAGAGAGAGATGAAATGATATTTAATTAAATAACTTAGGGTTATTTAATTAAATAAGATGACTTAGGGAATTAAATTAAATGTTTTGATTTATTTTATTTAATAGGATGAAATGTTAGCATGAAGGGGGATGGATTAACCCGATTTTGATGAATTAGGCTAATAGATGAGACTGATACAATTAATTAAATAGCTAGACTAATTCAATCAATTAAGCAAAAAAATGGGTTTAAAGAGGAAATGATGTTAGTAAATCTATTTCGAGTGTATCAGATCATTCGAGACATTTTTCAATGTCTACAAAGCTAGTCTAGCATAAATTAAGAAAGATGCATTCTCAGATAGCACTTTTGGTCAAACTTGAATTACATAAGCTTCCTGACATTGGATTCATTCGACTGATAGATTATCCTAAGTTGATTTCAAACCTGATACCAGTCTCAAAACCCATCGGGGGCATCAGAATATGCACTGATTTTAAAGACTTAAACAAGGCATATTCGAAGGATGATTTCCCTCTTCCTAATATCGACTTCATTGTGGACTTAACAACTGGGCATGAAATGCTATCCCTCATGGATGGTTTTTCAGGCTACAATCAAATCATAATTGCCAAGGAAGATCAACACAAAATTGCGTTCACTTGTCCATGGGGAACCTATTGTTGGAATGTGATGACATTTGAGCTAAGAAATGTAGGAGCAACCTATCAAAGGGTGATGACCCTCATCTTCCATGACATAATCCATAAAACAGTCAAAGATTATGTGGATGATATTTTGGAAAAATCAAAGAAAAGAAGTGAGCATATACAAGTCTTAGGACCTATCTTTGACAGGCTGGAAGAATAGAAAGTAAGGCTAAATCCAAAAAAGTGTCATTGGCGTCACATCAAGGAAAATTTTGGGCTTCATCGTCTCACAAAGAGGGATAGAAATTGATCTAGAAAAGGTAAAATCCATCCTAGACATGGAACCACCGCAAACACTAAAGCAGATGAGAGGGTTACAAGGAAAATTGCAGTCCATCAGAAGGTTCATAATGCAACTATCAGATAAAATCCACCCCTTTTCACATCTTCTTCATAAAGGGATAACCTACAAGTGGGATGAGAGGTGTGATAAAGCTTTGCAACAGATCAAATACTATCTACTAACACCTCTAGTGCTTATGCCACCAATACCAAACAAACCATTAATCTTGTATATCTTAGCAACACCAGCAACATTAGGAGCTCTATTGGCACAACATGATGAAAACAGAAAGGAAAGAGCTATTTACTATATCAGTAGAACTTTAGTGGGCTATGAAATGAACTATTCACCTATTGAGAAAGTATTCCTAGCAATAGTTTTTGCTTCAAAAAAGTTTAGGCACTACATGTTGTCACATCAAATCAAGTTCATTGCAAAAATCAATCCACTCAAATACATATTATCCAAACCAACTCTCACAAGGCGAATGGCCAAATGGGTGATGATCTTAACAAAATTTGAAATAGAGTATGTAGAGCACAAGGCAATCAAAGGACAAGATCACAAACCAACTAGCAGAAACACCTATCTATGTTGAGAACCCTCTGATATCTGAGTTCCTTGATGAATCAATGTTCCTTATCAATCTCACAAGTCAGTGGAAGATGTATTTTGATGGATCGTTCACTCAACATGGATCAGGAGCGAGTATTATTTTCATCACCCATCAATGTGATTACATCCCAAAGTCATACTGACTGTCATTCCCATATACTAATAGCATTGTTGAGTACAAAGCTCTAATCACAACTCTAAGGATAGTGGTTTAGTGGTAGATACAAGAAATGAAAGTCTATGGAGATTCACAGTTGGTTATCAACCAAGTCAACAATGACTATCAAACTAAGGATGATAATCTCACTCCTTAAAAAAATATGGTAGACAATCTCAATGACCTTTCTATAGACATAACGTTTGAGTAGATTCCTCGCATAAACAACAAAGCAGCATACGCCATGGAAATGATCAAATCACTACTAAACATGTCGAACAACGTCCTCCAATGTGAATTCTTGGTAGAACAACTTCTTGTACCAACTTTCTATTAGATTTGTTTGTGAAACCAACCAAGATCAAAGTGACTGAAGGAAAGCAAGACAAGAACCCAGAGATGAACAAAACTCAGCACTCTCCTAGCACTGAACTAGACTCACAATTTGAGCTAGTGTTCTCATTAGCATAGGAAGAGGTGAGGGCTTGATTATATAGAAAAAATATAGGCATATAAAACCAAGAGGAATAATAACTCCCCTTAACCCATAATAGGTGGGAGGTCTTACCTACTTGGTAAATGTCAAATACATGGTTATGCCAACTCAGGTAAAGACAGAAAATGGTTATGGGGAGGTAGCAAATAAGTCCAAAAGAGGGTGTGACATTCAACTACCCAAAGGTGGGTGTGAATGACACGTGTGATTGTAGGATTATGCCACATGTCCTCCTAACCATTAAAATATAACCTAACCAAGCTTAATAATGTGTGCAAGAAAAATAAATGTTCCTTAACATAAGGAAAATAAAAAACCGACACCAACACCCCCCTTTAAGCATAGCTTAGGTGGGTGAGAAGACACAAAGATGCAAATATGGGTCCCAGCTACTAGGCCATGTTAGGTACCCATGTACAAAATACTTTCTCACAAATGGAGTAAAGGAGAAAACCTAGTGGGACAAAACTCCTCCCCAAAAGAGAGAAAAGAAGACAAGTTTCCCAACACAAGAAGAATCCCATGCAAGGAAGAAGTCCCCTCCAAAATAGAAAGGATAGGAAAGACCATGTAGCCTTCCCCAAAGTAAACTATGCCAATGGTTGAAGCTCAAAACTGGATGTAGAACATGGTCCATGATCGTTGAACAATGTTCCTCCCCTTAGGAAGAAACAAAACCAAAGGTGTATGAATAATGTCTTCCCATTCCTGAAATGAATATGAGGGAAGTAATCTCAAAATGTATGAAGTCTCTAAAAATTGCTCATTTGTCTCCACATTGATGCTGAAAGATGCCACTACCAAATTAGGCATTGTAGGCCACACTGATGAAGATGACAATCCAAAACCTAGTAGAGATGTGTGTAGAACAAAATCCAAAGACTCAACTACCTCCTCTGAAGACAAAGATGCCTCCTCCAAATGCTGCTCAAAAGTATCCACACTCATGTCAAACTATGATGAATGATCATGTGGAGAATGAACAAGAGGATCCAAAAGTTCCTCCATAACAACTGAAGAAGAATCAACTTCATCAAAGAGAAGATGAATGTCATGAATAGTGTCTCCCAAGTCTGAAATATGAGACTCTATGAACAAACCTACAATGATTGTCAAGTAGTCATCCCAAGCAACTATATCTGGAAGACGATGTCGATCATGTTGCATTGAATCACAAGTACCATGAATGTCACATAAGTATCCTCAGAAGCAACAGTAGATAGAGGAGAAGGAATGCAAGGCTTAATAACTGGATCTGATGTGAGAATACCAAGATTCAAATAGCCAAAATTCTCCTCAAAATCAAATGTCACACAAGGAGTGTGATCAACAGCCAAAGGATTAGAACCATCATCAGGTGAAAAGTCTGAAAAGGTATACAATGGAGATTCATGATCAACTATCCCAGTAGAAATTATCTCTTTTCTCTCCAAGTCTCTGATGATAACTAAATCAGGTGTGAATTCCACAGTCTTCCCTGCTCCACCATGAGTGATCTGATAGATGGAAAGAAGATTATTTGTCAAGTGAGGTACACACAAAACATCATTGAAGGTGTCATCCCCAATATCAATAGAACCCTTCCCAATTACACTCATGTAAGTGTTGTTGCCCATCAGAATAGGTGGCATAGCACAAGGCTCAAAAGAAGAGAGCATAGACTGTGAAGAAGCCATATGATGAGAAGCTCCAAAATCTAGGAGTCATTTCCCTAATTCATGACTTGTAGAAGTACAAAGAGCTTTACCTTTATTTTTCTTAGACTCTGAAGCAAATCCTGCATGACCTTTATCATTACTAGATCCTGACTGTTTGGAATGTTTTTTTATTCAAGGGGTAAAAACTTTTCGTCGGAGCTATGAACCGGAATACAACCATTCAACAATACCACCCCAACAGGGTTTGAACCTTGGTGGCAAGAACAACAATGCCACCTATAAACCATCACACCATGCCAATACCGACCTGACTGTTTGGAATGTGAAGAAGAAGTAGACTCAGACATTCTAGAAGGTAGATCAATGTTGTTCTTCTTAAGAAGATGTTTAAGTTCATCAGTATCCTTCTTATAACAAGAATGTTCTTCATGTCCAGTCCTCTTGCAATATGAACAAGTAGACTTCTCCTTCTTAAATGATTCCTCCCTGGAAGAGGATTTGTGTTGTGCTTGATCTGTTTGTGGATTTTTCTTAGATTTCTTTTGTTTCTTGTTAGATTGCCCTGACTCTTTTTGTCCCTTAGGCTGACTAGCCAACAAGGCTTGAGTATGTGATGGCTTTATGAGACCCATAGAAAGAAGCTTTTGTTGTTCATGCATTAACATCTCAGAAAAAGATGCAAATGAAGGCATAGTATATGTAGATCCCATAGTCAATCTATGAGTATGAAAGCTTGAAACAAAAGCTGCAAATTCAGGACCAAGTTTATTTAGTGTATTATAGATTAACTGAATGTCCTTTTTATCAATACCACAAGCTTTACATTGTGCTCTCATATCATTGACCTTAGTAATATAATCCTGGATGTTGCCAAAGTTCTTTGGATCAAGGCTCATCAATTCATTTTCAATATGATAACCTTTGACTTCATCTGTTGTACCATACAAAGATTTTAACTTTTCCCAAGCATCATGTGAATTTGTACAAGATTCAATCTGAAACATAAGATCAAGGGAAACAAAGCTATGAAGACATCCAAGATTTTTTGTATGTTCAAGCATCCATTTTATCTTTTCCTTATCATCTTTAGGTTCAGCTACCTTGTTTTCAACATATGGAGTATACCCAAGTTGCACTAAGGTATTCCATTCATGTTGATGCCATGTTGCATAATTATAAGGTGTTAGCAAAGGAACCTCATAATGATCCATGTGTGAAGGAAAAGTAGAGCACAAGTGAACAGATCAAAAACACACACACACACAAAGAGAGACCCCCCTTTTTTCACTCAATTAAGAATCCCCCCCAACAAAAAATGATTTGGCACTTTTATAAATCAATGCGTTTACAATGTTGGAGTTGTTTTCCAAAGTTTTACAAATGTCTAAAATAGACCCAAATACTGAAAGTAAAATCAAATCTCAGAATGAGAACCTCAAAATAGCACCAATGTGTAATGCTCAGAAAAATATTCACTTTCAAAAAAATAATCACCTCAATACGAGGTCGTATGTGAAAGTTACATCCATTTGAAGTTCAAAAAAATGAAGACTGTGCTTTAGATCTAATGAAAAAACTGAATTTCTGGAAATCCGGAATCACTTGAGCAAAAATAAATCACACCACTATAAAGAGAGCAAAATTTTACCCCAAATCAAAAAAAATTGTGTTGAAAAACGCCTTTGTATGACCAAGAACAAGCCCTTTGAAGTTGAGGTGCAAAAGTGAAAAGTTCAATGGAGAGGGGTCCAGATTTTTAAAATATCATATCCGCCAAATTTGGTTGAACAGCTGCTAAATATGGAGAACCTCCAACTTTTTCTGCACTACCAATTAAAATTAAAAGTCTTCTACATTTAGAAGATCGCCTCCTAAACTAAATCTTTGCCAAAATTGGAGGGATTACCAAATTTACTGCTAAACTTAGCAATACCACCAAATTGCAAGAAAGTCAAAATGCTGATTTCAGCATTGTATAGGTGCAGGTACGAAGTATAGCAGATTTGAATTTTAAATTGCTATTTATTTTCTTTTGAAATTTTTGATAAAAAAAACCTTTTTTAAAAAAAAATCAATTTTTTTGATTTTTTAAATAAAAGAAATTGTTACAGCAAGGGCACAGGGCCCAGCAGGGTACCTACGTACCTTGCAGGTACGGGCTTGCGTAGAGCCTACCCAATGTCCTTTATAATTTCTTTTTCAAATTTTTTTGACTTCTATTTTTTTTCAAAAGTTCTTTTTTCTCAATAATTTTTTTTTTTTAAATTAAAAAACTATGTTTTCATTCTTTTTTAAATAATTAAAAAATAATTAAAAAATATTTTTGTACCGTACATTGTGCAGGTGGGCCATATGGTTCACCTTCCAAAAAAAAACCCCAAAAATAACTCTCCATTTTTTACGATTTGGCAATCAATCTTTTAGTTTTGACACCTTATGAGCATGATGGCAAGGTCCATTTGGGCTGAAAATGTTCCAAAAGATCAGCTACCTTCAGAAACCTCTCTAAAAACCTCTTTTTCAATCCTTCACAGATCTCACGCTTGATGTCCGATTTGGACAAAATAAAAGCCAATTCTGACTTTTTCGGCTGCTCTGAACTCAATGGTGAGCTCAGAATGTCTCTAGGAAGCTCCTAAATACCTGCAACAAAATGCAATAGAAAATAAACCCCCTAGAAACTGATATTTCTATCAAGCATTTCTACTTCTCTAGGTCATCATCGGATTCAAGAGAAGAGCATACTTTGCTTTCAAGAATGGACTGAGATATCTGCTAACCTACAACTCACAACCAGCTTTGATGCCATGTTAGATTTGGTTGTGAAACCAGCCAAGATCAAAGTGACTAAAGGAAAGCAAGACAAGAACCCAGAGATGAACAAAACTTAGCACTCTCCTAGTACTAAACTAGACTCACAATTTGAGCTAGTGTTCTCATTAGCATAGGGAGAGGTGAGGGCTTGTTTACATAGAAAATAATAGGCATATAAAACCAAGAGGAATAATAACTCCCCTTAACCCATAATAGGTGGGAGGTTTTACCTACTTGGTAAATGCCAAATACATGGTTATGCCAACTCAGGTAAAGACAGAAAATGGTTATGGGGAGGTGGCAAATAAGTCCAAAAGAGGGTGTGACATTCAACTACCCAAAGGTGGGTGTGAATGACACATGTGATTGTAGGATTATGCCACATGTCCTCCTCCTAACCATTAAAATATAACCTAAGCAAGCTTAATAATGTGTGTAGGAAAAATAAATATTCCCTAACATAAGGAAAATAAAAAATCTCACCAACACTTTCGAGATCCCTAAATTAGAATTCATGTGTCATTGTTGGTCCTAGATCCCCATGGTACCATGACATCTTTACCTACCTAAGCAAAGAAAACCTCCCATTCGATATCACCTCAAACCTTAAAAAGACCTTTGTTAAAAAGGCATCCTGATTCATCATCTTAGGCGATACCCTTTACCTCTAAAGCATTGAAGGGGCATTGCTACGATGTCTTGACCAAGAGGAAGCCTTGAATGCTTTAACATAAGTGCATAATGGCATATGTGGGTCTCATTCTAGCGGTATGACCTTAGCTAAGAAATTGTTGAAGACAGGGTACAATTGGCCAACCATGGAAAAGGAAGCTCATAAATACGTTCAGAAGTGTGTCCAATGTCAATAGCATAGGGATCTGATTCATGCTCTGGCTCAAGAGTTGCAACCCATGATCACACCCTAGCCTTTCTCATAGTGGGGACTTGACCCCATAAGAAAAATCACTCCCGCCTTATCCAATGGTCACAAATTTATCATTACAACTAATGAATACTTTACTAAGTGGGTCGAAGCCATTCCCATGACCTACATAACGAGGAAGCAGATTGCTAAATTTATTTTGAACTATCTAGTTTGTCATTATGGCGTTCCACAAACCCTCATCTCAAAAATCAGAACACCCTTTAAGAATTAGGGTGTGAAAGAGTTGTGCCAAAGATTCAACATCCAACACCAATTCTCTACCCTGTATTATCCCCAAGGTGATGGCCAAGCTAAGGCTACAAACAAAACTATCCTGAAAATCCTGAAGAAAATAGTCAATGAAGCTAGTCATGACTAGAATCTGTAGCTAAATCCCTCTCTTTGGGCCTATCAAACCGGTATCTGCACACCTACAGGTGCAACCCCGTTCTCCTTGGTCTACAGATTAGAAACAATCTTGCCTATTGAGGTTGAGCTCCCATCATTGCGAGTGTCACTATAGAACTTGATCACAGATGAAGAATACAGAGTATCTCAGCTGAATGAGTTAGAATTCCTAGATGAGCGTCATCTTGACACTCTCAATCATTTGCAAGTATATCAAAACTGACTAAAACAAGGCTATAACGAGAGGATCAAATGTCGGTCTTTCTGGGTAAGGGATCTTGTCCTAAAGTAGAATCAGAAGAACCTGCCAGATCAAGACAGCAAAGGGAAGTTTGAGCTTAACTGGTTGGGTCCCTTTGTCATCACAGCAAGCTATGGATCAAGAGCATATTAATTATCAACACATGAAGGTGAACCTTTGCAAGAACCCACCAATAGCTTGCATCTTAAAAAGTTTTATACCTAGTCTTGAAGGGTGTAAATTTGAAAATACCAAAAAAATAAGAAAAATGATTGAAAAAGTAAAGAAAAAAAATTGTCCTCTAGTGAGAACCACTTTGGTGGCACTTTGGGCAAGTACCTTGGTGAAAACCTGGCAAACAGGCACCTTGCATAAATAAAGCACCTTCATCTATTCTTTGGTTTTTTATCCTATCATTCTTTGCATCACCATCCATCGCATACTTCATCCATCACCCATCGCCCATCCCCATCCATGTCATAGCTTGATATTGAGAAGTATCATATCCCCTTAGTATTACTTAGCATATTCCTAAGGTCATTTTTTCCTACCTATATCAAGGTAGTTTAACATGTCATGTTGGGGGAAATTTGTTATTGATCACATCGAGTTCTTGAATATCTTAATGATCATCAGAAAATCGAAAAACATCCAAATCTTATATAATTGAAAATCCAAAAAATCTAAATATTATATTGTCGAAAATCCAAAAACATCCAAAATCTTGTATAGCTATAATCCAAAAACATTCAGAAAATTGTAAAGTCAAAATCCAAAACATCCAAAACACATCAAAATCCCTAAAAAGGTCAAAACATCAAAAATCCAAAAAGTAGTACCCTTGTCGAACTATGTCATCTTTGAGCTTGAACATTGGCTAGGCCATTATTGATGTGTCATCGAGACACCGTAGGTTAGTTTTTAGGAGTCCATCATAATAAATTGGCATCTTTCAACTATTCATACCTTATTGTCAATAAGTCATGCCAGTCAAACTACGTGGTCTTTGTGTGTATAACATAGGCAAGGCTTATCTTTGATCAGCCTCTGAGGCCCCTAGGACAGGTCTTTAGGTTAAGTTATTGGTCATAACTCTTGAAAATCCCTAAATATCAAGATAACTCAGAAAATCCCTAAACATTCAAATATCAAAAAACACAAAAACATTAGAAAACATTCAAAAAGACCTAAACAGCCTCAAATATCTTGGAAAACCCTAAACAGCCTCAGAAAATAAAAAATAAAAACATTCACATAAACTTTTGAAAAGACAAAAAAATAGCCTCAAAACATTTCCAAAATACCAAAAACATTGAAATATTCCAAAAAATCCAAAACCACCCATCCCATTTCGCTTTCACTAGCAATAAACCTCCATCCATAATAAATCAATTGTCACCTTCAACCTTTGGGTGAAACAAATAGAAAACAAGTGTAGCAAGTCGCAAAGTGAATACCTAACCGTCAAAATCTAAAGTCTAGATCATAGGTAAATGTGTCAGTAAAATTTCTATCAACACCTTATCATTAGCATCATCATCCTAACATCAAACAACCATCCGATCAACATGTCCTAGGATGTATCTTTCCTACCATGGACATCAATATCAGAAATCACCTTAGCTAAATTAAACTAGCAAGAGATATAAATAACACTAATTGTTTGTCTTTGATCTTTTCTTACAATTTATCTTAATGACCCATTCCAAGGACCTCTCGATGATGTCTATCTAAAACGATTTAGAGAGAAAAGAATGGAGCATCAATCATTATCTTTCATTTTTTGTGCTTGTGGATACTCTTTGTAAAATAATCTTGACGCATACTTACTTATTTGTGTGTAGGGAAGTTGTTTGGAGTAGGTTGTTGACTATTGTGTATGCTTTGGTCCAATGTATTCTAAACTTCTAACTTACATTCCAATGAGGTTTTTGTATGTCAAGGTGTGAACAAGAACTATCCTATTTGTTTGCATAGTCAAAGTCCATACACACTAGATACAACGTTGTCCTAGTTATTAATACCTTGATGCATTGTGTATGTGTTATATCAAACAATAAGGAATGATAGAAAATCTCAATCCCAAAAAATGAGCACATCATCCTCATGCATTTATCATTATGCATCTTGCATTTCTCATCACCCTCTCTAATAAAATCTCAGTGGATCATAGACTTGTTGGATTTTTAAATCAATCATCAAAATCAATGGTCATTCATCTTGTTTCTTCTATCTTCTCTTTGCGCTAACCTAGTATCATAACAATCAACAAAAACATCAATGCATCCATCTTGCATCCACAAATCATCAGCATACATAAAACATCAGCATAATCATTGCATATCACATCATACATTATGCATCATTCTTATCATTTGAATTGTGATGAATAATACAGATTTGTTATTCTAAACATCTTAAATTGTTGCATCACATAGCATAAACATACATTGCATTGTCATATTATAAGCATAAACATTTACATGATCCATTCATACATCCATATGCATACATGATCATTTCATAAAATTGCATAGAAAATACACAAACATAAATGCATTCATATCATTTGCATAAGCATAACATCTACATATCATCATCCATCCCATGGCATATCATGAAAAGATAATGAAAAAATATATATCGCATCCATCTCATTACATCTCATATATCATTGCATACCACATACGCATAAGTAAAGTGCATCCATACATAATAAAATATAAGCATCTCATATCATTTGCATCCATACAATCATAAGCATAAAACAAAGTGAATACGTCACATTATATCGAATCCATATATATATATATCAAAAAATGAATGTCATGATACAATATTTGGATTAGTGTATGCATATCGATCATAAATACAATATCCACGAGGCTATCAAAAAGGAGCCCATGAATATATATCTGTTTGAAAGAATGGGGCAACAAAAGTCAAAAAGTGTCTATACAAAATCGAGTTAGCCCTGATGGTTGCTCCCCTCTTTGGCCTGCCTCTCTGGCTGATTCTCAGCCCTGGGTCATGCATCACTCCGCTACGAATAATCAGGATGTCTCAGTGGTGCTGGCACATCACAATGGTAAGTTATCTAGGATTTTCATTACAACATTTTATTCTAGCTAACACAAGGGGGTTTACACATTTATCCACACACACACAACTCTTAATGCCCAAATTGTTCCCAGAGTTCCCTAGAGTTGCAACCTAGGGCTCTGATACCAAGTGTCATGCCCAAAAAAAATCACTAAGAAAACTCAACAAAAAAAATTTTGTAAATACATTAGCACACCTACTTACCTTTCTAAGTGTCCAAGGGAAACATCCAAACATAATACGAACTATTCACTTTTAAGTGGTTATCTCTTAATTAAAGTGCATAATTTAATTTTAAGGATTAAATGGTCAGTTAGTATCTGTCAATAAAATGGTAAGTCTCAAGGTGGGCATTTCAATTTTTAATATAGAAAAATTCTTATGCTTTTGCTAATATTCCCTTTAATTTTCCAAATGTTTTTACTCAAATTCATCCTTGGATTATTACCTAAATTACTTACTCTTCCATGATTACTTTATTATTTAAAATGTTTGTTTCATTTTATTTTATTTTTAACATATAACCTACTATTATTAATGGTAACGTCTATAATACCATTATACGCAGGCCTTATAGATGTTAACATAGAAGGAATGATATATATATAAGCTTTTTTTTTCCCTTAATTATTTTTATTACCTCTTAATAAAATTTGACACTCTATATTTACTTTTATTATTATTCATAGAAGTTTTATTTTCAAGATCCTAATAACAATATTAACATTTCTCACTATATCTATTGTGATACACTCTTTAATATTAATATGAGCACTCAAAACCCAATTTAATACTTGCATTAATAATCACCACTTTTATTGATATTAGTAATGTTAATAATAACCTTATCAACATGTGGTCACCTTAATAGTTTTATTATTAACGCTTAATATGCCAATATATATTACTATTATTATTCATCATCACGACAATAAAAAAAATAACATTAATTTTAATACAAGTAAAAGTTTCCTTCAAATAATAAAGGTAATATTAATCTTGTTGCTATTATTTTGAAAAATAAATGTTAATGCCAATAAATTAATAATATTATTAATTTTACAACATTTTAAAATACAACCACTAGTCCCACAGTGGAAGAAGTCTACCATTCGACTTAGGGGGATAAAACTGGCAATAAAAAAAAAAAAAAAACTTTTAAGTGATAACTAAATTGTATTTGATAGACTTTGAAGTCCATTTTGAAAGACCGAATGGGAGGGAACTCAAACTAATATTTTCATGTTCATTATATTCTGAAATTCCCCAAGTGAGATAATATGGTGCAGCTACGTTAGAGACAGAATAATGGTCTTTGTGCAGGTTCAAGGAAAAGGATGGGAACTTGCAATGTAATCAACATGTCTCACTGGTTTGGCTTCCCCTTTTCTCCACCATTGTAATCTTTTACTGGAATGCCATTGTAAAAACTTATAGGTTAAATCTGATTGTAGATTAATTTAATTGTGTGTTCATTAATCTTTAGTTATGCACAACTAGGTATGAAGAAAATTTATCTAAATTTGTTTATCACTTCTGTGCAGGTTTGAAGGAGAAAATGAAAATACTCATAATATTCTGAAGCCATTTATTCATTCTTCTCATTTCCTGTTAACTGTTCTCTTTTTTATAAGAATTTTTAAATATTTTATTTTATTAGATGAGTATTTACTTCCATTGTCAAAGCTTTTTTTGCTACATATCTTTTATGTAGTTGTTGATCCATTTCATGACTCTACAATCATATTAAAAGCATATATATATGTATGCAAATATGTATACATAAATATAATTGTAAATATATCTATATATTACACATATAAATCTAAGTGTTTGATTTTATTTATTTTTATTATGCCCTTTCATATATAATCCGGATATTTCAAAAATATATATTTAAATATGTAACTTTTTATTGTTGATGTGCACAGCAACCAGAATCTATTTTAAATTTGCTGCATAGTTACTTAGCTAGGTTAGGCTAGAGTTTTTGATAACCTTGCCTCAAAACCTCCTTTTCATTTTGAGATCCATAATCTTCTTGGATTTATGCATAATCTGTGTTGGCAATGTCAAATCTCTCGGAGTACATGATTGGCCTATCACACGAGTAGGCTGATAGACTTTTTATTGGCTCAGCTTCAGTTATCAGTAGTCTTTCGTACAGAGACTTAGAGTTGCTAGTGTTTGATTTTATTTACTGGATATTTCCTTTTTATTGCTATTAAATAACATACTGCACAAAAATGGATAGCAACCGAAATGAAAAGAGAGCAGATTTTTATTTATATAAATCTTTGTACTTATATATTTTTTTGTTTATTTATTACTGTACCTTAAATATTATGAATGAACAAAAAGATGAATTATTTATTTATTACTGTTCCTTGAATTACCTATTTTTATTCACTTATTACTATGCCTTAAATATTTAAAACAAAGATAAATGGTGGCACAGGCCCCCCATAGCTGCGTCCCATATGGGCTCGATTAGTTCTTAAATTGATTTTATTTTTATTTATTTTAAAATTATCTTTATTTTCTTTTAACGTTTTAACTTTTAGTTAATATTTTTTTTTGTAAATTATTAAATATAATATATATATTTTATATTGACAAAATAATTTATCTCATATCTCTTATCTTATGTTTTCAATTTGTATCTCTTGAAATCTCATTGCTTGGATTTATAAAGAAGAAAAAAAATCTTCTTTTTTTTAAATATAAATTTATCTATACAAGCTTGTTAACATATAAATAGGTTTGAATAGAGAAAATATTTATTTAAGTATTCCCTTCATCTTTATTTACTACACTATTTGGTAGATAAGAAAACAACTTCATTTTATTTTTATTTTCAAGTATGGAAAATGATTAGTTATTAGATCTTCTAACTTTAACTTAAGTGAATATACTATTTGTTTATCCAAATACCACTAAATCACAAATGTACATAGATTTCATGTTCCTTACTTGAACTTCACATATACAAGTTACATTTTTCAAATGCACATTTAGTCCCACATAATCCAAACTCTCTCCTTTTCATTCAAATGAGCATACTATTAGTTTAGTTAGTTTCAATGGGAGATACAAATATGCCTTTAAACCTTCAAGGAGAACTTGGCTCCAACTCTTTCTCTAAAGGACAACACAAGAGGCGAAAATGAACAATCATACACCTCAATGATACTCTCTCTCTCTCTCTCTCTCTCTCTCTCTATATATATATATATATATATATATCAAATACAAATGTGAAATTTCAAGAACATATCAATAATTACAACTTTATTCTCTTTTTTGAAAATACGAATATGAAACTTCAAAAAAACCATACCAATGATTACAACTTGTTTCATTCTATTTATTTATTTTTAAATACAAATATGAAATTTCAAATAACATACCAAAGGATGCAACTTGCTCTATCCCACTATTTTATTCTTCATAACAAGATGTTGAATGCATTCTTAAACATACAATGCTACATTAATATCTATGCAATAAATGGTTTACATGCTGAAGAGGGGAAACTTGTTCTTTTCATTTAAACAATATAGTATCCCTTGATATTACAGCCAATACTTAGGAATGCAATGAGTAACACATGAAATAAGGCTTGCTCTTATTACAAATAATATTAGAAAGACAATTTATTTTTATTTTTATAAGAACATAAAATATACCTTGGTCTTTATATTCTTTAATTTTACAATAAAACACTTGTCCTCAATATTAGAACAATATATAAGAATACAATGAATAAAACACAAAAGAATTAGGCTTGCTCACCACCCTACCATAATGGCATCATGAAGCCTCATGGGCTCTAGCCATACCCCCGAGCAAGAAACAAAAACTACCACTAATCTAGGTAGGAAGAGTAAGAGAATAGCTTAACTACAAATTTACTATTTATCCACCCACCACACAAATTTTAAATTTACCCATACATAAACTTGGACATCCCACTTGATTTGAAATCCATAACAAAATAACACAACACAAATTTCCTACTCAAACAAGTTGATAGAAATGAGAAGAAATCACTTATCTCCACCATGTTGCATTTTGAACTCCTCTTTTACATGTGAGATCTCCTTGCTTATTTTCTAATTTTCTCCTTTTCTTTTTCCCCAAACTTCAAATTCTCCAAAAGAGTTCTCCAAGAGGAGAAGTGGGTAACACCTATTTCCTCTTTTCCATCTCAATATAAATGAACTCAACTTGAAGTCACTTGAATGAGGGAGAGACACTTGTCACTCTCTCATCCAATCTTCCAACACATATCCCAACAAGTTCTCACACATGTGTGAGACTTTCGGGGAGATGGGGAAAGTACTATGACACTCTACCCAACATCCCTTACAGGGTGGCTTCACACATGTGAAAGCCTTGATGCTCCTCCCAAGTTCATTAATGAACTTTGAGGAGTGTTGGGAGAGTGACAAGTCACTTCTTCCAACTCCCAAGGACTCAAATTCGTCACACTTTTTCAAGTGGGCTTTTGAAGGGCCATATCATGTCCCAAGGACAATGTCACATGTCCAAAGGGTCCCCCTCCTATAGGTATAGGCCTTAGGGGTCTATTCTTGCACTAATATCAATAAAATTGACCAAACAACACCCTGAAATGACCACTTTAAAAGCTAATTCGAAATTCAAGACCTAACTAAGAATTTCAAAACCCTAATTATACTTACACCCTTAATCACTTCACTTGATTTAATAAAGCTCCACAAAACATGCGTACACTAAGTTACTTATCATTAAAACCTTAAACATAATGTAAGCTTACACAAAACCCTAACTACCTCCTAAGTCATAGGGTCAAAATTTAAAACTTCAAAATATAAATATTTAACTTGAGTCTTGATGGTTCTCCCTTTTACCCTTGACATTACTCTCACATGTATTTTCCCATATACATGTTAGGTTAGAAATATGATAAATACATGTTCCAGACATTAATGAGATCAAATTGAATAGTTAGTAAATCATAATACACATATATATTCATTTTTCTTTTCTTATGAAAATGGAAATTGTGAGCATGCATGAAATAATAATGAAACCCTAACCTTAACTAAATAATTTATTTTCACTACTAAATTCACTCATGGACACTCCTAATAAAATTCATCATGCAATTTGATATCTAATTTATATACTTTTTCCTCAAATTATCCTACCTTAGGTATACTCCTCATTAATTAGAGCTATCCTTATAAATTTACCTTGATGGTGCTTGGATAATGATCCTTCTAGAAACTTCTTCCTGAACTTCAAAGTCCTTTGTTCCTAACTATTATCATAACATGAAACTTATTAGTGAGATTCAAACCAATGGTAGGTACACAAAATCCTTTAGCTCATATCAATCTAAGTGTATTATTCATATGATACTTGTTCAAGAATCTATATATTATCTGCTCACCTTCATTCTTAACAGTTTGCCCATTTTTATTTACTAAAGAGAATTTATCAAAATGATCATTTAAACTAGTTCATAAGAAAATCAAAATATCAAACATGAAATCAGGTTAAACCATCTTGAATTATTCACCAATAAAGAACAATTGAACTTATCAAGGTCTCACAATTTATATACAAGGTTGGGCCTCACATCATGGGAGCCCAATTTGTCCAGTGTATCGTAAGGTAATGGCACCTCTATACCACCAAACCACGGGATCATCTAGCTCAACGTCAACCATATGCATTATCGGTCGAAGCACGACAATATGTTCTCATGCCCAAATATGAAGCAAGGTCACCCCTGCGCCAATGGCTTTGTTGTCACAATACACAAAGTCATGCATATCATGATATAGTGAGGCCAACATCACTGGTCCCCATGCAAAAAGAGTCCTCATGTGCAGCATCCTATGCCATGCTAAGCCCCATCCTAGGTTGAACCCTCTGCTCTGTCGATCAAGAGTGACCAAACTTGAAATGATGGTTGTAATGATCAATCGGAATGTCGATACGCAACCTCTATATGACTCAAGATCAACTTGAGAAGTGACAAGAACAATAGTCTTCATCACCATCACCTCGTAAAAGGCATCGTATCTAGCGTCGACATCGGAAGTCACTCGCTCATCATGTATCGACAAACGTAGAATCTACCATACGTCCTCCAAAGTCATCGTCGCCTCGCCAATGGGAAGGTGAAAAGAAGTCTCATTGTGGCATCTCTCATACAAAGCAATCATCATAGCTAAATGAGTTTGGATGACGAGAGCATACACAACATACCATAAGCCGATTTCTCTTAGGTGCTCATTGTGCAACTTGGATAAACCATCCAGTCTCTCCAAAACTGTGGGCCTGTGCTTGCACAACATTAGTGGTGGAATGACCTCCTGCACCCACAAAGCGCACGATGTCAAAAATTGAAAAAAAATGACAGCTTGGAATTTTCAAATCAAAAATCACAATAGCATTGCTATATTTCAAATTCTAAATTGTGATGTCTAAAGGCATTTCAAATTGCAAATTGTGAAATGTGTTGCTAAAAACATGTGTCACGATTTAAACCTTGGAAACCCTAACCCTAATTTTCAAATTGAGAAGTGTCGCTATATACATATGCGTCACTATTTAAAATTGGAAACCCTAATTTTAAATCATGAACTACATCGCTATAAATCGTTTTACGTCGCCAATTCTCAAATGGGCGTCGATATATAGCAATGCCACCAAAGTTTAAATTTTAACGTGCAATAAATGCATCAAAGAGTCAAATTTCAAATCAAGTTTTGAGTTACATACCGGTGGTCCTGAGCCTGGAATCCGCTAGTACTCTCGAACTCGATCAGAAATGTGTCGTGGGAGCTCTCGTTGCACCATTTTGTCATAAGGTCAAAGCTCAAATCACAAGAATTCCTTAAGGTGTGAATGCATAAATGAATTGAAAGTGACCCTTCTTGGCCTATTTATGCTAGAAAATTAGGGTTTTTTTCCCTAATTTAACCTTAAAGGTAGAGTTTATCATCATTTTCACAAATTTTGCCAAACTAGAGCTTATTTTACATCTTTTTTGTGTTTTTGGCATAATTCTTGCATCCCAAAACCTTTTTCGACCCCTGGGGCAACTTTACCTTTATCGAGACATCAACTCAAAATTCAAAATTTCTGCCCAATTTTTTGAGGGGGCAGGGAATCAACTTTATCCTTTCGCTGGGACATCTAAAAAAACATAGAAATTTTATTATTTGATTTAAGCAGTAATTTTAACTCGAAGAGCATCAGTCTTTGAACCAAAGCAGCAGGGACCTCGCTTCAAAGAGGGGCAAAATGTAGACACTGAAAAATGTCCTAGATGATATCATACACTCAAATCAGGTATACACATCATTTCCTCTCAAAACCCTTCCTTTTTTGCTTAATTAATTGAATTAGCCCAGCTAATTAATTAATTGCATCATTTTCATCTATTAACCTAACACATCAAATCAGGTTAATTCACCCCCTTTCACGCTAACAATTTGTCTCATTAAATTAAATAGATCATACAATTTAATTTAATTCCCTAAGTCATCTTATTTAATTAAATAACCCTAAGTTTTTTAATTAAATATCATCTCACCTTTCCCCCTTTCATTAAATCATTTAATTTAATGAAAATCACTTTATTCTTCAAATCCCCTAATTGCATGATTAAACCTTGTTTAATTAAAAATTAAACTAATCTTCCTCCAAAAATGGAATATTCTTTACCCTTTTTTTTGCACAATTAAAACTTTTTTTTAATTTGCAAAATATATTTATCCTCACCCATGAGAATATTCCAAAGAATATTCTCTCCTCCAATCATCTCACTTGGCTTCTTGAACAAGCTAAACTTGTGACCTCTTGAGCAAGTCATCTAGTAACTTGTGTGTGTAGGTCAAAAGTGTGTTTGTTTGGAACAAATGTGAACCCTTGATTAAATCCCATGTTGCATTCTCAACCATTGATGAGAATCCATGATCCATGCCTCTTCTTCTTTTCATCCTTGACCATTGATTGATCTTTTCGATCTCAACCCTCCATTTCTCATTTGCTCTACTATAAATAGAACACTATTTGGAGATAAATGGATCCATCTTTCAATTGCAAACTTATGCTATTGAATTCGCTCACACTCACTCATATTTTACTCACTTTTAGCATATTTTAGTTCATTTTTAGTTGCTTATTAGTTTTAAGCTTTCATTAATGACTTCCATGCATCCATCTTAGCTTGTTTATAAATTAGGGTTTGAATCTTTTAGCTTAAATATCACTTAGATTAGCTTAGCAATTGCATAATTAGATCAATTTTAACATAAAATCATATTAATTTAGCTTGCATCATGTTCAATTTAGCATAAATCATGTTTTCATCCATTTATCACAATGTTTTCATCAATTCTCTTCAATAGAATCGATTGAAACAAACTCACTGATCACAGGACTAGGAAAGGGCCATCATTTCACATTAACACGACACCAATTCCAAAACAGGATAGGTTTCAAATGGGGTAAAATAGACATTTTGATGTTTTTATATTTAGAATGCTTCATTTCAATAAAAGTTTAATTTATCTTTCAATTTGAATGATCTTGTTTAAGATTGAGGTTTAGTGGCTAAATTATGTTTCAATTCATCATGGATCAAGTGTAATCAACTCATACTAATAATCCTCAGTCACAATACTCAATCTCTATAATACCTAGATCTTTCTTTATTCTTTGGAAAATTCAATCAAACAACCCTAAAAACCCTTTACTACACAATCCAATTGACAATTTTGATCATTCTGCAATTACAAATGAGTATGACAACTTGCTTGGGAGACAGCTTGAAACCCCAGTTCTTTTGCTTGCAAATTTGTTCCTCTAGTTGCTTTGTTCTTCAGAATTATTGAATACACTAGTAATTGTGATGAGAAACAAAATAATTCTAAGTTTATTACCCTTGAAAAATTATTAGTTGAGCCTTAATTGTAGTGTGATGGCTTACGCGTATGGAATTGATCATTCAATCAACTAGTCGTTCTTGTTTGAATTCTAAATGTCAATCTAGTGCTTTAAAATGAGATCATCGACTAGCGCATACCACACGCATACTGCATATTCCATTTGAATTTACTTTTGTGAAAACATATTATGATAGACCTTTGCATTGAAGCTTGAAGACGACACACATCCCGCTCACATCTTGTTAATATGATTGCATTTTGACTTTGTGCTAAATTCATGGAATTACGCTGCACTAAAGCTCTACACTAAAATCTGGGACGAACACATGTCGACATCCCTATGACTATCAACAAGCGCCTTCTCGCTATGGGCTCCTTATGAAGAAACAAAGTGTTGCAATTAGAGACAAGCACGTATCCCCCTTTCATTAACCATTGCTCAGTGCATTTTCCTTTTTTGCTGAGAGCTTGAAACTGTGCTCTGAAGAAGCTTTGCACCAAAATATGAATATGACACTTGTCCCTTTCTCATTTATTTCCCTCCAACACCTTTTCACTATGTGCTTCACCCATATGAATAAACTTTGAAGGAGTGAAGCGCTGCAATAAAACATTTCCAAGTGTTGATCTTTCAGTGGCTTTATCGTAACGTAGTTTCCTTTAGCACTGAGGAATTGAAAATATGATGCACAAGGAGTATGCACTACAATAATATTTAGACACCTGTCCTCATTTGAGATAACAACCCTAACACATTTTAGCTATGTGCTTTATGAATAGAAATGTGCTCTAAAGAGGGAGAATAATGCAATAAGATCATGACACGTGTTGAAAGCTGACGAACTCCGTTGAGCGCTATTTTGTAATGCATTTAGTCCAAGGAAACGTCCTCTTAAGGAACTAGGTGTTGCAATTAAAAGTTGCCACTTGTCTTCACATTGTTCATCCCAACCAGGCACATTTTCCCTATGCGCTCACTTCATGAGAATGTGCTCCAAAGAGGCAACATGTTGCAATATTGTAACATGTGTCCCAACTTTACAAACACTCCCCAACACATTCTAGCTATGTGCTCAAGGCAAAGAAATGCATTGCAAAGACAGTATATGTTGACTTGAAGGTTTGACATGTGTCCCAAGCAAGTCAATCCTCTAGCACTTAAGTGATTCATTTAAGCATGTGGATAATAGTTGCTTTAAAGATGTACGCTTAAGAAAAAAGGGGGCCAGAGATCATACACGAGGACTTTAGACTTAAGATTTTCAATATTTTTTTGCGATAAAGTATAATGAGGTGATCGATCAATCGGTAACTTAGGCATGAGGGGTCAGTAAAGACATGGAATAAAGACCCATAATATGTCACTTAAATGATAGGCAACCTAAGCAAACAGTCAGCGCGGGATTAAAAAGAAAAGTGCAAAGACAATGCTCAAACCTAGGGCTTTTGGAGGGTTTGAGCATAAATAGAAGCTCATGTCAATTTTTATAACAAACCCTAGTAAGAAAATAATCATTTTGAAGCTCAGGACAAGGGCAAAAACTAGAAGCCAAGAAATTTTGCAAAAAGTGCTACCAGTGGCTCTAGTTGGGGATGCTTACTTCGCATAAGGCGAGAAACTAGAATCTCTAGAGAAGTTGACCAACAAAACCAAGAAAAATAAAGTAGATCAAAAAACTAGACAAAATAAAACTATACAATATGAACATATGATACATTGTGCATGGAAACATCCCCATTTAAAAGAAAGAGGGTTTCAGAAACTATCCATGCACTAGTAGTTCTAAAAATTCACCAATGAGATTCTACAAAAAGTATGACTCCTCACCATGAGTATTGCTTATTAGATATGGTCCAAGCCACAAAGCTTCAAACTTCCCATGCTTTCCTTTATCTTGTGCTCTTACATTCCATAAAATCACCATGTCATTAATCTAAAATTTTCTTGCAATAGCTTTCTTGTCAAACAAATGCTTAACCTACTGTTGCAACTTGATGATGTTCTACTATGGCATCCTCCTTGTTTCATATAATTGAATAATTTGATTGATTTTGTTAACCATTGCATCAGAGATGCCTTCATCATGCTCTTGGATAAATATATGCATTGACAACAAGTTATTGATGGGCATTCTAGCTTCCAAACCATAAACCAATTCAAATGGAGATTGACTAGTTGCCCTTTTTACTATCACTCAATCCACCCACAAGGCTAACCTAAGCTTTGAATCCTAAGCCTTTTTATTCTTCTCAATCACCCTCTTTATGATTTTCATCAAGCTTTTATTGCTTGATTTTGCTTGTCCATTGCCTTGTGGATGGTATGGGGATGCATAAGAGAGATTTATCCCAAATTGATTGCAGAAAATTTTAAATTCTTCAAAGCTGAAGCACATTGCATTATTAGTTACTAACTTCACTGGTACTCCAAGTCTAGTTAAAACATTATTCATCAAGAAGTCTATCACAACTTTGCTTGTAGCTTTCCTTATGGGGATAGCTTTTATCCACTTTGTAAAATAATTAGTGGCTACTAGGATCCAACTATGCCCACCGCTTGAATTCTCAATTATTTCTCCTATATGATCAATTTCCCATTGTTGAAATGGAGCTTCTACAGATATTGGTCTTAGAGGTAGGTTTCCAAAAAATATCAACTTTCCTAAAAACTTTTGGCATGCATCATACTTTCTAACTAGCTTGTGTGCATCTATAAAAACTATAGGCCATCAATAACCTGATCTTAGGACTTTGTGAGCTATAGTTTTTTCCATGTAATGACCACACAATCCATTATGCATCCCATTCAAAATTTCAAATGCTTGCTTCTCATTCACACATTTGAGCAAGATCCCTTCTATGCTTCTCCACCAAAGCTCATTCTAGATGATGACATACTTAATAGCATGTAGCTTCAGTGTCATTTTCTAATTCTCATTCATGTTATCAGGGAATGACATATTTTGCAAGTAAAACACAACATTTGTGTACCATGGAGAAGATTTCATGTTGCATTCAAAGGATACTGAACAAGTTTCAACATTGTTTATTTGATTAGCTTCAAGGTTTGACTCGGCCATGAGCTTAGCTAATCCTTATCCTCTAACTAATTTGGTGATCTGAATATCAATATTGAACTCTTGGATCTTGTTGATCCATCTACATCTTCCTGTCACTTCTTGCTAAGTGAAAATGTCCTTGACAATAGCATTTGGAACATATGCATCAATTGTAGCTCCTACTAAATAAGACCTGGAATTTTTTACTACTTTGACTAGTGCATATGCTTTTTTTTCCACCATGTCATATTTGAGCTCAACAACCTGCAAAGATTTGCTGAAAAAGGAAATAGGTTGTTCAAACCCTTCATTATTTTTCTACAACAAAACTGCAACAATGGTATGGAATGAGGCAAAAGAGAATAGTTGAAAGGGCTTTAAAAATTTAGGGGTCTTTAACACATGAGCTTTCTTTGTTGCTTCCTTTATGCTCTGAAATTATTTTGTTGGCTCTTGATTCCATGCCACAAATTCCCCTTTCTTCAACATCTTTGAAATGGACCTAGTAATATCTGCAAAATTTGTTACAAACCTTCTCACAAAGTTCACCTGTCCAAAGAATGACTGAATGCCTTTGATAGTTTTAGGTTGAAGAATTTTTTCTATAGTTGCAACTCTTTCTAGATCAATCTTGATCACTTCCTTGGAAACAATGTGACCTAACAATTTCCCTTTTGTCACTCCAAACACACACTTTTTAGGGTTTAGAGAAATACCATGCTCCAGAGCCCTCCAAAAAATTTCTCAAGGTGCATGTAGTGATCTTTTTCCTTTTTGGAGTATACAGTTAGGTCATCTTGGTATACCACCATAAAGATGTCTATGAAATCTAAAAATGCAACATCCATTGCTCTTTGAAATGTTGCTCCTACATTGATAAGACCAAAAGGCATTCTGACATAAACATATGTTCTCCATGGTGTAGTAAAGGTACTATTATATTGTTCTAACTCCTTCACTTTGACTTGGTTATAGCCTAAGATTCCATCCATCATTGATAGCAACTCACAACCAATCATTTTCTATAACATTGCCTCCATGTTTGGCAATGGGTAATTATCTTTTAATGAAGATATGTTTAGATTTCTAAAATCCACACATAACCTTATATCTCCATTCTTCTTCCTTATTGGCACCAAATTTGAAACCCATGTGGAATACTAATTGGCTTGATAATTCCACCATCCCTGAGTTTCATCAACTCTTGATGCATCTTGGGTGCTAGTGTAGGATTAATTGGTCTTTTGCTTTTGCCTAAAATTTTTAGCATAAAACTTCAAGGGTCATGTTGGAACAAATCCTCTCTATAGGCCTTTAGGTCATCGTATTCCCAAGCAAAGACATGCTTGTACTTCCTGAGTAAAGCAACAAGTATTGTTATGATTTTAAGGCTTAACTTCTTCCCAATATACACCTTCTTTGGTGCATTTTTTGTTCCTAAATTTATATTCTCCAAGTCTTTCTCATGTGATAGGGTTGGCTTAGCATTACACTTATCAGAGTTATCAAAAACTCTCTCTAAAGCAACTAAAACTTTGGGAATCTTGTTGGTTTTTAATTGAATGATCTCATTCCCAAATATAATTTATTTCCCATCCACAGCTTCAACAAAACTTTGGAAGTTAATTTCTTGACTATGGTACTCATCCACACAATGCAAGAACTTCAACAAATCAGAATCATCATTGAAAACCTATCAATTTTGAATGTTATTTGGGATGGAAGGCCTTATCTGGACCTCAAATTTTGAAATTCCGACAAAAGTTATATCATATGGCCTTAGAGCAATGTTTGCAAGTAGATCAACCATTATATTATTTTCCCTTTCCACCAAGTCAATAGAAAATGTATCAAACATTTCTATGGTATCCCAGATGGCAACTTTATATTGCTTCAATCTCTTGTGCTTAGATACATTCTTAGCTTTGATCTGGGATACAACTAACTCAGAGTCTCCAAAGATTTTATGTTTCTTAAGTTTATGTCTGATGGCCATGTTAAGTCCTAACAATAAAGCTTCATACTCTACAACATTATTTGTGCACTGAAATTTTAATGAGAACGAATACTTGTAAGACTTACCTTATGGTGTATGAGAATCACCTTTGCACCTAATCCTTCCTTTGAGTATGCTTCATCAAAGTACATGGTTTAGAGATCATCTTCCTGAGCTTTCTCTTTCTCTTTCTCTTCCTCAATGATAGGTGCAGTTCTTTCTTCCATTGGTTGTTGTGACTCAACTACTATGAATTTTTCCATGTCCACATCAACAAAATGTGCATGCTCAATTGGTTGCAAATCTTCAATAATATTGGTGGATCTCTTCTCCTTGTTCAACTTGACATCTTTGCCATTGATTGGGATCATGGAATATGATAGATCCAATTGCATGCTACCTACAATTGTTGTTGACCACTTCCTAGACAAAAGCATTGCATATTGGGGTGGAATGTCAACACCAATTACATTCATTGTATAATCCTTTTCAAGAATGCAGCAAGCTTGAAATGCACATCCTTGATTATTCCAATGATAGGAACTATTGAACACACCCAGATACTCAGAGGGGGGTGAATCAATATTTATAAAACTTAAACCCTTCAGATCTTATAACCTTCAACAAATATGCAAATATAGACTTTTAACAAGATCAATAACCCTTACACAAATCAACAATACTTAATCAAATCAGCAGCAATGATAGATAAGACCATGAACACAATCAACTATGGATTTGTTCATTTATCCTAGCCTATCATTCAACTTTTTGACTACCTTCCTTGGACTTCTTAGCCCTTTATCTCACAATGTTTCATTATACTAGGTGTCCCTACTACCATTGCCATTATTGTTGCTTCTACTACACAATTGCATATGTTGAACCTATCATCAATCAATTAATGCAAATAATAGTTAGTCTTCAACAACTTTCTTCTTTATCTACCACTTCACAACCCCTAACCACCCAATATTACGGCCACAATCTGCTATCACTCAAAATTCTCATCACACCAATTCCTATTGGCTTTGAGGTCCCTTACTTTGAAAGATGCAATGGCAAGGCAACTCACAAACACATGTATCTGCATTCACTTCTCTCTATAGCAATATCACCTTCAAAGACAAGCTGTTAGTAAAGTGATTTGCACAATCCTTTAAAGACACCAAATTAGACTAGTTTTGCTCCTTGTCAAACCACTCTATCTCTTCTTTTGATCAATTTGTTAATTCTTTCTACAACATTTCCAAGTTAACATCAGCCCCAACTCACTTTTACTCCCTAGTTCACTGCAAATAGGCCCCCCATGAAAAAGTCACTGATTTCTTCTTCAAATATCAATCTCTCTTTTCACAATTTCCATATGTGCTCCTTAATTCTGATGAGCAAGAGGGTTTTTGCCGGAGACCTCCAGCTGCAAATTTGGAACAAGATTCTCTTTCTGTGCTATAATTCATTCCCACATATGTGCACTGCCCTACACAACTACTAACTTATAGTTAGCCAATTTGAGGCATCACCTTCTGCCACCTCACCAACTCTTGCTTCTTCATCAAGGCCTTCTACATCTTATAATTTAAAATAGAAAAAAGGACACTAATTTATTTTCACAAAAGAGCACATTTGTGACCATCATTAACACTGTTGATATTGCCATGTCTCTACTTCAGCATTGGCTCTAGCAATGTGGTCTTAGCATAACCGCCACTTTACACAATTATCTGATTCTTTACACTCTATCTTGCAACAACTCCTATCAAATAATCTTGTGCAGCTGCACACTATTTTCCCTCTTGATACCAACCAACCTCTTTCTATAAGGTATGATGCACAAGCCTTTTGTCAACAGTACTGCATGTTTAGCAATGACAGTAAAAAAATTAAAACTGCATGTATCTTAGGCATCTAATCCAAGAATTAATTGACTCTAATGTCATACAAGTCACCATTGGTAATGACAGGTGAAAAATTCATAGTGCTACCTAACCAAAGCTTGCATATTTACAACAAACCTTTTCTACAACATAGTGATTTCAATTTCATAAACCCCATTCCTTCACATCTTACCAAAAGTTTTCAAGTATTTCTAGCTTCTGAGAATTTATCATGCAACTCTGCTCTAGCCATTTTCTAATGCATGAACTGCCAAAATAATCCCTCAAAAAAATCTGGTCGCATAGAAGGTCATGATTGCAGGATATGCACAAAATGGATTTTTAAAAATGGATTTACTAACTTAAAGCAAATTCAATTGGTAAAGCCACATTCCACAACTTTTGCTCACATCCTGCTTGCCTGTGCCAAAATGGGAGCTTTGGAAGAGGGTATGGACATCCATCAAAGCATAAAGGAAGGGAAATTTGTGTCTGATGTTATATTTGCAACTGCCCTAGTAGACCTGTATGCAAAATGTGGAAGCATAGATAAGGAACATGAACTGTTTGACAGAATGCCTCAAAGAGATATGTCCTCGTGCACTGCAATAAATGCAGGATATGCACAAAACGGATTTGTTGAGAAGGCTTTAGAAACTTTCAAGCAAATGCAACTGGCAGGTGTAAAGCCAAATTCCACAAAGCTTGCCACCATCCTACCTGCATGTGCAAAACAGGAGCTTTGGAGCATAAAGGATTGAGAAATATTATCAGATGTAGTTACAACCACCTTGTTAGACAGAAGCATAGACAAGGTACATGAATTATTTGATAGAATGCCTCGAAGAGATGTGGTCTCACAGACTGCAATGATTGCAAAATATGCACAAAATGGATGTTGGTCTTTGGAAACTTCCAAGCAAATGCAATTGGCAGTTGTAAAGCTAAACCCAACCTTTGCCAGCATCCTCCCTGCTAATGTGAAAATGGGAGCTTTGGAATAGGGTATGGACATCCATCGAATCAATAATGGATGGGAGAATTTAATCACATGTTATAGTTGAAATCTGCAACTGCCCTGGTAGGCGTGTATGCAAAATGTAGAAACACAGACAAGGCACATGAACTGTTTGAAGTAATGCCTCGAAGAGATGGCATCTCATGAAATGCAATGATTATAAGATATGCACAAAATGAATTTGTTGATAACTTGATAGTGCTTTAGAAACTTTCAAGCATTTAATGCAATAGGCAGGTTTAAAGCCAAAATTTTTAAACCTTTTCCAACATCCTCCTTACTTGTGCTCAAATAGGCAACGCTTTAGAATACGATGTAGACATCCATCAAAGCATAATGGAAGGGAATTTTTCTCAAATATTATAGTTGGAAATGCTCTGGTAGACATGTATGCAAAATGTGGCAGCATTTACAAGGCACATGAGCTGTTTAACAGAATGCCTAAAAGAAATGCAATCTTGTGGAATGCCATGATTGCAGGATATGGACAAAATGGAATTTTTGAAAAAGGCTTACTATATTTCAAGCAAATGCAACTGGCACGTGTAAAGCCAAATTCCACAAGTTTTGCTAGCATCCTGCCTGCCTGTGCCAAAATGGGAGCTTCAAGACAGGGTATGGACATCCATCAAAGCATAAAGGAACAGGGATTTTTTTCAGTTGCTATAGTTGCAACCACCCTCCCCGGTAGACATGTATGAAAATTGTGGAAGCATATACAAGGCACATCAACTGTTTGACAGAGAGCCTCAAAGAAATGTGTCCTCATGGACTGCAATGACTGCAGGATATGCACAAAATGGATTTGTTGAAAAGACTTTTTAAACTTTCAAGCAAATGCAATTGGTAGGTGTAAATCCAAATTCCACGGCCTTTGTGAACATCCTCCCTGTCTGTGCCAAAATGGGAGTTTTTGGAGCATAAAGGATAGAGAAATTTTATCTTATGTTGTAGTTAAAATTGCCCTGGTAGACATGAATGCAAAATGTGGATGCATAGACAAGGCATGTGAATTGTTTGATGGAATGCCTCAAAGAGATGTGGTCTCATGGACTGCAATGATTGCAGGATATGCACAAAATGGATTAGTTGAAAAGTCTTTAGAAACTTTCAAGCAAATGCAATTGGCAGGCGTAAAGCCAGACTTGACAACCTTTGTCAGCAACCTCCCTACCTGTGCCAAAATAGGAGATTTGGAACAGGATATGGACATCGATCAAAGCATAATGGAAGGGGAATTTTTGTCAGGTGCAACTGCCCTGGTAGACATTTATGTAAAATGTGGAAACATAGACAAGGCACATGAACTAATTGAAATAATACCTCAATAAGATCTCATCTCATGGAATATAATGATTGCAAGTGTAATATCCCCAATCGATATCTTTGGCAAATAAGCTTTGAGCTCTATTATCACTGTAATGTCCCTGCTCATATAAATACAAATATTTATTAAAACCTCCAAGAAATCTTATTTAAAGCCCTCTACAGAAATAATTTAATCAGCTGCCCCTATATATCTTATAATGTTACGACCAAATATTTAGGATAAATATAATTTCATATTTAAAATATTTTTAATATAAACATTTTATAAACTACAAATACATTAATGTTTAAATAGCAACAACCACAGCTTAGTATTATACTTCAGATTTCATTATTTTACTCTAAAATGACAATTCCAAAACTATTGTGCCCAAATCTAACAAACCCAAAAAATTCCTTACATGAATAACTTAGAATACAAATTTTACCTTTGCATTCATTGATACCTATATTCAATTCAAGTCACAGCACAAAGAAGTTACAGAGCTTTCTTCCATTCAATGGGACCATAGAATACTGCAAATGCCACTATAGCAGCTCTAATTTACTATGGTCTCTATACTGACATTTAAAACCATCTACACTTCAACCTAGCTCGACCCAATTGATAGCCACCACAATAAAAGCTCCAATACAACCTCTGGGTGAGATCACTCCTTCAGCCAAGAGGGTTTTCATCCTTTGGCATGTAAGATCTTCAGGATTTTCTTCCTTTGACCTGCAGCAGATATGTGGGTTTTCATTCTCAAATTTGGACACTTGAACATGAGGGCTCATAGCAAGTTTTCCAATTAAGGTTTTGTATTTTTTTCATATATTCCCTCTTGATTGTCATCTCTCAACCCTCAAAACCTCTAGAGGAAAGTCAAACCCTACATTAAAGTCCTCGAATCATGATTGGTACACTATAGAGAGCAATTATACCTATTAGACGCCATTTTTTCATTGAATCATACTCAAAATTGGCCCATGTGTGCACAACTGTACATGAAAGGTATGTGGGAGGGATGTCACTTGCAATAATCCTCTGCGATAATGGTGTGAGGTCGGGAAGGCTCAAACCCTAACCACCACATTAATGGTAGCTAAGGCCACTTACTCAGCTTCCATAGTAGGAAGAACATGTAGATTCATGTCCCCAAAATAAAATATTGTTCCCAACAGAAGAAACCCCTTTCTAGAAGTCATGGCATCTAATTCAAGCATTACTATTATCTTGAGCCAAGCTTGAAGGTAAGTGGAACAAATAGTGAAAGATAAGCGAGTGTATTGGAGCTTGCAAGTCAGAAATATTTCATGATTTTTACCACTGGTCAAAAATCAGAGTTCAAGCAGGAGGCATGACAATAAGGACAAGTCTGAAACTCCGACAGGCATAAAGGAAAAGCGGAGTTTGAGGAAAAGGCACACCAGGACGAGGGGCTCCAAAACTCCAACAACTAACAAACACTTAGAAGAACTGGCATGCTCCAATACTTAAGAGACTTTCAAAACCTGAGAAATACAAAAAAAGGGGAGAGGAGGAATAGCATATATACAAAAATTTGGATGAGAAAAGACGAGGGCTGTCAAATAGGCATTTTGATGCATAACGTATTATTACAAAAAAAGGGGACATCACAGCAAGATATGCACAAAATGGATTTGTTGATAACTTGATAAGGCTTTTGAAACTTTCAAGAAAATGCAATTGGCAAGTGTAAATACAAATTTAATAACCTTTTGCAGCAGCATACATGCCTGTGCTAAAATGGGTGCCTTGGAACAAGGTATGAACATCCATCACAGCATAATGGAAGGTAAATTTTTGTTAGATATTACAGTAGAATATTCTCTAGTACACATGCATGCAAAATGTGGAAGCATACACAAGGCACATGAACCGTTTGACAAGATGCCTCCAAGAAATGTGGTCTCATGGAATGCCATGATTGCAGAATATGCACAAAATAAATCTTTTTAAAGGCTTTACAAACTTCTGAACAAATGCAATTGTCAGTTGTAAAGCCAAACTCCAAAACTTTTGCCAGCACCCTGCCTACATATTGCAAAATGGGAGCTTTTGGAGCATAAAGGATAGAGAAGTTTTATCAGATGTTGTAGTTAACTGCCCTTGTAGATGTGCATGCAAAAAGTGGATGTGTAGACAAGGCACGTGAATTGTTCAACAGAATGCCTAAAAGAGATGTTGGCTCATGGTTATGCACAAAATGGACTAGTTGAAAAGTTTTTAGAAACTTTTACACTAATGCAATTGGCAATTGTAAAGCCAGACTCAACAACCTTTTGCCAGTATCCTCCCTGCCTGTGCCAAAATGAGAGTTTTGGAACAGGGTATGGACATCCATCAAGGCATAATGGAAGGGGGATTTTTATCATTGTTATAGCTGCAACGGCCCTGGTAGGCATGTATGCAAAATGTGGAACATAAACAAAGTATGTGAACTATTTGAAACAATGCCTCAAAGAGATCTCATCTCAATACAATGATTGCAAGATACACACAAAATGGATTTATTGATAACTTGGTAAGGCTTTTGAAACTTTCAAGCAAATGTAACTAGCAGGTGTAAATCCAATTTTAATAACCTTTGGCAGCATCCTCCATGCCTGTACTAAAATGGGTGCTTTGGAATAGGGAATGGACATCCATCAACACATAATGGAAGGGGGATTTTTGTCATATATTATAGTATGATATGCTCTGGTAGACATGTATGCAAAATGTGGAAGCACACACAAGGCACATGAACCGTTTGATAGGATGCCTCAAAGAAATGGAGTCTCATGGAAATCCATGATTGCAGGATATGCACAAAATGGACTTTTTTTAAAGGTTTCACAAACTTTCAAGCAAATGCAATTGGCAGTTGTAAAGCCAAATTTTACGACTTTTGCTACTATCCTACCTGCCCGTGCCAAAATGGGAGCTTTGGAAAGGGGTATCGCCATCCATCAAAGCATAAAGCAGAATTTTTGTCAGATATTGTAGTTGCAACTGCCATGGTAGACATGCATGCAAAATGTGGAATTTTAGACAAGCCATGTGAACTGTTCACCAGAATGCCTCACTGAGATGTATTCTCATGGACTACAATGGTTGCAGGATATGCACAAAATGGAATTGTTGAAACGATTTCAGAAACTTTCAAGCAAATGCAATTGGCAGGTGTAAAGCCAAATTCCACAACTTTTGCCAGCATCCTTGCTACCTAAGCCAAAAGAGGAGCTTTGGACCAGGGTATGGACATCCATCAAGGCATAACAAATAAAGAAATTTGGTTAGACATTGTAGTTATAACTTCCTGGTAGACATGTATGTAAAATATGGAAGCATAGATGACACGTGAATTGTTTAACAAAATGCCACAAAGAGATGTGGTCTCATGGACTGCAATGATTGCAGGATATGTAGAAATGGATTTGTTAAAAAGTCTTAAGAAACTTTCAAGCTAATGCAATTGGCAGGTGTAAAGCCAAAATCAGCAACCTTTTGTTGCATCCTCCCTGACTGTGCCAATGTCCTTCTGAAACCCAGAATACTTAAATGCAAGAACTACATAATACAAAGGAAAATCCTTGAAATCCAAACTACATATTTCCACTATCTTCTCAGGATATTTCTTGTAAAACACTTAATTAAATAAAAATAACACAATTTAAAGAATACTATTTGTAAAACAATTTTTTCCTTTGAATATTTTTTGATTTCCACATAATACACTATCTTCTCAGGATATTTCTTGTAAAACACTTAATTAAATAAAAATAACACAATTTAAAGAATACTATTTGTAAAACAATTTTTGCCTTTGAATATTTTTTGATTTCTGGCCCTTGCTTCCTTTCCACTTCAGGATGGATCCACGCCCAAAGGAAGAAGACTGCTCTTGCATAAAGACGTGCAATGCGCTGCGTGGTGGTTGTGCGGCTTTATATATATATATATATATCATTTTCCTTTCGGGCTTGAATCGGGACACATGTCAGCTTGGCAGGGATTTTCTTCAAAAGCACTCTCACAAAATCTGAAATTGCCCGCTTGCTTGACACATCATCTATTTTTGTTAGGCAATTTGTATCTTTCGAGGAAAGATCTTTTGGGGCGGAGTTTGTTGGGAAGTGTGGCAGGTGTCTTATTTTCGGGGTGGAACCTTCGAGACAATGTCATCAACCTCCATAGCTGATCGATCTGATCTTGCCAGAATGTGCTTAAAATTTGATTGTCTTTTGACAATGTATCTTCGCTTAAATATTTGAAACCATTAATGAAGCAAATGAGACTGAATGAGTGAAGATTGTTGCGATCTAATCAAGATCTGAGATCAGATTACGAGCTATCAAATTCAGGTATCTGGTAGTTTCTTCTTCTGGATTGTTGGCGACAATGTCCTTTTCTTCTGGCTATAAATAAGGGTTGGCAACAGTGAGTAAAAAGTTTGGAGTTCCACAATTTAAAAGTTTTTTTGAAAAATCTTTCGAGGAATATAGACACTGTTTTAGGAAGCTCTATTTTCTCAGTAATAGGAGGGTCCTTACATAATACTGCTTATTCTCTTTGGCATGTTATATTTAACTCAGACTATCATTGGATTGGCATCCAACCTATGTTTTCATGTTTATATATCATAAAATTTTGATCTATTTGGGAGAAATCTTTGAAATTGTGCATGCTATGGCCTTCGTCAAATTTCTTTTTCATATTTCGTTCATATTGAAAACATTGTGTTATAAGTTTTGCGTTGATAGTTTAGATAGCTAATTTTCATGTTGTTAGCTTCTATGTTTTATGCTATCTTTCAAAAATTGGATCATGTTTGTTATACTCTTTCATCTTTTGTAGAAGGTATGCCATTTTTCATATTATGCTATAAAGGAGGAAGGATTCTGTGAATTTTAGAGTATCCCTATTAATCTTTAGAGTCTTCTTATATCTGATCGGACCTTAATGGATGCTTCCCATGAGGAGATTTGAAAGACTATATTGTGCTCTATCTAGCCTTTGTTGCTTGTTCTCTTCCCAACAATGAAGGGTTTGTGACATTTTGTGTCCATCTTATCAGTTACAAGTAGTTAAGGTTTGAAATGTTGTAAAATCTTTCGCGCAACACCATTTTTATATTTTATTTGCATTTCTTTCTACCTCTTTTCCCCAAACACAAAGAAGAGTCGGCTTTCTTTAAAAATCCTGGAGGTCATTCAGTGAGACACAAAATGGTCCCCCACTCATTGAATTTCCCATAAGGTTGTTCGGAGAAGCGCAAGCTTTAATGATCAACAGTTCTTTTTCTGGCATGCCCGGTGGAACAGAAAGTTTTTCTAACGCCTGATTAGAGGTCAGAAATATTTCTTAAATCAAACTGAGAAAAGAGGCTAGCAATTTCATGCCAAACAAGAGCATCTTCCAAAGGCCATTTCCAGTACTCTCAATTACCAGCCTTGGCACCTAGGAGAAGACTTACAGGTTTTGTATCACCTGTAAGAAGCAATTGGGTAAGAAGTGTTAGCCCACAATCCAGAACCTTATCTACTCCACCAGGAGATCGAACCTTCCAAATCAAAATACCCATCTACCCTATCCATAGGAATCTGTTTACAATGGCTCATATAGGTGCTCCCACCCCTAGAAATTTTGTAACCTAGGATAGTGGTAGCTCGCTACAACCACCTACACCCCCAGATCTATGGCCTGTCATACTCGCAAATGCTCTCAAGGCAATCTCGAAGTTCTCTGGGGAGGATTTTAAGACCCCTTCTGAACATCTCCAAGATATAGCAGAGGTGTACAGAGTACATAACATCACGGAGGAGAATGTTGCTCTCAAGTTACTGGTCGTGTCTTTCAAAGGAAAGGCCCAGGACTGGTACAGTCTTTGGCTTCCAATTCTATCCACTCTTGGGATCAACTCGGAGAGAAGATGTTCGAGCACTCCTCGAAAAAGGGAGACCGCTCCTCTTTGTTGCAATAATTAATCAGCATCAAGAGGGCCCCACAAGAGGCCATAAGCGACTTCAACAACAGGTTCCACAAAACCTGGCAAAGGATTCCTGTGACAGCTAGGCCTTTGACCACTATGGCATTCATGTTTTATCTAAAGGCTTTCAATTCGGACATTTCAATCATGGTACAATCTATGGGAGCAGATACTCTACCCGACACATACGATCTGGCTATGCACACAGAAAATAGTCTAATCAATGCTGGGAAGCTTCCTCCACGTTCGTCGATGCCCATGTTTGCGGAAATCTCTGGTGGCCCCCAAGAAGAAGCAACTTCGAGCGCCTCTGCTCTACAAGCGACCATGTCGGTTGTACCATAGAAGCGTAAATCTGCAAAAAAACCCGATTAATCACGATTTTTAAAAAATCTGCAAGTTGGATGATTTTTTCCCTAATGTTTTGAAAAAAATCATTGAACTTTTGGTCAACGATTTCTTCCCATTTAAAACTGCAAAATCACCAAAAAATGTGTTTAAAACCTACAAAAAAACACGAATAACATCATGCTGATTTTCATGTGAAAAAAAAATCATGAGACCATAGCTTGTTGCTTACTATTATTCTTTGATAGAATTTTTCCAAGCATCCATAGCTTGTTCCAAAGCACCTATTTTAGGCTTTCAGCCATAGCAGCAAGGAAATGAACTATTTGATAAAATGATTTGGTAGACATGTATGAAAAATGTGGCAGCATGGACAAGGAGCTTTATCATCAGGAGCTTCTGCCCTCTAGCACATCATTTGCTACAATTGAATTTTTTGGAACTTTGTACTTAGTTTATAGGTTGACTTTGTACAGAGTCAAACTATATTGTAATAGACATTTTGACAACTGTCACCATCTGATATTTATGCAGTTCTAGTATGTTTTGTGCAATGTAATCAGCGATATGAATATAACCAATGAAAATCTATTTTCTATAATTCATGGATTGAACTCTGTATTTTATTTGCTCTCAATGTCTATATGCTATGGAAATGCCATTAAATTTTTAAAAAAAGTAGTTTCTAGCTGTTTTCTTCAATTTTTTGCATTTTTTTGTAAATCCAAATTTAAAAAAATTTCTTCAAAAAATCCTGAACTTTTGGTTTGCCGATGTTTTCCCCAAACGATTAATGCTACTATGGGCTGTACCACCATCCATGTATGTATACCCAAGGGCACAACCAAGCATGTTGAGCTCTTCCTCATTAGCAACAGATGTCAATGACATGAAAAACCTCATGCGGTCCTTTGCGAATGAGCTAGTCCTCATTCGACGATAGCAAGCAACACCTCTAAAGCCTCCCACACAAACCTATCAAGGAGTAAAGCCATCTTATCAATAGAATGCATATCAAGGAGTTTTGAAAGGAGAGAGCCAGCAACCAATGCCTACAAACTAGATAGTCCCAGTCACCGCCGCTTCAGACCATCAAGAACAGTCCAAGCAAAGATTTGGTCCCAGGCCAAAACAGTTTAGCAGAAGATGAGAACGCATGGTGCTTCCCGTGTAATGATAGCCATATGCCCCAAAATTGTCCAAGAGGAAATCTTTAGCAGAAGATAGTGGAGCAAAGAAGCCAAGGTGTGTTTTTAGGCATGGAAGAATATCAATCTCCCGGAATGGAGAATGCCCGCTTCAGAGTGCAAACGCAAGGGATGTCCTTAGAGCAACAACTGGATATCGCACCAAACCAAGTGCTCTTCTCTTGGATGGAAGAAGAAGCTGCAGTATTTGCAAATGATGCCCCAACGACCAGTGCCCCATAGGTGCAGTTGGACTATAACACAAGGTCCAAAAGAAGATTCACTAGAGAATATATACAACGAGCCCCGCAACGACCACAGCCACAAGTGGAGCAAGCCTCACAAATCCGACTAACTCAGCAATCGCAAGCTCCACCATTACTGGAGAAAGAGGTGGATAAAGTATTGAGCCCGCCCACGTCAGAGCGGCCTCTCCCGAAGGTGAAAGAGATACCACCATTCAAACCCAAGGTCCTGCCAGTCGAAATCCTCAACATGGTCGAACAATTGAAGAAGGCACCCGCTAATGTCTCTCTGTGGGACATTTTATCAATTCCAGAACAGAAGACATTGCTCCAAGAGGCATTGAAGGAGGAACAAATACCACAGACGGATGCAATGCCACCGCACAATCAAGATAGAGACAAGGAGCCCACATCGGACCCTCGATCTTCAAGAGCCACAGCATATGTAAACATCACGGACAATGCAAACGAGAAAGAGGTAAACAAACCAAAGCCCACACCTTTCTTTTTAACACTTATTGTGGGAGATAAGCTTTTAAACAATAATATGATTGATTTAGGAGCTAGTACTACGGTCATGCCTAAGCAAGTGGCCGACGCCTTGAGACTTAAGTACGAGCCTCTTGAGAAAGGGATCATGCAGTTAGATGAGAAGAACATCTCGACTATTGGCCGCATCAAGGATCTATCTTTAACCCTCTTTTCGTGTCCGAGCCAAATCGTCACACAAGAAGTGGTCGTGATAGACATCCCCCCAGTATTCAAGATGTGCCTTTCAAGGAACTTTACAGCAAAGCTTGGCGAATATCTAGCACTCGATTTGTCTCATCTGTGTTAGAATATTATATTCTTATTGTTTAATGGTCCATACTATAGTTAGTGGGTTGCTACAATAGTTAGTGGGTTTGGTAGTGGATCTGGTAGATAGTGGCTACAGTATTTCTACCTTCTATATATTGTAATGATTTCCTTTGATAATACAAGCAATTTCTAGCCCAAAATTGTTTCATGGTATCAGAGCAGGAGCTGGTCTGGTCTGACTCCCTCATGGGAGGGCCCAGGATTTTGGGAGGGTTATCAGAGTTGGATATTTTGAAAAAAATTCAAACAAAATTCGAAATGAATTTTTTGCTAGATTGAAAAAATTTCTTTGTTGTTTTTCGAAATTCTTTCAGCAGGAATTCGAGGGTTCTTGGTGACGATTTTTTCGTGAGTTATTCCTCACTTAAAATCGTGATCCTCTGTTTGAAAAACGTGTGGGCACTGAAAAAAAAAATCGTGGCTCCCTTCTTGTCTGAAATCGCATCTTTTCTTGCAACCCGCGCGTAATTTTTCTAGGCGTGTTTTTCATTCATCTAGTCGTGATTTTCTCTGCTCCTAGTTGCGATTTTCTCTGTGGGTGCGCATTTTCTGAAGGCGTTTTCTGTTTTCTAAAGGCGTTTTTCTCTGATTTGTTTGTTTCTAGCACGACCTGCTACAACCTTGCATTTTTTGTAGATTTCAAAAGGCTTTCTAGTTTGTTTCATCGCCCTCATAGCCATGATTTTTTGAGGAGATTTGACTGGGCATTTTCTTTTTCTCCCTGGGCACACATCGGCTCTCTTTCTGCTCGTGGGACTTCTGTTGTGTGAGCCATGACCTCCTTTGTTGTGAGGACGTGTTCTTCAGACATTTTTCTGCAATTTTCTAAGCTTTAATGGCGGCCTAGGGCTTCTAGTAATTTCGTCTAGGGTTTTGACCCTCTGTTTCAAGGCGAAAAATTATTTTGCTTGCAGACTCCTTCTGGGTTTTCTGAGATCTCAACTGGGTCGGTCTTCAAATTTTCTAAGTATCTCGTTTTTCGTGCCTCGAAATTTGTGCCACAATTTCAGGGCAGAAAAAAATTTCAATTTCAGATTCCTTGTGGGTTTTTTGAAATCTCAATTGGGTTGTTGTTAGATTTTTTTGGGTGTCTCGAAGTTCGTGCCTCGATTTCTGTGCAGATCTGTTATGGTGGCTAGGGTTCCAAACCCTCTGTTTTTCAGCCAACAATCGATGGCTACCTGTTTCTGGGCTTCTATAATTCGCAGTGTTGCGTGGGATTCCTTTTTTGGGTTTTTAAAATATTTTTTCCCTTATTAAAAAAAAAAATTGGCTTGTGATTTTTCATAATTTTTTCCATTAAAAAATTCCTTAAGGGTTTATAATTTTCTCCTTAAAAAATTACGAGTTTTTCCTATATACCCTAGTCAGGGTTTCTGTTGTACGGGAGGGCTCTCTGGTTTCTAAAGGGTTTTACCGTTTTTCCTTAAAAACGATGATTTGTATGCTGATCCGTGTTTCGAATTCCATGACAGCTACTTTTTGGGTTTCTGTAATTCGCCCAATGCGTGGGATTCCTCTCTAGCTTTTACCCTTTTTTCCGAGAAAAAAATGATGATTTGTACTCTCTATGGTTTGTTGCAGTCTGTTTTTGTTGCACCTCGAGTTGCTAGGGCGAACATCTGCACAACTAGCTTCTTGCAGTTTGTTCTCAGGGGTCATGCTCCTCTGCCAAAGTTTCAATGGTTTGCCGATTTTTCCTCAAAATCATGGCAGCTGTTCTCCGTGTGTCTCTGGTTTCAGGGAGGGACAGCTTTGTTATCCAACATCAGGTTGGACATTTTCTGGTCTGAAGTTTTGCAGTTTCTAGGAGGGTTAATGGCGGACTCATCTCAGTGGTAGAGTCAATGGCAAATTCTTGTCTCTTGTTGCAAAGCATTCTAAAGAAGGGGCAACCTTCTCTGTTCTTTTGTACTCTTGGTCATCAACATTCTGCAGATCCAGGGAGGGTCTCCGTAGCAGCAAAGTGTTCTAAAGAATTTGTGACCAATGACCTGCAAATTGTTTTCTATAGGCTAGTTTGACGATTGACCATTAAGGGAGGGTGTTAGAATATTATATTCTTATTGTTTAATGGTCCATACTGTAGTTAGTGGGTTGGTACAGTAGTTAGTGGGTTTGGTAGTGGATCTGGTAGATAGTGGCTACAGTATTTCTACCTTCTATATATTGTAATGATTTCCTTTGATAATACAAGCAATTTCTAGCCCAAAATTGTTTCAATCTGATATTATAGACAAAGCATGGGGCAAAGATGAAGATCCTGTCTAAATCCTTGCACCTAGAACATATAGCGGATAATGCAGCCCTGTGCTTTGAAGCGGCACATACCTCCTTCTCAAAAAGGGAGACGTATTACGTAGAAATGTTAGAAGATGAGGACACAAGCGATCGAACCCCTGAAGAGGAGGTCCTCCTCAATCAGTTTATTGACTCTGACCCGTTCGGGAACTTCCATGCTACCAGATTGGGTACCTATGTGATCTTCGACGATGACCAAGTCTTCCCAAAATTGGCAAAAAGAGCAGGAAGAGCCCAGCAGACTGGACGACAACAGTCTATCGACATTATATTTCGATGGCACCAAATGCAAGATCGGTTCCAAAGCAAGGGTCTGACTGATATCCCTGATAGGATCAAAGACCCTCAAAGCTTTTTGTTTCTAGTTCCCATGCTCGAATAATGATGCTAAGTATGAAGCTTTGGTCCATGGTTTGTTTCTTGTGGAGCGGATGGGCGTGAAGAGAATACAAGTGTTCAAAGACTCGGAGTTGGTCGTAAGCCAAGTCCGTGGACAGGCAACTACAAAAAATGGAAGAATGCAGTCTTACAAACACAGAATATGGGATCTGATCGAGAGCTTTGAAGCTTTTAACATGCAGGTTATCCCACAATCCCAAAATTCCATTGCAAATCAAATGGCTTCAATTGGTTCATAGTTTGAGTCAACTCCCAAATCAACAAGAAAACAGAATGCAGTGCAAACCATCATCTAATCGTTAATTCTCAACATTAATCAGAAATGGCAAGTTTTTGAGGATGACATTCAGATTGCCACTTTTTTTCGCAAAATCCAAAGAAAGCTTCCAATCATTCACAATCTGAGGATAGAGGAGCTACGAGAGGACAAGTGATCCAATTAAAGGGCAATAAGCTCCTGCAAGGTTTGATTTCTCTCGAAAATCTTTTCCACTGCGAAGATGCGAGGAATAGCAAACAAAGATTCACTACTGATGCAAAAGACTATGAAGATCTCAATGTCGAGAATGGCAGAAAGTTAAAAGTCAAAAGAGACATCCCGCAGAAGGATAAAGAGAAATTGAAAGGACTATGTTTTAGATACGACGGGGTAATAGCTTGGACCTATGATGATCTTAGAGGATATGATCCAGGTATAATCCAGCACACTATTGACTTGGCCGAAGGCTCAAAGCCCCGTCCGATAGAAATAAAGGTTGGTCAATCCAAAGGTTGAAGCACTAATGGCACAAGAGCTTACCAAATTAATTGAAACAAGAATCATATACCCAATCAAACATTCCACTTAGGTATCCAATCGTGTACCAGTGCGGAAAAAGAACGGCGATATTCGGCTCTACGTGGATTTCAGGGACTTGCCTAGAATTAATTCTAACATCCCTTCAAAAAAATGTCTAGCGTCCTCCTTCACAGCATTGAAACATACAATGAAGATGTTAAATTGTCATAAGTCGCCCCCAGTAAAAAAACGTCTCCACATTCAAAACCGTTGCACTAAAGAAAAGCCACCTTCAGAAACGTCAATTATTTAAGAAATCTAAAGCTGCCCTATATGAAATGTTCTCAATAAACTAAGACGCCATATTTAAAACTTCATCATAAATCTTAAAAGATGTCACCAGAAATAATCTTTTAATTCCGGCATGATGAATAAGAAAATTCAACCCTCAAAAAATTTTGAGTCATAAACTATAGCCACCCTCAATAGGAAGTTTGTAGCCAGCCGTCACTGAGTAATTTCTGAAGGAGTCGCCTTCATTCTTAGAAATTGACACCAAAAAAAAAAACTTCCATCAGAATTTCTGCCAGCTGTCACATTAAAGAAATCAAGCCATTTTTACCATATCCATTTCTGGCTAAAAGCGATTTTCTCCTTTAAATTAGCCATCACCATAAAATATTTCCATCTTCTATTTAAACCATTTCAAATATATATCAAAGCATATCCATAAGATGTCTCAATAAAGAAATATTAGCTGCCAGCAATAAAGGCCTTTTTCAAATTCTCAGCCACCATATTAAATTGATACCTCTTGTTTGCAACTTCACTATTTCAACTCAACAATAAGAGTGCACCTCCAGAAAAAAAAAAATTGACTAAAAATCCCGAACTCAGAAAAGACAATGTTATGATTTCTAAGCTGCCTCCAAAACTAAGACTTTGAATGCTGCCAAATATTTCTGAAAGATTATGACAAAGAACTTTGAAACAAAAAGACAACGTCCATATACATTAGCCGCCTCAACAAAGAGCAACGTTTCATTTAAAACAGACCTTACTCAGATGATTTGGCAAAATTGACACCATGAAGCTCCACTTGTCATTAAATAAACAAAAGGTTGACAAGAAGACAAACCAGCAGCTGATGTAGACACCCAGGCAGCTCAAGTAGACAGCCACTCAGCTCAAGCAGCAAAAGCACTTAAGCACACAGCTCAACCTTGACATCAATGACAAATTTATTCCAACAGATATTACAAATGCCCCTACAGCAGCTCTAGTTGATTGTGGACTCTATACTGACATTTACAACCTTCTACACTTCAACCTAGCTCGACCCAATGCATAGCCACCACCATAAAAGCTCCAATACAACCTCTGGGTGAGGTCAATCCTTCAGCCAAGAGGGTTTTCATGCTTTGGCATGTAAGATCTTCAGGATTTTCTTCCTTTGACCTGCAACAGATATGTGGGTTTTCATTCTCAAATTTGGACACTTGAACACAAGGGCTCATAGCGAGTTTTACAATTAAGGTTTTGTATTTTTTTCATATATTCCCTCTTGATTGTCATCTCTCGACCCTCAGAACCTCTAGAAGAAAGTCAAAACCCTACATTAAAGTCCTCAAATCATGATTGGTAAACTATAGAGAGTACCCATACCTCTTAGATGCCATTTTTTCATTGAATTGTGCTCTCAAGATTGACCCATCTGTGCACAACTGTACATGAAAGGTATGGAGGAGGGATGTCACTTGCAATAGTCCTCTGCAATAATGGTGTGAGGTCGCATAGTCAAACCCTAACCACCACATTAATGGTAGCTAAGGCCACTTACTCAGCTTCTGTAGTAGGAAGCACATGTAGATACATGTCCCCAAAATAAAATATTGTTCCCAACAGAAAAAACCCCTTTGTAGAAGTCATGGCATCAAATTTGAGAATTACTGTTATCTTGAGTCAAGCTCGAAGGTAGGTGGAATAAATAGCAAAAGATGGGTGAGTGTATTGGAGCTTGCGAGTCCAAAATACTTCATGATTTTTACCACTGGTCAAAAATTGGAGTTCAAGCAAGAGGCATGACAATAAGGGCAAGTCTGAAACCCCGACAGGCATAAAGGAAAAGCAGAGTTTGAAGAAAAGGCACACCAGAACAAGGGGCTCCAAAACTCCGACAACTAACAAACAATTAGAAGAACTGGCATGCTCCAATACTTAGATACTCTAGAAACGTGAGAAAGACAAAAAAAAGGGGGAGAGAAGAGGAATAGCATTTATACAAAAATTTGGATCAGAGAAGACAAGGACTGTGAAATAGGCATTTTGATGTGTAACGTATTAAAACAAAAAAGGGGGCATCACAGCAAGATATGCAAAAAATGGATCTGTTGATAACTTGATAAGGCTTTTGAAACATTCAAGCAAATGTGATTGGCAAGTGTAAATCCAAATTTAATAACCTTCTGCAGCATCCTTCATGCCTGTGCAAAAACGGGTGCCTGTGAACAAGGTATGTTCATATCACAGCATAATGGAAGGGGGATTATTGTCATATATGTAGGATATGCTCTAGTAGACCTGTATGCAAAATGTGGAAGCATACTCAAGGCACATGAACTGTATGACAAGATGCCTTAAAGAAATGCGGTCTCATGGAATGCTGTGATTGCAGAATATGCACAAAACGGATTTTTTTAGAAGGCTTTACAAACTTATGAGCAAATACAATTGCTAGTTGTAAAAGCAAACTCCAAAACTTTTGTCAACACCCTGCCTGCCTATGCCAAAATGGGAGCTTTTGGAGCATAAAGGATAGAGAAATTTTATCAGATGTTGTAGTTGTAATGCTGTGATTGCAGAATATGCACAAAACGGATTTTTTTAGAAGGCTTTACAAACTTATGAGCAAATACAATTGCTAGTTGTAAAAGCAAACTCCAAAACTTTTGTCAACACCCTGCCTGCCTATGCCAAAATGGGAGCTTTTGGAGCATAAAGGATAGAGAAATCTTATCAGATGTTGTAGTTAACTGCCCTTGTAGACGTGCATGCAAAAAGTGGATGTGTAGGCAAGGCATGTGAGTTGTTCAACAGATTGCCTAAAAGAGATGTTGGCTCATGAACTGCACTGATTGTGGGATATGCACAAAATGGATTAGTTGAAAAGTCTGCAGAAACTTTCATGCAAATGCAATTGGCAATTGTAAAGCCAGACTCAACGACCTTTGCCAGCATCCTCCCTGCCTGTGTCAAAATGAGAGATTTGGAACAGGGTATGGACATCCATCAAAACATAATGGAAGGGGTACTTTTGTCAGATGTTACAGCTGCAACTGCCCTGGTAGGCATGTATGCAAAATGTGGAAACATAGACAAGGCATGTGAAATGTTTGCAACAATGCCTCAAAGAGATCTCACCTCAATACAATGATTGCGAGATACGCACAAAATGGATTTGGTGATAACTTGGTAAGGCTTTTGAAACTTTCAAGCATATGTAATTGGCAGGTGTAAATCCAATTTTAATAACCTTTGGCAGCATCCTCCATGCCTGTACTAAAATGGTGCTTTGGAACAGGGAATGGACATGCATCAACAAATAATGGAAGGGGAGTTTTGTCAGATATTATAGTAGGATATGCTCTGGTAGACATGTATGCAAAATGTGGAAGCACATACAAGGCACATGAACCATTTGACAGGATGCCTCGAAGAAATGTGGTCTCATGGAAAGCCATCATTGCAGGATATGCACAAAATGGATTTTTTTTAAAGGCTTCACAAACTTTCAAGCAAATACAATTGGCAGTTGTAAAGCCAAAATTCCAAAAGTTTTGCCACCATCCTACCTGACTGTGCCAAAATGGGAGCTTTGGAACAGGGTATGGACATCCATCAAAGCATAAAGGGGAATTTCTGTCAGATGTAGTTGCAACTGCCCTGGTAGACATGCATGAAAATGTGGAAGCATAGACAAGCCATGTGAACTGTTCAACAGAATACCTCATTGAGATGTGTCCTCATGGACTGCAGTGATTGCAGGATATGCACAAAATGGAATTGTTGAAATGATTTAAGAAACTTTCAAGCAAATGCAATTGGCAGATGTAAAGCCAATTCCACAGTCTTTGCCAGCATCCTTGCTGCCTGAGCCAAAATAGGAGCTTTGGAACAGGGTATGGACATCCATCAAAGCATAACAGATAGAGAAATTTGGTCAGACATTGTAGTTACAACTTTCCTGGTAGACATGTATGTAAAATATGGAAGCATAGACGACACACATGAATTGTTTGACAGAATGCCACAAAGAGATGTGGTCTCATGGACTGCAATGACTGCAGGATATGCACAAATGGATTTGTTGAAAAGTCTTTAGAAACTTTCAAGCTAATGCAATTGGCAGGTGTAAAGCCAAAATCGGCAACCTTTTGTTGCATCCTCCCTGACTGTGCCGGCGTCCTCCTGAAACCCAGAATACTTAAACACGAGAACTACATAATACAAAGGCAAATCCTTGAAATCCAAACTACATATTTCCAATATCTTCTCAGGATATTTCTTGTAGAACACTTAATTAAATAAAAAGAATACAATTTAAAGAAAGCTATTTGTAAAAGAACTTACAGCAAAGTGTGATAATTTGCACAAGCGTAGATCTCCAGTGGAAGAGGGCAAAGAGGTGACTGGACAAAGGAAGAATTTCACCAAACACATTGGAATGAGGCAGGAACGAGTCTCCAAATTATGCATATTGCTCAAATTTCCTTCAATTCTTTTAAACAGAATAGTGTATTTACTGCATTCCACCAGTGGAATGTTCTTGCACCTTACACGTATGGCATTGAAATTCTAATCAAGTTTTAACATTACACATTTGAAAGCTTATTAGATTATTCAATGCTGACTGTATGACACCTACCCCTCTCTATTCGCTTCCCCTCCTACAACCCCCCCAATACTTGAATATAGACATATAATTAATTGTGCACCCATCCCTTAATACTTATGTCTAAGTTGTCGGTCTTGGTACAAGTTCTAGAAACGAGTATGCCAGTACGGCATTACTTTTTCCCTGGATAAAGGTATGAGTTCATGTACATATTATTATAATTTATAGTTTTATATATACTAAAACTATGAAAACAGTGATACTCATAATTGCCAATAAACAAATATTTAAATACCTCATTATTAGCAAAAAAGGACTCATAAATTCATAATTCAGTGATTTGTCAAATGTCAGTACACAATGAAAATTCCAATCAATATTCAATAATCTTCATATTCCTCTTCATCAAGAGCATCAAAGTCAACATTTGATTCAATTTCATTTGAACCACAACAAGTTACAATGCCACTTCCACTAACAATGTCATATGCAGAAGTTGCCTCATCTAAAGAGATTTTGGCAAGTTGTGCAACAATAACAGCTAAGTCAGCACAATCAATAGTTAAATCCCAATTCCTTGCCAACCCCTCATTGTAATTGAGTTTCTTATGTGACAAAAGATCCCAATAACTAATGGCAGTCTGGAAGAGGAGATCCCGATGGGGTTGAGGGGCAACAGCCCCAACAAAATTGAAGGGCAACACCTCAACAGTATTGAGACAGTATTGAGGGTCAACACCCTCGTGGGAACTAGGGGCAATGCCCTCAGCGCATTCCTTGTCACAATACAAGGTGGGGTCAAAGGGCAGAGCCCTCACCACTAAGCCCAAATTAAGGCCTTTGAAACCACATAAACCTTCATGGTGCACAACATTTTCACAATTTAATCACTTAAGAACAAAATTAGGTATCTGGCACTTTTTGTTTATTAAAATGGTTTTCCATTTTTTTATTTTATTTTTTTTCTTTTGGGCAGCCCTCGGGTCCACCTAGATTTGCCCGGATCCACCCCCAGGTTCCCTGTGGATTCCTCATAGGGTGGGCACTGGGTGAGTTTGGCTGAATCCCAAGCCGTCCTGAACCCAGCCCCAAACCACATCCACACAAGTAAAGGAGGGATCTGTCAAACCCTACAACATAGAATTATGCAGTAAACTGCTTTTCTTTTCAATAATTTAAATCCCTCCCCTGTCCCAATATGCATGCACATGATAGCATACTGGTTATTCAGTGAATCCCCTGAGTATCAATCAATATTGGTTGCAATGTAATTGCTGAAAATTGTACTGATTATAATGGTTTCAATCCAAAATTTGGCCATTTATGCAAGAAAGCTTGATGAGATATATAAAGTTCATCTGATTACTCAAAGTCTTAACATATTAGCTAGGTCATAGGCTCATGAAGAGTATTTGATATATATGCTATAGTCTAAGCTCAGTCCAAAGGCTAAACCATTCATCCACTAAGAAAGGATGTAATTTTTGTCAGCATTTAGTAATACAAGCTTCTATTTTTTGCTTTTTAAAAAAAGCATCGGCCACTGGTAATAGCTTGTTTACACAAAAAAATAAAACAGCAGAGGCTATTTCAATAATGAAGCAAACATATCCTATTCTATAGTAAAATATTATTCATAAAAAGTTCCTAAATTTACTCTCTATCAATTCATAAAGAAGATACAGACCTCTCCCTTCAATAACAAAAAACTTGCCAATTGGCTACAAGTAGCAGAAGACATTTTTGAAGTAATATCAAAGCACGGAGCATCTTATTGAATTTACATTTCCAGTTTGATTGTGGCACAGCACATGAAATAGAAAATAAGAAATTCTCAATAAAGAACAGGATTCATTGGTCTAGCATTATTACAATCTGCACTTGGCCTTTGAATTTTTCTACCTCCTAACGCTGCTTATCCATTACCTATTAGGTACATATTTCTGAAAGCCATGGCTATTAAAGTACATAAAGACAGCATTGTAGCATTTTATAATCATCTGTCGTATAAAACCAAAGCACTTGGAGTGATCCTTTTGTTTTTTACAGTCCAGGAAAACAGTGTCTGCTAGGGCCTTCGAATAACTGAAAGGATAGATTTTCAATTCCTTTTAGTTTTCCTTTTGTTTTTGTCACTGTCACTATCACTGTCACTTTCATTCTCTGAATCAGATATCCTATCCCTTTTCTTTCTTCTTGTTTTCTCATAGTCATTATCATGCTTTGAATCATTTTTCTTTCTTGTTTGCTCCTTTCTCCTCTCATTGTCAGTTTCACTCTCAGAATCTGAGTCTGATGTATCAGAATCCAGTGAGCCTGATGAACCAGAAGAATCATCATTGGAGGTCGATTCATCTGACTCAGGGATAGACTTCTGCTGCTGCATCATATGCCTTGGCATATTCTTCAAATACTCACGTAAACTCTCAATGATACCACCAAGACCAATGGAAGTGAAGAAATTGATAGCAAACCGTGAATTTTTGGGACTGTCCTTTGGGAAAATTGAATCAAAGGACTCTTGCATTGTCGGATCATTCAACCTCTCATTAAGCAACAATATACCAAGCTGCTCTACCAACTCCTGGAAGAGAAGCTTTATAAAGATACGGGAAGATGAAGTAGTATCCTCCTCTGTCAGACTTATGTATGCAAGACAATGCCATGGGAGACCATCCGTGCCAAGCAAGTGAGCAAAAAACTTTGCAACATTACGTAGTTTATTTGTTTCCAGCCTGTGGATCATAGAGTACTGTTGTACAAAACACTTATCAAAAAATTCCTGATAAATTTTGTTTATCATACAGAGTCTTTGCCCAAGAAGACCATAATAACGACGGTATGTTCTCTCTTGACTGCAGCACTCTAATAGCATGATGCACAACTCCATCTCTTGACTGGGTTGAAGCTTGATCTTTAGTAGCTTATGACCAGCTTCCTCAAAATCAACAGTCGACATGGTTGTCAAGTAAATTGTGCGCCTTAAATTTACCAAGTTTGTGTCCGTGTCATCGTCTATTCTTAGGGCTTCCCCCACTTCCTCTCCATCATCATCGTCATCATCATATGACTCGTCACCTGAATCATTCCCATCTCCAAGAATATGTTTCTTTAGTTTTTCTTATGCATTCTCATTTTCAAAAAATTCAGGATCTGGTTTGAAAACATCCAAATCAGCTTCTTGATCAAAATCATCTTCTAGGAAAAACTCATGTGTTACCTGATCTTCGTTCTCTACAAGGTCCAATTCCGGACACACAGCCGGGTGACCCTCGAACTTAGCTTTGTATATAGCAAAAAGACCTTCGATCAAAAACCGTACTCTTTTGTCGATTTCTCCATCACTGAGAATACCTCTCAATCGTTCAAAAATCCTATAAAGGCCTTACGGTGAAAGGTCTTGTAATAATGACCCACAGTCTTTCACAAACCCAACAGCAACCTCTACACTATCATCCGTAGGGTTTTCTAGTAAAAGGGTGAGAAGTTCCAATGCGATGATCTCATGTGCAACTTGTTGATTCACTAAATGAGCTATGAATTTTGCTGCTGCTATCAACGTGTGCTTGTCATTGCGTTTATATGCCCTCTTGAGCTGCAAAATAATTCTTCGTAATAGCAGATTGCCAACTTCAGGAAACTTTGTATTTACCACAGCAACCAAGGCAGCAAAAACATCTGTAAAACCAGGGGATGCCATTTGGGATTTCATACAGGACCTACAAAATAGACCCCTTCCACGGATGAGATTCTCTGCAAACAGCTCTGGAATGATGTTCTTGATGTTGGAAGCATTCACCTTGTTTACTAACCCATTGATACTCTTTCGAAGGGCATCGCAAGTCATGCGCTGATATTCCACGCTGCTCTTGTCCTGTACATCTTTCATCATTTGGTCCAGCTTGAATGGGGGAATGTAAACACCCCCACTTATTCCACTACTCTTCTGCTTTCTGTCTTCTTCTGATTTTTGAGGCATTTTTTCTGTGTTTTTTTTATTAAATTGACATAAACCAAAGAAAGAGGTTGTGGACTTACGTACCTGTGCAAGAAGAGCCTGAACTGGACACTTGAAGACCACTCGCTTTGAAACCCCTGCTGCACAAATTATTTTTCTACCTCGAATTCGTAAAAGAATGTGTGGATTCTGCATGTGAGGATGAGCATGCTTATTCGTTGCTGCTTCAATAAATTTCTCACTCACACACGGTAACTGCTTATTTTTAGTAAAAAGCATGGTGTCCAGAATATGGCGGAGTATGTCGATGAAAATTTAAGAGAGCTTGTTTATTTCTTAATGTAATAAAAACTAGAAAATTTAAGAGAGCTTGTTTATTTCTTAATGTAATAAAAACTAGCAATGGCAGCTTGGTGCAATAGGTAGGCCGAAGAGTTGTGGAAGGTTAATTAGGGAGAGTTTTTGGTCTGATTTTTTGTAAATCATAGACGTGTCCTTATTTGAGTTTCCGGAACTCAAATTATCTGCCAACGAAAAACTGGAGAGGCTCTGCAAGGTACTTAAACAAATCTCAACTATTGATCAATTTTTCGGCTGTTTTTAGCCACTTTTTACTACTTTCCCCACAGCTATTGATTTCTGCTCCTTCAAACTCTTCCTCAGTATTAATTACGACCAAGATCTTAATAATGAGCACACTTGAATTTTAACGTTATGTCATCCTTTACCCCACGTAATTCAGTATATATTAACATAATTAATATAATGTAAATTTTATATTTTATATATTAAACAAGAAATTATAAATATGTAATTATATTATTTATTATTATTATATATTATTTTCTTTAACAAAACTATTAATTATATATATTTTTTATAGAATAGGCAATACAATAACAGAACTTTTGTGGGCCGCAAGCATTCTCAGGTGGCTAATAAATGAGTAGCAAGTGACTGACAAGTGGAGGTGCAATAGGACAGATGCATAAAACGTGGAGACTGGAGGATATGTGCTATGCATGCAGAGATAAATTAGCGGATATTTTTAGTTAAACCTTGTCATTGGAAAATTCAGAGTTGTTTGTAAACGCTGGAAGTTTCTTCTTTCACCACCAGCTAATGTTTTGAAAATGATTTCATATTTTGTAAGTTCTCATAACTCTTTCCCTGCATTTCTCATAGGAGGCCTAAGTTTCGCCCATATGAAGAACTCTATGCTGAAAGATTTATATCTACTTCAATCAGCACCCACTTCTCGTATGTACAGGCTCTCATTAGATTTTCTGGGAGCTCTTAATGGCAGTGCGCTGACTAGTTGCAAGAGTCTCCTATGTTATTCTTGTTACGACAAAGGAGCCCCAAATGCACCATCTTTATTTTACATTTGCAATCCTGTCACAAGGACATGGAAAATGCTGCCGCCTCTTGTTGAGCTTAGATCAAGAGAAGATTTCATTGGTTTAGCTTTTGATTCCTTCACAAGGACATTTATCTTAATCACAGGGGAATACAGGAGACATGAAAACCAAAACACCATGGTTATGGAGATGTATCATTCAGAAACTAATTCATGGTCCAAATTGGAGATGAAGAGTTTTCCGTTGGCCCATTTGGTGCGCTGTCACATCATTCGTAACTACATAGGATAAAAGATGCCAAGCTAAATGTGTTGGATCTTGGCTGTGATTTTAATTTTAATAAACGTACTCTAAAACTCTCGCTGAAACCTTATTTTCAGGCTGCAGCTTGCCAAATTGGAGGAGTGAAAGGTCAATACCAGCGAGTAAGATTTTCAAGCAGCTGAAACCAATAGCGGCAGGGCGGGCTGACTTTGGCTATCCTACTTACAAATGGCCTCCTCTCCTTTAAACGATCGACAGCTGGGATAGTCGAATTGTCTGCAACTCGTCTCCGTGCTTTTGGACCCCGTGCTTTTGGACCGTTGTCGAACAAAATGAGCTTGGAAAGTTCATATAGGACACGTCTTCGGCTAAAAATATTTTTAAATAAAATTATTTAATTACAGATATTACTAAAAATAAAGTAATGCAAATGAAAAAGGAACATCAAGCAATAAAAAGGAAAAAGAAAAGTTGTCATCAAATTGAAAATAGAATGTTCCTATCTATTTGGAAAATCAATATGTATGTGGTTTTTACATGATAAGGAGATTTTTGAATGAAAATAGAATGTTCCCATCTAGTTGGCAAATCAATATGTATGTGGTTTTTACATGATAAGGGAAATTTTTGAGGATTTCACGTGGATTTTACTATTAAATGGCAGTTGAAACTTGTTTTTCGGCAACTCAAGAGTGGTTTCACGGTGAGTAAATCTTGTTTTCAAGCATGAGACAAGTTTATCGATCAATTTTGGACTTGCAAGTCCAGAGGGGAAGTCTATTGACTAATTACCAACAAAAATGAACATATATTTTTTTTAATTAAAAAAAGCAATAAAAATTTACATCAAAAGATCAACAACAACATAGTCCCAAAAATGAAAGAACAACAACAAGGTTGTTACATAATGACAACAAAATCAACAGCAATAAAAAGTTATCAATCAACAAACAATAGGCCTGATCAGAATTACAAAGAGGGTAATAAACCACGAGTTGGCATTGAACGATGCATTACCAGCAAACTATAAATACCAACATTGAACAAATATATCTAAATGCGTTGATATATAGCTTTAAGGTAAGAGTTCAAATAGTTGGTCTATTGGAGCGTGTGGGAGTGGACCTTATATGAATAAATTTGGAATTTAGAATTTGGTATTATATGTATCATTATAAATATGTGTAGTATGGGTGATAATTATTAGATGTTTTCAAAAAATAATCTGAGCTTAAATAGCTAGTATATTGGAGTTAATGTAAGCAATGTATTGTTTACATGTAGGTGAGTCCTATAGAAAACAACCAATGCATTGACTCCAACGCATTGATAATTTACTAGAGGCATTTTTGGAGGGTTTGATTTATAAGGCATTGCTAGCTTGAGATATCACTCAAAAAGAAGGGTATATGGTGTGTTAATTAGAGTTAGAAATTAGTTGATTCCAAACCTCAACAAAGAAAGAAGCAATGAAATTTCAACTATAATTATTATGAATGTTTTGCATTGATATGTATGTGATATATGTGTGTGTTTTGAATTTGCATAAAAGTGTGACATAATTACAAAGAACTACTATTTATAATAGTTACAATCAAATTTTCATTACTTCTTTCCTTGTTAAAGAATACAATTATAGTTAATTTTATGAATAATGTAATATATATTTGTATTTAATACATACATTTTGTATCTATTGCTAAAAGATTTAAATGGTTCTAGACTTTGTATAGGTTTTTTTTATTAGTGATCTCATCTATTTAGATAATTTTACAATAAAATAATTTTTTGTTGTTGAGTTGATTTTTTTAAGGAGTAAAAGGATTGGGTTTCAACACTTCATCCACTACATGTTTGGAAATACTATGGATTAAATGCAAAGAAAAATTGATATATCATGTAAATTGGTATTTAGTATGATAGATTTTTACTTTTTTTATTAGTTATATTGTTTTGTTAATAAATTTAGAGTCATTTATTTTCTTTGTTTGGTAAATTTGGTTTAAAGGAGTAAAACTATGTTAAAGATAGATAAGTGAGCTACAATGGGGGCTCCTTCATCTAACTCTGGCCCTAATGACCTTGCTAGAATATGTTAGGTGGCATCATTTTTTTTGTCTTGGACATGCAAATATATGAAGTTGTGTTATGGTGACTTAGAAAGGGGCTTAAATCAAATGGTGGTTTGAAGGCATACAAGGGTAGTTTGTTGAGTGATTCCCAAGTCACTAGAATGAAGGGCCACTAAAGGAGTTGTTCATATGTAGAAGTTGATGGATCTAGAAGGATATTTGTCTATGTTGTTCCATGATTATGTGGCGCTTCAAGCAATAGAGTAAAACTAGTAGTAATATCCCAAATGTTAAGCTTAATGCTAAGGTAACCATCAACCAACAAACTATGAGGAAATGGTGCTCATCTATAGGTTCAATTTATGGAAAATTTGAAGTTGGATAAATGGGCAAGATTTTATGGTAGCCTATAATAGTTTTCCAAATGGATATTTTTCCTTATGCTCAAGGAATATTCATAGTGATGTTTACATCCAAAATAGATAGATATAAAATCTTGACTAAGGGCCCTTGGGCTTGGAAAAATATTATGCTATATGTAAAGTCCTATTTTTATTAGACAACCATCTTAATGAGAACCTTGATGTCATTCCAATTTGGGTAAGATTTCCCAATCTACCTCTTTCTCCCTATATTGTTGTAGCATCAACAAAAGTAATCCTTTTTCACACTTAGTTTGGGAATTAATAATTAATGATAAAATGAGCTTAATTGTGCCTTATTTAGGGTGTTGTAAAGTGTTTTCTTACACTTTCACACTAATCTAGGGATTTATTAATTAATTGAGGTTAATTATAGCTTAATTGGCCCTTTAATTCAAATTCAAGCCTCATTTGTTACATTTTTCAAGGATCTATCCCAACACTCATTGATAATATTTCATAACATTTAATTTGGCAAAGTTGACGTCCTAGAAAATTGTGCTAAGACCCATTCACCACTTTGGATGAATGGGTCCTCCATACCTAGGACACCCTTTTTTTAACATATTTGTGATGGGTTTTTAATGATATTTCATCTCCCCAAAGCTTGGTCCTAGAAAATTGTGTTAGGACCCATTCGCCACTTTGGGAAAATGGGTCCTCCTTACCTACTAGGACACCCCTTTTTGAATTTATTTGTGGCGGGAACTTAATGATTTTGAATCCTAGATCTGATGTCAGCTTGGATTATTTGAATTTCAGGGTTAATTCTTATGTTAAGTATAAATATAAGTTCAATTCACATAGTTTCACCTAGAATTTTTATGTGACTTCATGAGATCAAGAGCAAGAGCATTATAGAGCATTTCAAAGGAAGATTATTGAAGTTTCATTATAGAAATTCAAGATCATGTCATCATGTCAAAGGCATAGTGCATCAAGCATGTAGTTGAGTTAATGTTGTTGATGTAGTATTGAAGATCCATTTGCAAGCATTTTTCACATCCAATTCAAGATCAAGATCTAAATTCTTCATGGCCACTTCATGTTAGATTACAGATTTATATTCCAAGACATCATCCAAGGTATAATTGTTTCATGTTTCATATTCATGTTTCATTGTTTCATCATAAGGTTTAATTACCTAAATGGGGTTTGACCAAGGCAAACCCCTATTCCCTAACAATAAACAAGTTTTTCTTCTCCTTTGATGTGTGATTGTAGGTTCATCCTAGGTTGAAGATCAAGTGGAGAACAAGATTGAAACAAAGTTGTCAAAGTTGTCGAGTTGTAAAGTTGTCATCCATATTGCAAGAACATGAAAACAAGGCTACAAAACTGGTTTCAAAATTTCAAGAGTTGAGCACTGAGGAGCTAGAAGTGCATATATTGAAGAACAAAACCCAGAAGTCAATTTTTAGAAACCCTAACAGGGACTCATTTTCCAGTTTGGGTGAATGAGTCCTCAATGACCTAAAAACAACACTCTTTCAACAAGTTACACATTGTTTCATCCTTCCAAAACTTCCCTCATTATTGCTATAATAGTTAGGATTAATTTCTGATTGTTATTTGCATCATATCATACACATAATTATATGTTTTATAGCACAAATTAGTGGTTCATCATCTTGTTGATTCATTTTGGTGAACCCTATTTTTCTATGTAACAATTCCATCTACTCTTGAAAGCATAGGTATTTCCTTGGGCAATTTTGTATCTACTTCTATAGAAACTAAAAAGCAATCTCATTCAATGTTTTCTTGTACATTAGTTGGAATGGATCTGTCTAAGGGATTTCTATCTACAAAATATTTTTAAATTAGAAAATGGTATATGCAATCAACATTTAGACTATAAAATTGGCATTCAAATGTAAAAGCTATTTTGGTATTGGTAATTTGTCTACTTCTTGTCCAAAAAAAATTAAGGACTTCCTTTAGCAAGGCTTCTTGATGGTAAAAGGTTGACTTATTGTAGAATAGTAAGAATGTATCTCCTAATGAGGAGTAGATTAAGAAGCCCATATTTTTGGTACCTATGAAACATAAGTTGATGTGTGATGAGGAGTAAATATGCTAAAAAATAGAGCAAGATGTGTCACTTAAGTCTAAATCTTTTGTAGTTTCTAAATGCTATGCCACTAATCCAATAGTGTGCATACGATTATGAGTAGTCAACTTGTGACTACCTTAACTCTTAATTAAGTTATATGTATATTATTATATTCATATTTGGATATTTAAGTCATCCAAGGTGTTATATTTAGGTATATAAATTAGTGTTGATGACATCCAAGACATAAGTAGCGCTAGAAAAAATAGCAATAAAAAAATTCCATATAACCTTAAGAGAGAGAAATATGCAAACACGTGCTCAAAATCTACCATGCAAAAGAATATATAAACATAACATCAAGATGACACAAGATATACCCTAAGAAAAATCTTGTTAGGGAAAAAGCTAGCCTCCAAAAGTAAATATTTTCCACAAATATTAAAGATTTGTCCGATGTCTCCCACACATAAAACATTTAATCAATATCCCATACAACTTTACAAGTGGTCCTAAATAAATATTTAATACCTTGCTAAACACATCTCAAAAGATGCACCACAAAGAAATATTTAATTTTAAATAATGAAATAATTATTTCTTATGCAAGGTGTACAACACCTTTTTTCCTAGTGTTCATGCACATGTAGTATACACCTTTTTTCCTAGTGTTCATGCACATGTAGTATACATTGCATAAGGGTCGATCAAAGAAATAAATCATTGTAGCCATCCATGAAATCACATGAATCTCTAGCATGCTCTCATGCTCCATCAAGATACCTACACTAACATCTATGGTGACCACCATGTCAAGCGAAAAATTCTCTCATCCTCCAGCATGCCACATATGAAAGAAAAGGAATACGCCAAGGTGAAGATGCACCAATCCAAAGAACACAAGCATCAAATCCAAGTGATAACAAGGGCTCCAAGTTGCTACCAAGGAAAAAACCGACATGACTAAAGTAGCAACTATAAAAAATACTAATATATCTAATTATCCATACCTCCAAGGTATCCAAAACCATTAATAGAACTCATTTCAACAATATATCCAACCCATAAAATACAATCACAAGATCCTTCTATAAAACCTATCAATGAAGCACATACATATCTAAGAACTACCAGTGGATAATGTGAAATCTAGAAATATATCAAGGCATACCAAATATACCAATAAATTTTCACACCAAGGTGCGGCTAATAACCAAAAGCATGTAGTATAGAGAATAATCACAATTATCTACACATTCAAAAAAATCGTCTACATACTCCCTCGCAACTAGTCACCATAACTCTTTAAAGTTATCCACATCCAAAATATATGAACATGAACCTCCAATAAATAGCCATAGAATAAAAACAGAAAACCTATAAATTATATCACATAACATGCCCTTCTTCCAACATCTCAAAGCACTAATTTGTGTCAATTTAGACCTCCTTCACAACCCTAAATGAAAATCCTTAACAACACCCAACCATTTAATCTCATAGATCAAACAAATCATACGTATATTATATAACCAACATGGATGTAACCCTCTCTAAAACCAAAGAATATCAAGATCAAATTTGTTTCATAATCAAGAATAAGCCCAATAGCATCTCTTAAAATCCTTATGCAGATCATCATAAGTCAAACTCATATGCACAAGGAGATAACCATGCCAAACACTCCTAAAATTAACCCTCTAGAACTAACAATAATAAATAAGGATTCATTTCCATGAGAAGATAAAGCATAAAATAAAATGCATCTAAAAACAAGATGGATAATACCTATCAGATGATTTTCTACCAAGTAGACCTAGAGTGGGGAAAAATATTACTCATTGACGATACACCAAGAAATTTAATGACTCTCTCTAAGAACAACCTCCTAATCAAACCCATCATGAGCTCACATCCATATCGACATGAAGGCACCTTAGTCTTTATGTTGAAAAATCTAAAGAGTAATTTGTAGCATCTAGGAAAATAGATTCTTAGATCTAACTAGTAGATTCGCTTGGATCAATCTTTCCTTGCCTTCACATTGAAACATAAACCAACTAGGGTTTGATGATGAGCTAGCTACCACAAAGGAGAGTCGATGTGCTAGTATTTGGTTATTTTATATTGCAAAGAGGAGAAATTTGATGTGAAAATTAATAAGCCTATTTGACATAAACCCTATATCTAAAAATGTAATTTATCGCATAGATGAAAACAAAAATTGAAAGAACAATTGCATATCTGAGAAATGAAGATATAGAAAAACCTGTACTTGAAAATTGAGCCTTAATTTGAGGGTCAAGGGTGAGGGTTCCCTTGACTAGAAATGATACATTTTGGGATCTTTAAACTTCAGATGACATGTCATAATCTGCTTTGTGTTTTCTTGAAGCTTTCTATTGAAAATTTTGGATGTGACCTACACACATAAAAAGAGAGGAAAATGTTGTGTTGTATAGGGGGTTGTCTAAATCAAGCCCCATTTTGGTGTTTCCACCTCCACAAATAAAAAATTATGATGGTAAAGAGGGCTTACCCTGGGTCAAAAAGAGACCATTTAATAAAAAATATATGAATGTAATAACCAATGATAATTGGTAATGTTATCTTAGATATGAAATCTATGTCTAAGTGATATCCACACCATAAGTTGCCACAAGAAGTTGCTTGATGGGTGATTGAATTTGTTGAAGACATGCAATAGGTTAGTCCACATAACACAATAGATTGTTATAGCTAGGATGTAGAGAATAAATTATATACATCTTCATAATAAGAGCATGATTGATCATAAAAATGCCTTGTTCATAATGCTTCCTCATGTTCAAATGAGAAGGAAAATTGTTTATATATGCATCTAAATTGATCTTTTTTGGACATAGGTCGACCTAGAATCCTTTTTGGCCCAATTTTTTGGGATGTCGAGGATTTTAATTTATGTTCCCTATTTGGCCCCAAAATAAATAAATTATTAATTCTATAGGCAAAATAGGGTGTCCATACATTGTTACATTGTCAAGGGTAACAATTTTAGGATGATACCTAAATCTCAACAAATGTCTCTAAACCTAAGAGAATCCCAACCTCACCTCACTCTTCAAGTATTCATGAGCACCTCGAACTGTCTAATCCATGCTAAAATCTGAAGACAACATTACACTATCATGAAGCCCCTAAGAAAAATACTAATATACTTAATGTAAAAAAAACACACACATGCATTTTAATGATATTTTTTTAGAATAACTCATTATATTAATCCATAAAAAAAAGAGTTACAAAATTTCATGCATTATGAACATCATTCTCTCCCCAAATACAAAGGCCCACTCAAGTTGAGGGGCAGTAAGGAGATCCTCGTTGTTGTTGATGAATTCTCCAAAATCAGAGAGGTTTCTCTTCTCAATCATTTTCCTATATAGCTTCAATGCCTTCACAACCACACCTTTCCTATTCACAGTGGTAGCATCAAAGACACCTGTAATAGAACCACTGGCCGACAACATAGGGATCAAATCCATATTATATTTGACCATATTAGCAACGTCATGAACAACCAGGTGATGGACATAGGACGACCCCATAGTTAAGCTCCCCATCACTTGGATCATGTTTCCAGTGAACTGAAGAAGAACAATTCCATTGTGAGTGTGCTCATCCACCCAACAAGAATTGTCAACAATTTTTATAATCGCCTCTCGAGTACCCTCCTCTCTGATCTTGAAGAGCCTTTTGATCTGATCGTCTTCCATTTCCTCCCATAGCGCATCCTCCCCTTCTTGGTCATCTTGGTCATCTTCTTTTGTGGCCTCTTGATGAGCACAAGTGCATTCAACACCAAAGACAATTGTGCTCACCATGGTATGCACACTTCACATAAAGGGAAACATGGCGAGAACACTTCATAGGGATGACAATAAATAGAGAGGTGTCTGTAATGTCTTTCATATTGGCCACAACAGATGATTCGACCCATCGGTTGTGGTTGTACGCAAGATCTAATAAAATCCCGAAGAGAACTTGATCAACATAGGCGTATTGCAGAGCTTCTTCTAATTTAGCCACAGTATTACAAATCTTCAAGTTCACAATAGTGCAATATGAGATCATAAAACAGCTCCATATTTTTAGTGATGCTGAACCATGTTTGAAAAGCTTAGGGTAGTCAAAATTTTGTAAATACAAATTTGAATTGTTACTAGTGCGATTAATGAATGTAAAACCCAAAATGTGATCGAATTGTTACTAGTGCAATCAACTGTTACATCGTAAAAAGTACATGAACATCTCCACCACCCACCAGATGATATTTCCATAATCTAAGCATTTAATGGACACTTGATTGTCGCACCATCAATAGACCATATCTGTGTTGGATTCGTGAAGACATGGGGACTGGAAATTTGATTCCATATTCACTTCTAAAGATTAAGCTGATCCTGTTGCATAGATTTGGCTAGGCTGAGGTCACATCAGATATCTATTGTCAGCTATCAAGAAGGTTTCTCTCCACCTCATTTTTCTCTCCTCACATAGGCCAATGATTTTAACTTCACAAAATGCGTACATTTTTTTAACTTAACAAACATGTACGTGTTTTATTTTGTGTTGAGTTTTCACGATGCATTTACCTTTATATGCTTTTAACTTAACAAAACACACGTGTTTTATTTAGTTTTGAGTTATTTACCATTACAATACATGTACATGCTTTTAAATTAACAAAATGCGTACATGTTTTTCTTAGTTTTGTCAAATAGGTTAAACCCTTAACCATATACTCAACCCTAAACTCTATACCATCAACTCTAAACCTTATACCATATGTACCATAAACCTTATCCCTCAACACTAAGGCCTAAAGCCTATAGGCTAAACCCTCAACCCTATACCATAGACCCTCTTGAACCTAAACCCTACCCCTCAACCTTGGGCCCTAAGGCCTATATGATAAACCCTCAACCATATACACTCAATCCTAAATTCTATATCATATACCCTCAACCCTAAACCATATCCCTCAACCCTAGGCCCTAAAGCCTGTAGGATGAACCCTCAATCCCCTATACACTCAATCCTAAATTATATACCCTCAACCCTAAACCCTACACTTACCCCTAGGTCATAAATCCTATACACTCAATCCTAAACTAAGTACCTTCAAACCTCAAGGTGCCTATACCTTGTATTTTGGTCATTAGGTTCTCATCCTTGTGTTTGTGTGGCACCAAGCTGGTGCCTACAAAAAAAATTGTTAGCCCCCTAAATTCCAATTATCTTGACTATCTCTTGTCATAGGAATCCTAGGATCTATCCCATCTATCTTTTGGTTTTCGCGGTATAAATCATTTCACATATCATAACACATCAACCCACCTATCATCATTATGGAAAAGGATATCATGTTGTGCTTTGATTGATAGAAATAGGGGCATGTCTTGGCTTTTGGTGGTCATGTTTTATTGGTTGTTTAGTGTTGTACCCACCAAGATTCATTGTGATCTTGTGTTACACTGGGGCACCCTCTTGTGATTGAGGTTTTCCAACATTGACCCCTCCAAAACCCTTCATGACTTTGTAGGATGTTGGAACAATTTGTGTGTTTGTTGTGTCAGTCGTATGCATGTGATACATAGTCACCTTGGTTCCTCATAACCTAGTGCATAATATCACATGCATTATCAATTTAAGTGATCTCTACATTGCAGTTCAATTATTGTATTCCAAATACACCTAATCCCATCCCATCCCTTATTTCTCATTACCATATTTTTTCTCTTTCCTAATCATTGATTGTATGTCCGTATTCATTCTCCATTTCTTCCATATGTCTCTACACTCAATGTATTAAGATGGTCGCCTAGTCTTCATTTCCATCCAACTTATCTCATCATTGAATTTTCATCTTAAGTCTTTATATTTGTTATTCTAAGAATCTTCTCATCATTTTATTTTTATCTTAAGTGTAAATATATTTGTTATTCTAAGTGAGGAAGAGAAAGGGAGATAGTGAGTGAGAGAGAGAGAGGTGAGATAGAGAGAGGAGAGATCTACATAGGGAGGGAGGGAGAGGTAGATAAGGAGGGATGAGGGGAGATATAGGAAGGGGAGATAAATAAAAAGATAAGATAGAGAGATCTAGGTAGATAGTGGAGAGAGAGAGAGGTTTGATAGGCTAGGCCTTATACCTTATTGGATGAACCCTCGACCCTATATAGTCCTAAACAATATACCCTAAACCATATACATTATATCATATACCCTATACTCTAAACCCTACACTCAACCCTAGGTCTTAAAACCTATACACTCTATACCCTAAACCTTATACCTTCAACCCTCAAGGTTCTTATGCCCTCAAACCTAAACCTTATAACTCAATTTTATACTCTCAACCCTAAACCATATACTCAACCCTAAACCCTATACTCTATCCCTCAACCCTAGGCCTTAAAGCCTATAGGCTAAACCCTCAACCCTATACCATATACCCTCTTGAACCTAAACCCTATCCATCAACCTTAGACCCTAAGGCCTATATAATAAATCCTCAACCATATACAGTCAACCCTATATCCTATACCCTATACCCTCAACCCTCAAACCTCAACCCTAAACCTTAAACCCTATCCCTCAAGCCTAAACCCTAAAACCCTTTGGATGAACCCTCAACCTTATACACTCCTAAATGATATATCCTAAACCCTATACACTATATCATATACCCTATACTCTAAACCCTACACTCAACCCTAGGTCATAAAACCTATACACTCTAGACCCTAAACCTTATACCTTCAGCCCTCAAGGTTCCTATACCCTCAAACATAAACCTTATAACTATATCTTATACTCTCAACCCTAAACCATATGTATACTAAACCCTATACCCTATACCCTAAACCCTAAACCCTAAACCCTATCCCTCAACCCTAGGCCTTAAATCCTATAGACTAAACCCTCAACCCTATACCATATACCCTCTCAACCCTAAAACCTATCCCTCAACCTTAGACACTATGCCTATATAATAAACCATCAACCATATACAATCAACCCTATACCTTATATCCTCAACCCTCAACCCTAAACCCTATCCCTCAACCCTAGGCTCTAAATCATATTGGATGAACCCTTGACCCTATACACTCTTAAATGATATACCCTAAACCCTATACACTATATCATATATCCTATACTATAAACCCTACACTCAACCCTAGGTCATAAAACTTATACACTCTACCCTAAACCTTATACCTTCAACCCTCAAGGTTCCTATACCCTCAAACCTAAGCCTTATAACTCAATATTATACTCTCAACCCTAAACCCTAAACCCTATACCTTATCCCTCAACCCCAAGCCTTAAAGATTATAGGCTAAACCCTTAACCTTATACCATGTACCCTCTTGAACTTAAACCCTATACCTCAACCTTCGATCTTAAAGCCTATATAATAAACCCTCAACCATATATAGTCAACCCTAAACCCTATATCATATAGACTCAACCCTAAACTATATCCCTCAACCCTAGGCCCTATATCATCAATCATAAACCCTACACCCTACAACCTAAACCCTAATACATAAACTTTATACCCTATATGTTAAATGCTAAAGCCCAACATAGAAAATTTAGAGGGTTGAAATCTACATATAATTAAATTTAGTCTCTAAACCCTCAAATCTCAACTCTCCATCACAAATCATCAACCTTAAACCCCTAGACCATAGGCCCTACACCCTAAAAAATGAATAATTTAGAGAGATGTGAAATAGAGAGAAGATGTGAGATAGAGAGAAGAGATATCTACATAGGGAGGGAGGGAGAGGTGAGAGAGAACAATAGATATGGGGAGGAGAGTAGAGAAGGGGATATGTTAGAAGTTTAACCTTAAACTCTATACCCATTTAACCCAAAACCCTATACCATTTATTGTCAATTCCCTAAACCTTATCCATCAACCTTAGCAACTAAAGCCAATAGGTTAAACCCTTAACAATATACTCAACCCTATACCCTCAACCCTAAATCCTATACCCTAAACCCATAAACCATAGGCCCTACACCCTAAATAGTGAATAATTTAGAGAGATCTGAGATAGAGAGAATATGTGAGATAGAGAGAAAAAATATCTACACAGGGAGGGAGGGAGAGGTGAGACAAAACAATAGATATGGGGAGATGAGTAGAGAGGGGGGATGTGAGACTCAACCTTAAAATCTATACCCATTTAACCCGAAACCCTATAGAGATAGTGGAGAGAGAGGTTAGATAGAGGGGTAGATCTAGAGGAGAGAGAGAAAGATAGAGAACAATAGAGATGGGGAGGAGAGTAGAGAGGTGCAAATGTGAGACTTAACCTTAAAATATATACCCATTTAACCCGAAACCCTCTACCCTATACTATGAGTTCCCCAAACCTTATCCTCAACCTTAGCAACTAAAGCCAATAGGTTAAACCCTTAACCATACACTCAACCCTAAACCCTATACCATAAACCCATAAACTATAGGCCCTACACCCTAAATAATGAATAATTTAGAGATATTAAAGGGAGAGAGGAGAGAGAGACATGGGAGAGAGATAGAGAGAGGTTCAATATATAGAGAAAAGAAGTAGAGAAAGAGATATGTGAGATATATAGAAGAGAGATCTACATAGGGAGGGAGGGAGAGGTAGATAAGGAAGAATGATGGGAGAGATATGAAGGGGAGGTAGATAGTGGAGAGAGAGAGAGGTTAGATAGAGAGGCAGATCTAGAGGAGAGAGAAGTGAGATAGAGAACAATAGAGATGGGGAGGAGAGTAGAGAGGGAGAGATGTGATACTTAGCCCTAAACTAGATATACCCATTTAACCTGAAACCCTATAACCTATACCCTTAGTTCCCTAAACCTTATCCCTTAACCTTAGGAACTAAAACCAAATATACCTAATCCCATCCCATCTCTTCTTTTTAGTCACCATCATTCTTCTCTTTCCTAATCAAGGATTAAACGTGTACATTCATTCTTTATTTCTTCCATATGTCCCTACACTCAATTTATTAAGATGGTCACTTGATCTTCATCTCCATCCAACTCATATCATCATTTCATTTTCATCTTGGGTCTTTAGATTTGTTATTGTAAGCATCTTCTCATCATAAAATTTTCATATTAAGTGTTTAGATTTGTTATTATAAGCATCTTATCATCATTGTATTTTCATCTAAAGTGTTTATATTTGAACTATTTGTGGCATCTTATCATCATTGTATTTTTATCTAAAGTGTTTATATTTTTTATTCTAAGCATCTTATCATCATTTCATTTTTTCATCTTAAGTGTCTAGATTTGTTATTCTAAGCACCTTATCATCTTACATGTTTATTACATTTCATATCGACAACATACATATACATTCTTCATTAGATACCTTCTAGATTCATTTTAAACTAGATACATATGTCTATATTAACATTCACTTGCATATGTCATAGATCACATACACCCATACAAATATCATTATTATTACATTGATATCATAATTATCATTAAAGTATAATCCATTCTTGATCATCATATAGTTGATCTCCTCATTCTCATTGATCTAGTTGATCTCCTTAACCTCCTTGATCTATCTGATCTAAATGTCAAGTGATTTATATAGCTTTACAAAGCATTCATGTGTTTTAAACTTAACAAAACACGTATGTGTTTTGCTATTATTTGGGCTTACAATGGATTTAACTTACCAAAACCCTATGCACTTAACCCTAATACCTATACACTTACCCTAAACTATATACCCATAACCCTAAGCTCTATATGTACAACCCTAGATACCCTATATAATCAACCCTTAACCCTATCCCTTAATCCTAAAATTTAGAGAGAGAGAGAGAGGTTAGATAGAGAGAGGTAATTTAGGGAACTAAAGTCTATACCCTATACCCTATACTGTCAGTTCCCTAAACCTTATTGCTCAACCCTAGGAACTAAATCCAATAGGTTAAACCCTTAACCATATACTCAACCCTATACCCTATACCCTTAACCCTAAAACCTAAACCATATCTCTCAACTCTAGGCCTTAAATCCTATAGGATTTAAAACCTCAATCCTCAACCCTATACAATATACCCTCATGGCCCTAAACCCTATCCATCTTGACCTTGGACTCTAAGGCCTATATAATAAACCCTCAACCATATAAACTTAACCCTAAACCCTATATCATATACCCTTAACCCTCAACCATATCCCTTAACCCTAGGCCATAAAGCCTAGGGGATGAATACTCAACCCTATACACTCAATCCTAAATGATATGCCCTCAACCCTATACACTATATATCATATACCACCCTCAATTCTAAACCATATACTCAGCCTTAGGTCGTAAAACCTATACACTCTACCCTAAGCCTTATACTTTCAACCCTGAAGGTTCCTATACCCTCAAACCTAAACCTTATAACTCCTCCTAGATTACAAAAATGAAAGCTAATTGAACACACACTTATAATGCTTATAATAATCGATTACTATCTTGTTTTATTTAACATTTAATGTTTGCAATATATATTATCGAAGTGAGAAAGTAACAATAGATTTTAGATAACAATAGTGGTACTTAAACATGAAAGAGATTGTGTTGATCTACCTTTGCATACATAAATATATAATTTCCCAATTTTAAATTTTAAATATATATATTGTAATGTCGACTATACTAATTTCCTCTAAAATAAGTTACTCGATGATTTTAGTTGTATCCACTCTTCAATAATTTCATTTTCTTTACATGATTCATGAACCAAAAATTTATTTATTTTCTTTATTTGTTTACCTATAATTTTACAAAACACGTGCGTGTCTTAGCTTGCAAAAAACACGTATGTTGTTTGGCCTACACAAAACATGTATGTGTTTTGGTCTGCACAAAACACGTACACATTTTTTATTTTACAAAACACGTACACCTTTTGGCTTGAAAAAAACACGTGTACATTTTGTCTTGCATAAAACACACACATGTTTTTGGCTTGTACTTAGGCTTAGATGGTTCATTTGCCTAATTTTCACATGATTTTCTCATCCATTCTTGTTTTTAAACTTGCTCATCATTAGGTTTACACATTATAAATCAGATCTTAGTAAAATTACCACCATAATTTCACACGTCTTCTAAGCTTTGTAACCATATAATTTTTTTAGATTTGAACTACATTAATATGTTTATTTTTAATTTCTTTCACTAATGTTTCCATAGTTATTAGAGACATATGTATTGACTTTTTTAATAACTTTTGACCTACATGTCCAAATTTGAAAAAAAAAATATAATAGTGTTCTACACTTCATTCTTTAGACATTGGAAAAAAATGTATTTTCAATTATTTTGGTGCAAGTTATGTGGCATGCACACTCGGTGATGCAATTTTTAGGATGCATCCACTCTAAAAAATCATTAAAAAAAGTACTCAATAAATAATTACAAAAAAATACAAATTTTAGTACTCTCTTAACTATATTTCTACCAATGGGTTTTTGAAAATGCTAAATGCAAATAAAAAAAGTGAGGGGCACACGCCAAACACTATGTTATGTTTTTCTAAAAAAATAGGAACACTTTTGTGTGCGCAAAACATTTGATCCTCTTAATCTTATCCATTTTAAAAAAAAATTACTAGTTTAGAAACTAGATTCAAAGTACTACAATTCTTGTTCTTTTGGATCTTCAAACTTTGAGTGCATGAATCTCAAATTACTCCTCCAAGTTCAAGTTTAGCTGATTTCAAAAAAAAAGTGGCCACTTTTGACCCCATTTTTGTGTACCATCTTGGTGCACTTACCTCCATCAAAGTTCCAAAAATATAATTAGGAAATCCACATGATATCATGATCTAACATCTCCTCCTACAAAATCACATGCTCTAATGAAAATATCCTACTCCTAAGAGAACTTGTATTATTCCTACTCAAATACACAATCAAGATTATACCATGGCACAATACAAATCATCCTCTAAACCAAGGATCACTTGTCAAACTAAAGTCATAAACTAACCTCTCATTAAAGAATCCAATAGTCCTCCATGGTAAATCAAGATTTCAACATCTCCAAATTGCATGAAGATAACTATCTCTTATCAATATAACTCAAAATATCATGAAACTCTAACCACATACAAGAATCATAGACCAAGAGCTTTTACATGACATCAACAACCACTATAGAAGATCATCCATCACCAAGTGATAAACCCATATCATTTCCAAAGCTCCCATTAAACCTTGACATTGAGCTATCCATGGCATTGAGATAACCATATTCTAAATGAATATCACCCATGGTCCACACACACTCAACTACAATGCCATTAGCTCTAGAGAGTAAAATAGAACCAAGATCTCCAAGCCAAGAAGATAAACTGCCAAATCTCATTGTCAAAAGCTCCCACCAAACTAAGTAACCAATCTATCCATGACATCATGATAAAGAACCATTCTAATAGTCTTATAATTGACTATCCAGATACACTGATTATCCATCCTCTCATCCCAATGAAACATAAAAATTGCATAAATAACCATAGATAAGATTGAATAACAAAGCTTTCATCAACATTGAAAGATATGTGGATATATGTCATGTCCCATTTCCAATCAATCTAAGTATGTACATATTATGTATGTACTTGTGTCTTCCCTATTTCTATTTATTATGTGGTTTTACCTTCCTAAGTATGATTTTTCTTCCAACTATGATTTATCCTTCTTGTTAGAATTTCAAATTTCCCCTTTATCAATATTGCCCATTGCTCAACCCTCGATGCCTCATCCTATAGTTTGAGTCTTATGATATGGCCAACCCCCAATCCTTGATATTTTTTCCTATATTTTTTCCCTCATAATTTTTCAACACATGTATTCTTTCTCGTAGTCTATTTTTTGTTCCATCACTTTCAAAGTGGAATCTTTCTCACCCATTATTACTGTTCAATTTTGAAGTTGTAGGTATACATGGTGGCTAACATATTTTATTTCCAGAGGATACAAAAGAGTGAATTTTTTCATCTAGGATGACCATCTACATGTAACCAAATTCCTTTCAAAATCCATTTTGAGCACTTACATGTTCAATCATGGGAATCCTAGGATAAAAACCCTAGTGCTTTTAGAGGTCTATCTCATATAGGGTTTATATTTGAGCTTCATTACATATAAACTCCAATCAAATTGTATTAATCCAATTCATAATTACTATTGGAATGAATTATTGTTGAGAAATGATTTGAATATAATATAATAATTATTGCAATAGGAAATAGAAAAAGAATTATATATATGTTTTTTGTTCATTAGAATAAGGAGATCAAGTGTTACATTGCCATTATTAATCAAAGTGTAATGAAATTGTTGATGTATTAGTAGTAGTTTAAATTTGAGATGTCTAAGATTTTATTAAATAATATGGCCCAATAGTTTTATTATTAAACTAAAATATTTGTGGAAGGTTAAGAATTAGATTTATTATTGTTTTGGTGTGGGAAATTACAATACTATCAGAGTGGGTGATCTTGTTAGCTTATGTGTTTAGAGTTCAACTTTGCATGTTTTGATTTTATGTAGTTTAATGAAAGAGAAAACAAGTATCACTTGAGAGAGATCAAGAAACAAAGTTGATTTATAAAGTTTTGAGATTCAATTTTCTCATACAAAACATGGTATAGATAATAATAATATGACAAAATGGGAGTGGAGAACAAATATAGATGACAATCCAAAGGGTCAAACTAAAACAAAGTTTTATTTCATGATTAATATGATGGAATAATTACTTCATAAGATGGATAGTAATATCAATATGATTAGATAGTTGATGGGTGAAGCAAGTGATTCTAAGGATAATTATTTGGATGTCACTTAAATCGACACACAAAGTACTATTCTTGTTTTAGCCATAAGACCAACCTAGCCTACATTTCTAAGTAAGGAGGAAAAGGCTCCAAAACATGAAGCCCAAAATTTTTTATTTGATGATATTAGGGATTTTAATACATAATACAAAACCTTCTTAATGGGATTTGAAATGAAATGTAATTCACCAATTATATAAACATGAAGAAGTCTCAGAATGGTTATAGACCTGAGCCTATGTTGCAAGTATTTCAAAGAGATGTATAGAAATATTTGGGGAAGTTGACACTCTCTCCCTATTATGGACCTAACATATTCTCGTCTCATGTGTGGTTACATAAGCTAGAAACATACATGTCCCTCAAACTAATGATTCAAGATGAAGCAATAAGTTTTCCACCTTGTATTTGGAGGGTACAACACATGAGCAATGATACCATGTTTTGATTACTCTGGGTCATGGATTCCATCACCTCATATGATGAATTCTATAAAAAATGATTTATAGGTTTGAATAGAAGGATCTTGAAGTTTATTTCAAAGATTTGACTTAAGTCAAATAGTGTGGTTTAGTGGAAAATTCATTGAAGGTTTAATTGGATATCTCAAGGGGCTTGCCAAGGCCTTTGAATCACATACCATACAAGAGGCCATCAAATGGGACTTGGCACAAGAGATCTCCATGCCAAAGAAAAATATTCAGACCAAAACTTTCATTCCAAAGAATTCCTTTCAAAAAAATGTATAATAGACCAAGAGTTTTCTACCAAGACCAAACATTGAGGTGAGGAATGAATCAAGAAGGAAGAAGTTGTTTTTTAGTTGCAAGGAGGCATGGTCACTTAGACATAGGTGTATTAGGAAACTACACATGCATTACATTAAGGTAAGGTCTAACAATTAATCAAAATTTGAGGAACCTAAACCATATAGTGAAGAAGAACCTAAACAAGAGTTTGGAGAAAAATAAGATAAACCAAATGAGGAAGAGGCCATCATGAGATGCAATCTTTCCATGCTCTTTAGTACTATGGGGTAACCCCTTTTGCATTCATGGGGTCTTGCAAGGTCAAAGGGTGGCTATACTCATTGACACTAGTGACACCCATAACTTCATTAATAAGGGACTAGTGGCCAAGCAAGGCCTCAAGAAAAAATAATTTAAAGGATTCAGTGTTATGCTAGACAATGGTTTCACCATCCAATATAATAGAAATATCTCCTAACTGAATTTTAAATTAAGAGGATATGATATGAAGGATGAATTTTATGTTTTTAGCATAGGAGAGATGAATATGTTCCTAGGTATCTAGTGGTTGCAGTCATTAGGATAGATCACACAAAACTTCCTGACCATGCAACTAAATTTTTATTTAGAGGTAAAAGAAGTGGTGGTATTGGGAATAGCAAATAAAGCACCAAGGATTGTATCAACTAGGAGAATGGAGAGAATTTTTCATCATGAGAAAGCCACATGGGCAACTCAATTTCTAGTGGTTGTAACAAAACCTACCAAAGGAAAGGAGGCATATCATGTCTATGTATAGATCATCTTGGACAAGCACAATAAAGTATTCAACATCATCTAGGGAGAATTTCAAACAAAGGATTTGAGCACATTATTGAGTTGGAGGAGGACGCTAATATTTCTATCACTAATTCCTATTGCCACCCTAGGAGAGGGTAAATATGAGAAGATGAGTCCACTTCTAGTGGAAGTTTCAAACTTAGAAGAAAAACCAAAATCACATAAAACGAAATGGGACCCCATGAGCCAAAAATAAGATCCCATTTTTTAGAAATGAGATCCCATTCTAAAATGGGATCTTGTTTCACAAAGGCTTAAAATTAAAAAAAATGGGATCTCATTTCTAAAAATTTAAATTTTTAGCCTGGTTTTTGCTATGGGGTTTGGGTCTTCGGGAGCTAATAGCTTTGGACTTGCTTTGACCTGCAACTTGAAGGTCATGTCAGTGTTAGTAGAAAAGAGTGACTTTGGAATGTATGTCTAAACACATTTTTTGTAGATTTGTTTTTGAAATTAAAACCCATTATAAATGAGATCGTGTAGATTCCAAATATGTAAATTTCTTACAATTAGATTATTTTTTCTATTTTTCATATAATTTTTGATGAAACTAGTCCATAAACTTGAAATATTAGGGGTTTTAAGTATTTTAATAACTTTTTATTAAAATATATATATTTTTTTAAAATTATATGTTCACATTCTTCAGACAATTCTTTTCAATTTGAAAAAATAAAAAAATGAGAAGTTTAGGTCATCTTATACATTTTTTCAAACCTATTATGGCCAATAAAAAATTAACAAAAAAAATATTACAAAAAAATATCATGCACATTCTTTAGTGTGTTATAGATCTTCTCCCAAAAGGATTTAGAAAAATACAATTATTTAGGTCAAAATATGTATGATGTACACATGCATGGTATGGTAAAAGAAGTGACTTTTAAATAGTGGTTTTAAGACATGCCTATTGAAAATAAATTTGTATCATCTGGGTATTAAAATAAATTACATATTTGGAAACTAGACTCAAAGTACTACATTTCATATTACTAACTTTTTTAAAGATTCAATCTTTAAGTGCTTCAAACTTTTAGGTCAAACGAGACAAATTCTTAAAATTAGGAGAAACACCTACTTTTTGGCCAAAAAGTGGACTCAACTTCTTGCACACACCCAAGACATAAGGAGGAAATTGAAAAGGCCATTAAGGAATTATTGGAAATGGGGAACATCAAACCCAACTCAAGTTCCTTTTCTTCTCTATGGTAGAATAAAGATGACATAATCCTTATGCACATCAACTATAGAGTACTAATTGAAAAGACTATCAATAATTGATACCCCATTCTCAAGATCCATGAATTGATAAATGAGCTTCATAGAGTGGTATATTTCTTATAATTATATCTTAGGTTAGGCTATCATCATATAGAGTATGAGAGGAGGATATTCACAAGATGACTTTTCATTGTTAATGTTGACATTTTTGTAAAAAGACATCACGAAAAGTTAAAGGGGTTTTTTTACAAAGTTAAATGCAAAAAAGATGAAAAAATAATAAATTTTTGGCCACATTTAAATGTTGATATACAAAGTTTTGAAAAGGTCAAAGGATTTTTCTTTTTCGATGCTTAAGTGAGAGATTGGAGGGAAAACAAATGAGTTTGTTTCTCTTTTATTCTTTTTTTCACATAGTAGGGAAGGACTTCAGGGTTTTTTGGAATGATGAAGGAGTCATAGCAGAGTTTTAGGGAAATCTAACCACATTACAGACTGAAGAGTAGTTATGGAAGGGAGATTAATGGCACATTGCAAAAACTTATGGTTTTAGAGCCACATTGCAATAGCGATGGAGAATTTTTGGGTTTCCAATTGCATCTCCATCTACATGGCAAGTTGCATGCCTTTATCTTTGCATTATGACAAGTATGCCAAGATCCTTAGAGATTTCTACATATCAATATATATCTTTATTTTAATTATCATTTTCATATGGAAAAATCTATAGAAGTTTCTCAATGAAGAAAACAGTGTATGATGAAAACTATGGAGTAGCCTTTCCCAACCTTAATATGTCTAAATATATTGGTTTAGTCTCTATTCATTTATTTGAAATCCTTTAGCCTAGGGTTGTCATAGGAATGATATATCTCTGTCCAATAACATGATGATAGTCCTGTCATCAAAGGTTCCAAACAAGATTAGAAGAAAAATGATATATTGTAAGAGTTTGGTTTGAGATAATAGTGTCTTATAAGTTCTATAAGATAGAAGTCAACAATGCCGCATAGGTAGTTTTCAAGACTCAAATAAGGCATGAACAAAGTTAAAATAGTAATAAGGTTTAGTGGTATGTGGACAACATGGTAGCTATCCTGTGAATAGACAAGTGTGTCAAAATGCCGTAATAGATAGTCATGACAAGGGTGGGCTATGCAAATCAAGAGGTTTCAAATAGTAATGAGTAGAGTTGTAAAGGTTTTAATGCTATGTCATTTAGAGGACAAAGACCACTCACATAAGATAGTCAAAAGAAAGGAATCATGAACCTAGTAAATGAAAAAGGCTTATCTATGATAATGAGTTCAACCATAAGATGAACAATGAGAAGAGTTGAAAAGCATAGTCAGGCCTTGAGGAATGATATGATGACTATGTAATGGTGAGAAAAGTAATACCATCAAGTCAATGTATGATACTTTTGTAGAAGGTGCAGGGTTTGATGATAGAAGATGGACAGATGAAAGACATAACATTGACTATCAATGCACTAAGATAGTGGAATAGCAAGCTAGGGTCATGTCATGGGTAGGGAAAGGCCAAATGTACCATAAATTTTTTTAATAGATTCACTATCACCATTAATACTAACTTGAACTATATTTCCTTCTTTTTGTGGATGATGCATCATGGAAAGATCCTAGAGTGAAAACTCAGAATTTAGGTTATACAAAGCAAAGAGAAAACTAGGACTCAAGCAAATCATAAAGTTGGACAATGAAGTGAGATGATAGGAAAGAGGACAACTTTGTGCATAACATTTGAAAACATCAGTGTCATAGTGGATGTAAAGGGTTTCAAGAGCATGATCATATTTAAAGTTGGTAGTGCAAGATATTTGACAACAGTCTGTGATGAATATTGAAGTGACCCTTATTTCATGTTAAAATATAGACAACCAAGGTATATGGCAATAGATTGTGGCATGAATATCCATCAAAGAATTATAGGAGATGGAACTTCATCAAATATTATAGTTGTGAATGTCTTGGTGAAAATGCATGCTTCTAAAATATCTGAATAACCTATATAACATTGCAAGAGTTTTATCATTGGTAACCATTTTGATTCATCATGACCATTAAGATATTCCTTTTACTTGTTGGATAGTTGTAAGTCTTGCCTATATCAATGTATATCATTATGATGATGTGAAGATAATGCTTCAAAATAGCCATTAGTTTTCAAGGAACAGTCTAATAGAAGGATAGAAGACTTCAATATGTAAAAGGTGATTTCCAATGTTGATAAATGTTGATGTCAATCATAGTTAAATGTAGTCCAAAGATCTCAGAAACAAATAAGACAACAGTGCTACACAATCCTATGAAGATGTTGAATCCTTTTTAACACACTCATGACATTATGGACCAAAGAATAGTTCATGGTTACAAGACCACAATGTTCCATGAGATAATAGTATAGACCTAAGATGAAACTTCATAGACCTATTAAGAACAATAACAAGGAATATAGGTCAATAGAGACAGTGGAAGTTTGCATGACAATCTAAAATGAATATGAACATGGAAGTTGTCATTAGAGAAGAAACTTTGGAGGTGAAATATGTTGGAAGAATGAAGAAGAATCCCTTTGGTGTGTCGTCATTGATGCCAACATTGGTTGGTAACAGTTTTGTCAATCCAGAAAAACTAGGTTTCTGTTATTTTGATTTGGTAATTTGGTCTGAAAATGCTCTTAGTAGAAAATCACTTCATGAGATCTTAATATGATGATCAAGACTATTAGTTGCATCTCTAGATAAGTTTTCAGTGGTTTTTGTTGAAAGGGATGGAAGATATGAATGATAGAGTTTGACTTACAACATTCTGCTCAGTAATTGTGCAAATGGTATGAGTTTTCTTCTAGTCGACACAAATATGTAGTGTGTGATTTGTTGATGATTTAAAGAATTCCTTATGAGGTCTGAGCTGACCTAATTTGTGCTTTGCACATTTTTTTTGATGAAAAGGTGTTTCGAGTTGAGCCAACAAGCTACATTTTAAATTATGTGTACATCTAATTAGGCTGACCTAATTGATGTATGAAGTTGTAAAAGCATGTATATATATGGAAAATATTTTTGTATTTGAGAAGAAGATACACATATGGATGCATGTGTATGTGTAGTGTATTGGAAAATTATCAAGTAGTGATGTGTGGCTATGTAATATTGAGTACAATTGTACTCAATTGAGGTAAACGTTGTGAACTTGCAAACTGGTACAGGATTTTGTACTCTAGAGCCTAATTGGAATTGAACCCACCACACTAAAGGTGTATTTAATTAGTTCATCTTTTGGTAGTGAACCATACCCTTTTGTAATTATTTTTGGGTATGAGCCTTTCAAGGATAGTGAGTCTTGATAGTGTGCCCTATAATATCTTATAATCGGTTATAACATATTTTGAGCTAATCCTCACCATGGTTTTTCCCATTTTGGGTTTTCCACGTATAAATCTTGGTGTTCATTCGTTATGTGGTGTTATGCTTCCTTTCATGTTCTTGTTTATTGTTGCAGTTAGATGTGTTTTAATTACTAAATGATTAGCAATTAAATGGTTCGGTAAAATATTGATTCACCCCCCATCGCAGTATTTTGGGTGTTCAACAATTGGTACCAGAGCTTGGTTCCTTTGGAAAAGTTTAACAACTTAAGGAAGGTCTTGAAGTTTGAACATATGGCTGATAAAAAATATCTTGTTCTTTTAGAAGAGATCTCTGTAATTGAAGAACTATATGTTGTTCTTGAAGACTTGGAAAAAAATGAAAATGAGAAAGAAACTCTATAGGAGAACTTAAAGGAAGAAAATGAATGCATCAAAAAGTTAAGAGAGAAAATCAAGAAGTTCAAAGAAAGGCATAGAGAAGCCAGTGATCAGTTGAAGAAAGCTAATGAAGACATCATTGGACTAAAAGTGCAAGTGGAAGAAAAGAAAAGAATTGAAGAATGTTAGAAAGATAAAATTTAGAAAAAAATTGATGAATGTACAAAGCTTGAACAAGAAGTGGTAACTATAAGATATGAATTGGAGAAAGCAACAACTCATGAGGACAAATTCAAAAAAAGTACTGCAATGCTTGATGAATTGATTCCATTTTAGAAACCTTCTAAAGAGAAAGGTGGTTTAGGACTTGAAGAAGGACAAAGTTCAAAGGAAAATTAGATTCCCAACAAATTTGACAATCAAAGGAAGACTCGAGGCAATAATAGACATATCAAGAACCAAAGAAGCAATATTGAAAGGATTCCTATTCGACAACCTAATGCTCAAAGGTACCCATATTTTAATGGTATTTGTTTTTCATTCAATAACTTTGGTCATAAGGCAACAAAATGTAGAAGTAGAACGAATTAGAATGTTGGATTCTTCTCTAGAAATTTTTTTGCTTGCAAAAAGTTTGGACATAGAGCTACTGAGTGCGGAAGTCAGATAATGATGAATAGATTCTATACTGGTAGAATGACTCAATATTTTCAAGGCTATTTCTATACATGTTATGATTTTGAACATAAATATAACTAGTGCAGATCAAGGATAAGTTCAAATCAGTTTGGCCAAAAAAATGTTGTGTGCTACACTTGCAACAAACTAGGGCATATCTCAAAGTTATGTAGAAGAAAAAATGGGAAGAAACCTGATCCAAAACAAAAAAATAAACCTATGAATAAAGTGGATCCTACTGAAGAGAGAAAGGAAATGGAGAATATTTTTAAGAAAAAGGAAGAACCTGAGAATAAGGATGAATCAAATACATTTGTACATGCATCTGGTGTAGATACTTCTTCTAAAAACTAAACCCATTAGTGGTTTTAGGTGGAGAAGTTACAGAGATATCTAACAAACCTTCGATATAAGAGGTGTCAAGCAATGGCATGAAGATATGTGATGTAGAATGACATTTTGAAGAAGTTGGAAAAGATTCTAGTAGAAAAAGTACAAATTTGAAGGTTTGCAGAGCTTTTTAGGGTTTACAGTGTATCTTACAAGTGTTTATTAGCTTTTTGAAGGTGGAATGCATTTAATGCGAATTAGGGAAAATTAGTGAAACATAAAGTGAAAGCTCGAGTTGAATTAAATAAATTTTACACACTTGGAAGAAGGTAGAGTGAGCTAAAGCAAGGTGAAGGAAATTCAATGTACTTGGCATCAAACCCTAGTTTCATCAAAGCTTGAAAGAGGTATTTATAATTATTAATTCTCTATTGGTTTGAATTAGAAGCAATTCTCATAAGCATATTCAAAAGAATTAAGGAAAGATGGCCACACCAATTGTTGTTAATACCTTTGAGAGACCCTGACCTAGGTTCAAAAAATTTTCATGGAAATTTTACAAAATGGACCCCATGGGTGCATTTTCACATATCCCAAGTAGTGTCTTGCCTACTGTGGATACCAAGACCTACATTCACACAAAATTGGAAGAGTTTGACCAACAAGAACTCATGAATCAATGGGAAAAGGAATTGTCAAGAGATGATTACTTCATGAAGCTAGAATATGAAAACCTAGTACAAAAGAAATTAGATGTATGGAATTTGTTCCCAGACTTTTTTGGTGAAATTTTTGCAAAATTTGTGAGGATGGCACTTATCAGAGCGCGTGAAAAATTTGTATGGACAATCATTGGTGGAGTAATTACCAAGGAAGTGATTAAAGTTGTAACAAACCTCTAGGACATTGCACCTATACTAGTGTTGAAAGCTATGAAGAATGATGTGGTCATGAAGCTAACTAGTGCCACATATGATGGAAAGCCACCGACAACAAAGCACATTACAAACCCGACTGTGAGGTACGATGCTATTATGATTGGTCAGAAAATATATTTTACTAACCAAGGCAATTCGATGTCTGCTACAACAATTCATGTTTCATAAAAAATGGTGGTTAATGGAAGGGATTATTATTTATTTGAGTTGCTCTGACAATAACTTATTAATAACCTAAACCAAACTAAAACAAAGAAATATTCGTTCAAGTTTGGCTCATTGATGGTTTGTTTGTTATTTTACTTCTTGAGGGAGCTACTTGGAAAGAAAAATATTATATAAGAACGCAACAGATCGGTAGGACATCAAATTTTTGAACATTTGCATAGTCTTGGGGACTACAAGGCACAATTTAATGCTCTCACTGCATTCTTTGCAATTTTTTAGAACAATATGTATGAGGTAGATAAAGTTCCTAGAAGCTTAGTGAAGAAATATGCAAATGATATAACCTTTGTAGTGTCTATTGATGAATGTATTATTGAGGTAGTGGAATTGAGGACTCTATGGATAGCTCCTCTTGGATATGGAATTGAGGAACAAGTAGCTAAAGGATAGATTGAAAATTGTTGAATAGTCTTAAGGATCCTACTCAGCCCCGACATGGTACTTATGAAGAGAAGTTTTCTGAAGTGCATTTGGAGACTTCAACACCTCAAAGGGCCAAAAGAGTAAACAAAATGCTTGATGAATTCTTTCAAAGACATTCAATGTCTAAGGATGATGTTGATAAGCTAAGGGAACTTGCAAATGAGAAAAGGGCTAGATAAGTTGATGTCTCCTTTGGGCCTAGGAGACTGGGAAGAGCATCTTCCACCACTTCCTCTACATTACCAACAACTCCCAGTGCAATTGCTATAGTGAAAGGAAAGAAGGAAGTGCATAGTTCCCCTATAGTAGTGAACATAACTGCCTCCTCCGGAACCAACACTAGGGCCTCCAAGAAAAGGGATGCACCCCCTGTTGTACCACCTACCACTCTCAGAAGGAGAGTAAAGAAAAAGGATAACAAGAAAAGGAACATAAGTGATGCTATACATGAAGAAATTGATCTTGGTTTGCAAAAAGAGAAACAACTGAAAAGGAACAAAAGAAGTAGCACCTCCACAAACAATGAAGAAATTGAAATCAGAGATAAGGTTGAAATCTTATCTGATGATGAAGAGACAAAAGATATGGAAGCCTTCAAAATACGTGTACATAAGAAAGATAAAGGAACATCAGGACCTATAGAGGACATGCCCAACCCTCCTCTGGTAAGTGATCATCCACCTCTAAATTTGGAAGCTTTAGTGAATAATATGGTAGACTCTAAGGGTTTGCTAGCTACTACTAAGTTATTTGATGAAGTTGATAAAAAGGATAAGGAAACAATTATAAATGTTATTGTTCAATATATGGTTATCTTAATGAGTCTATGGAATCTATAAGGAAGAAGGTTACTGGAAATGTGTGGGAAGCATTAGTTCATAGAAGGCATGGAGCTATAACAATTGAAGAAAAATTCAAATCTGATGCCTTAAACACATATGGATCCTCCTTATCTAAAGAAGATGCTACCTCCCTACTAAAAGAATGTTCCCAATTGTTTAGGGTTAAACAAAGAGTCACTATCTTAATGAATAAAGAAAAGGAAAGTAATAAAATTTTGAGGAAGAAACTCTTGAAACAGTTAGAAAAATGACAAAGAATTATGGGATGAAAACTAGTTCCTCATCTCATACGGCTCAAGCATAGGAGCCTATCAATATTATAGAAATAGAGGACCATCTTATTATGGAAAATGTTGGTGAAACACATATTGCTTTGGAGACATTTGTTACTCTAAATGATGCAAAAATAATAATCAGTAAATATGTTGAAGACTAGCAAAGAGGTGACACCGGTATTAATCCAAGAGAACATAATGAGAATACCAGAAATAGAGAAGAAGAAAAGAATGAAAATGAAGGAAAATCGGCTTGGGAAGCTATTCACAAGGAATTACAAGGTGCCTCCAATTCCAATTAAAAAAAATTCACATTTATTTTTGTTTTCTTTTGAGGTCATCATCAAGACACCCTTTTTCCTTGATGTCAAAGGGGGAGAATAAGTGTAGAGAGCACATGTGAAAATTTTGTTTTTTTGTCATAGAGAAGTTTTACTTAGTCTATATAGTTGAAAGGGGGAGTAAAGTTTTTTTTAAGTCTCATTTTTGGCACATATTTTTATCAATGAAAAAGGGGGAGATTGTTGGAAGAATGAAGAAGAATCCCTCTGATGTGTTGTCATTGATGCCAATATTGGTTGGTAATAGTTTTTTCAATTCGGAAAAAACTATGTTTTTGTTATTTTGATTCGGTAATTTGGTCCATAAATGCTCTCAATAGAAGATCACTTCATGAGATTTTAATATGATGACCAAAATTATTAGTTGTTTTTGGAATATGGATTATAGTGTTGTCATTGATGGCAACTAAAGTCATTGATCCGGTCCGCACTAACTATACCAGAAGACAGAGTGAATCTGAATAGGGTATCTAGCTAGAGTTGAATCTGTCAAGTGGTTTGCATTATTAGTTTAACAATTTTGGCTATGGATCTCATGAAAAGTCATTGGGTATATGAAATGTGTTATTCTCAAGTTTTGTGTTGTTGCATCAAATAGTGTACAAGTTATTAGATCTAGTTGTTCAGTTTTTTGATCAATATATAAAGGTTGACTAAGTGAATGTTGGGTGTTGCAGATGTGTAAGGTGAAATTGTTTGAAGTATTTTTGTGTTGGAGATTTTGTTTTGGGTCCTAACTATACTATGGCCAACTTTGGTGGATGAACATTAAATATTGTTCATGATTTGAGCCAACAGTTGGAAGATATTTTCTATTTTATTAAAGTCGACATATAGCAACTGAATTCTTGGTAGCAGATATGTATATGAGATCGGTAAATTCATTTTGGTGCATGTGTATAGTGTTTGATGTGTGTGGATGCGTATTGCGAATATCAAAAGAGAAGTTAAGAAATTTTCATTTGTGCAGAAGAGGATTTTTGTGAAGCGAATTAAGGAAAAGTAGAGTAAAGTGCAGAATTAGACAAGAGGTCCATAATTTGATCCATGAGCCTAACCAAAACTATAATAAGGAATTTATAGATGCTATTTTCTTAGTTCAACCTTTTGATGTAATCAAAATATTTTGTAAGATAGTGAGCCTTCCTCATTTTGAGCAGTGAGCTCTAGGTAGTGTGCCTGAATGCAAGTACATTCCCATTTTGTAAAACACTTATATTTTGAGTACTCAAAATTTGTGGATTGACCTCCACTGTGGTTTTTCCCTTAACTGAGTTTCCACATAAAAATCCTTGTGTTATGGTGTTGTGAATTATTGTTCTATGTTCATGCATCTTTATTTTGATTGAATGTCTTAGACACTTGAGAGAACATATTAATAATGTTAAAAATTGCACAACATTGATTCACCCCCCTCTTAGTGTTGCTTGAGTCCAACAATTGGTATCAGAGCTAAGTTCCTCAAAAGAATTTTTACAACTTGAGGGGGATCTTGGAATGTAATGGACTCTAGTAGTCTTCAACAGTAGCTTTTGGTGGCACTTGATGATCTCGATCAATCTAAAGCAGAAGTCCAGGAATTGAGAGAAAATCTTAAGGATGCTGAGAAATTCATTCAGAAGTTGAAGGAACAAATTATTAAGTCTAGGGAGAAGAGAAAGGATCTTTGTGATTAGATTAAACAAAAAGAGAGCAAAAGCATGGATGATGTTCATTTGAATCAAACCTTGAAGGAAATAACTGAAGAATGTGAAAAGCTTGCTAGAGACAATGCTTCCCTAAAGCATGAGATGGATTCTATGGCGATGAATATGACTAAGGAGATTGAAGAAAGACAAAAGAATGAGGAAAATATTGTCCAGTTAGTAAAAGAGAGATTTGATGAATGTAGTAGAATTAATGGAGAATTCATTCAGTTAGAAATTGAACTGCAACAATCTAGAAACAATGAAGAAGAGCTTGAAAAACAAATTGTTATTCTCAGGGATGAACTTACTACTACAAATGAGTACAAAGAGAAGTTTAAGATTATCTTTGTTAAGCTTGATAAGCTGACTCAAGGATAGAAGAATGCAAATGATAAGCGAGGTCTTGGTTATGAGAAAGGAGAAAGTTTTGGATCTAGACAAAGGAATTTTAAGCAAGGAAATTTGATGAACAAAGCAAAAAGGCTTCCGATAAGACAACCTAATGCTCAAAATTTTAATGGATATTTATTTTGCTTGTAATAAATTTGGTCATATGGCTGCTCAATGTAGAAGTAAAATGAAATCCAATGATTCATCATTTTCTAGTTAGTGTTTCAATTGCAATAAGTTAGGTCACAAGTCAATTGAATGTAGAAATGTGTCAAACAACTTTGTTAATAGGAGTGTTAGATGTTATTCCTATGGAAGATTTGGGCATATTGCTAACTAGTGTAGATCAAGAAGAAATAAATGGAGTGACTGGTTAGAACAAGGAAATGTTGTGTGTTTCAATTGCAACAAATATGGTCACATTGCAAGATTTTGTAGAAACAAGAATATGGATAGAAGAGGTCTGGTATTCAAAGGCATAAATATGTAGAAAGATGATAAAGGAAAAGGGAAAGTGACTGTGGATGAAATAAGAGATCAGATGAAGAAGACATGGGTGAAGAAGTGTCCCTCTATTGTAGGAAATGAGCCAACACTAGAACCTGCTTTTGGTAATTCCTCTGGGAATTAGTTCTAGGCCTTTGGCCTAGGGGGAGCTGCCAAGAAAATATTTCAAACCCCCTGTCAGTAAATGACACCAGGATAAGGATGAGTGTAGTGGTTACACTAATGATCTACTAATGTTGTTGGAATAGTTAGAAAGGATGCTATGTTGAGTCGAAGATCCGCAGAAGAGTTATCTCTCATAGACTAAGAAAACAAGGTATCTGAATAAGATAGGGAAAAAGAATTTATTGTAACAAAAGCTAGGTGTGCAAGTTATAAAAGGAAACTTGAAACCCTCATTTGCCACTTTGTGTACGAAAGGGAAAATGGAACAAATAAAAGGGATGATGAAATTAGACGAATATAGCAGTGAGAAGATTACAGCCAAAAAAAATATGTTGCACGATGAATTGAAATGGTTGAAAGAGGAAAAACACAAGAGCTTGGATATTTGGAGTGAATTTCCCTATTTCAGAAGCATAGAAGTCATTGAGTTTATTCTAGATAGATTGAATGATGACATTCTAACTCTGGATAAACCCTATCATATCTTGAAAGAAGCAATTGCAGTTGTAACCAAGTTATGCAAAGTTGGGGATGTGTCAAAGAAGAAGTCAATTTAAAAAAAAGAAGTTGAAACCCTAACTGGAGTAACTGGAGATCAAAGGGCATTTATAATATCCACAATCAAAGATTAAGTGACAAGGTACATTTCTCATGGAATATCCTACAAATATTTTTCAGAAACAGAGAAGGTGCAACTTTGGCAGGTGTTGTTTACATTTCACACAAGATGACAATGGAAGATCAGGACTTTGATCTTTGCAGATTACTGAAAGATCAATTGATGGAGAATGTGCAATTGACAAAGGAGACAGGTTACCCTTTCAGGTTTGGTACTTTGGTTATATGTCTTATGATGTACTTTCTAAATTGCTTACCCTTGAATAATAATGTAATGTGGGAAGAAAGTGAACCAGTTTGCAAGAAAATTTAAATATACTCTAACTATTTGGAAAACTATGATCAAGTATATGAAAGTTTCTTTAAGGGTCTATTAAGGAAGTTTGGATCAATTGGTGTTTCCATTCTGGTAAGAGGACTTGAAGTTGGTTCCTCCTCTGGTGAGATGGAGAGAAAGAAGACAAGAGCAAAAGAAATTGATGTCTGTACACCACCAACATGCAAGACTTCAAAATTTGAAGAGAAAGGAAAAGAAAAAGTAATTGTGGACATACCAAATGAGGAATTTGAGGACACCCTAGGAAAAGAAATAGAAATAGTTAAACCAAAACAAGAAAAGGAAAATAAAGAAGTGAAGGAGAAAGTGATCTAATCAAGGAAGAGTTATTGCAACTTATTCATGAAGAAGATGGAATGCAAAAAATTGTGAATATATGGTCTATCAGAACTTCATATGAGTAGGACATGATATTAAGCATACTAAGTGCCCATCTTGTGCACAATCATATCAAACTGGAGAGTTTGCAAAATAAGTTGCCAGAAGAGATGATTGAATGTATTAAGGAAATCATGGACTCTGAGTCTTAGAATAAGGAATGAGAAGAAGTGATCCTACACCTAAAGAAGCAATATAAATTATCACTTACTAAGTTGAAAAAGCACATGAATGAACTAAGGCAATGTATAAGCACAACAAACAACATTTATAACTATTGTCTTTGATGGCCTCATGCAATAAACAAGTACAAAGAGAAGCTTGAACAAATTGAAACAAAGCTTAACAGTATTGGAAAATTTTTTAACATGTCTCAGGATCATGATGGTGCAATTAGGAAAAAGGATTCAGGAATTACAGACAGAGCATACAAATGTTTAGAACGCCATGAACAGGATTGTTGACACCTTTTGGAAAGTGAAGGATATAATTGAATACAGGCTGGAACAATTGATTGAGTTACTAAGGAAGGGAGAAGTATTGGAAGATGCCTTTACCATTTTGGAATCCCTCATCAAGATTATCAATTGAACATCTGAAAACAACAATAAGTTCATAATCACTAGGATTGCAGTGGAAGCATGGAAGAAATCTCTCCTGGAGATGAAGGAAAAGTACAAAATAATCTTCAAATAGCAGTTGTATTTCTTAAAGTTTTTGCATAAGTAAGTTTTTACACTCCATAGGGGGAGAGAAAATATTTTATTATGTTTTTTCATTGATGTCAAAGGGGGAGAGAGAGCAGTGGAAAATTCCTTATCAAACTTAGTGGGAGTTTTTTTTAGTTTTGTCAACTATGGTGTTTTGAAGGTTCTGACACTTAGTCATTTTTCACTAAGTGTTGCCATCAATGCCAAAGGGGGAGGACCGAGTTGTCAACTATGGTGTTTTGAAGGTTTTGACACTTAGTCATTTTTCACTAAGTGTTGCCATCAATGCCAAAGGGGGAGACTATTGGCATATGGCTTCTAGTGTTTTCATTGATCCGGTCCGTAGTAACTATATCAAAAGACAGAGTGAAGAACAAGGTATTTGGCTAAAGTTGAATTTTTCAAGTGGTTTGCATTATCAGTCTAATAGTTTTGGCTGTGGATCTCAGGGAAATTCATTGGGTATATGAAATGTGTTATTCTTGAGTTTTGTGCTATCGCATCGAGTAGTGTACGAGTTAGGAGATCCGGTTGTTCGATTTTTGTTCATCAATATATAAAGGTCAACTAAGTGAATGTTGTGTGTTGTGGATGTGTAATGCAAAATTGTTTGAAGTAATTTTTGTGTTGGAGATTTTTTTTTGGGTCCTAACTATGCTATGGATGACTTTGGTGGATGCACATTAAATATTGTTCATAATTTGAGCAGTTGGAAGATATTTTCTATTTTATTAAAGTCGACATATAATGACTTAATTCTTGGTAGCCGATATATATGAGATCAGTAAATTAATTTTGGTGCATGTGTGAAGTGTTTGATGTGTGTGGATGTGTATTGCGAATATTAGAAGAGAAGTTAAGCGATTTTCATTTGTGCAGAAGAGGATTTTTGTGAAGTGAATTAAGGTAGAGCAGAGTGAAGTGCAAAATTAGATAGAAGGTCCAAAATATTATCCATGAGCCTAATCAAAACTATAATTAGGTATTTATAGATGTTATTTTATCAGTTCATCCTTTTGATGTAATCCAAATATTTTGTAAGGCAATGAGCCTTCCTCATTTTGAGCAATGAGCTCTAGGCAGTGTTCCTGAATGCAAGTGCATTCCCATTTTGTAAAACACTTATATTTTGAGTACTCAAAATTTGTGGATTGACCTCCATTGTGGTTTTTCCCTTAATCAGGTTTCCACATAAAAATCCTTGTGTTATGGTGTTGTGGCTTATTGTTCTATGTTCATGCATCTTTCTTTTCATTGAATGTCTTAGAAACTTGAGAGAACATATTAATAATGTTAAAAATTGCACAACACTTATTCACCCCTCCTCTCAGTGTTGCTTGAGGCCAACAGTTGCATCTCTGGATAAGTTTTCAGTGGTTTTTGTTGAAAGGGATGGAAGATATGAATGACGGAGTTTTGTTTACAACATTTTCCTTAGTAATTGTGCAAATGGTATGAGATTTCTTTTGGTCAACACAAATATATAGTGTGCGATCCATTGGTGATTTAAAGAATTCCTAATTAGGTCCAGGCTGACCTAATTTATTCTTTGCACATTTTGTTTTGATGAAAAGGTGTTTTGAGTTGAGCCGACAAGCTACATTTTAAATTAAATATGTGTACATCTAGTTAGACCGACCTAATTGATGTATGAAGTTGTAATAATGTGTATATATATGGAACATCTTTCTATATTAGAGAAGAATATATATGTATGGATGTATGTGTGTAGTGTATGCAAAAAGTATCAAGTAGTGATGTGCAACTATGTAATATTGAGTATAGTTGTATTCAGTTGAGGTAGAGGTTGTGAACTTGCAAACTGGTGCAAGATTTTGTACTCCAGAGCCTAATTGGAACTGAACCCAACACATAGAAGGTGTATTTCATCAGTTCATCTTTTGGCAGTGAGCCATATCCTTTTGTAATTATTTCTAGCTGTGAGCCTTTCAAGGACAACAAATCCTAATAGTGTGCCCTGTAATATCTTATAACTAGTTATAACATATTTTGAGCTAATCCTCACCATGGTTTTTCCCATTTTGGGTTTTCCACATAAAAATATTGGTGTTCATTTGTTATGTGGTGTTATGCTTCCTTTCATGTTATTTTTTACTGTTGCAATTAGATATGTTTTAATTATTGAATGGTTAAAAATTAAATGGTTCGGTAAAATACTGATTCACACCCCTCTCATTATTTTGGGTGTTCAACAAAATAGAGGGAAACCACCTTGAAATAAAGAATAGTAACAATGTTTTGAATCAAGTTGAAAATTATAGAGCATCTTTTAGAGGACAAAGAGCATTAAATTTAAGTATGAGAAGATGCTACTAAAGGGGTAGTCTATCATCAAAGAAGGCTGTGCAAAGTCAGTCACTTGAAGATTCCTCAAAAGGAACCTACAACAATGAAAAGACAGTTTCCAAGAGGTTGAGTGATATGGTAAAAATAATGGATAGGCCTTGATAGTTAATAGGCAGTGAATGACAGTCCTATGCATGTACAATACAAAGGGTATGAAATTTGCAAAATAAATAGCACTATCATATGTATTTTGTGCATGACCTAAGGTAATGACAGTTTAAAAAGGATGTTTGATAGAGAAAAGGAGGATAGTCACTTAATCTCTAATAATTTAGGGTAATCAATGGTTGTGCAAAAGATCAAAGTACTAGAATCACAAAAGGAAATCTACAGTTATATGAAATAAAGGGTAGTGAATCTTAAGAACAGTCCAATGATCCTTATAAAAGAGGTTTAGAGACAATATAGACTTTACCCCTATCTAAAGGTCTACAAAATTCTATAAACAATGGATGGCAGTACTATAGATTGAGAATTAAAAGTTCAAAAGGCAACTCAAAGTCCCACAGTCAAAAGATCAAGGCAGTCTAGGATATAATTCTCAATGAAGTTTCAAAGAGAAAGAAAGTGGTGAAAATAGGACTAGTGTTTCTCAACAACTTACTAGGGGATACAATGCAAGATGATAATACAAAGAGGAATGGTTCATGGGCTATTGCAGTAGCTCTTGGTTTAAACCTTATTACTATTGGCCTTATTCTAAGATGGAGCATGATTCTTACATGGTTTTTACTAGAATGCATCTAGTTTGAAGGGGAGGTTAGCATCATTTGGAAATAAATCAACTTTGCCTCTTGTCTTACTATCATGACATTTGAGTCAAGAATTATTTTTTCAAAATATTACAGCCATGTAGGAAATTTTGGGACAAAGGAATTATATCTGTTGAACATCTGGAATACTAGGGGGGGTGAATATGTATTCCATAAAACCATTCACATAAAATCCATCTAACCATTATTACAATTCTGACTGAATTAGCAAGTGAGAATGTAGAAACAACCATACACATGAACACCAGGATTTTTATGTGGAAAACCCAAAAAGGGAAAAACCATGGTGAGGGTTAACTCACAATATATTATATCCAAATACAAAATATTATAGGACTCACTATCCTTAAAAAGGCTCACTGCCTGAATACAAAAGATGGCTGACTGCCAAGATACAAAGATAATGGCTCACTGCCAAGAGATTAAACTGATAGAATACACTTTCAATGTGTAGGGTCCAGTTCCAATGAAGTTCAAAATATGAAGCACTACCTCACATAGCAGTTGCTCAACAAATCTACTCTGATCCATAACTGATAAAGCATTTAGGTTCATACCTTTCACTTTCACTTCACAATTCACACTTCTTTCCACTTTCCACACTTCTCTCTTCTCTTCTTTTATTCCTCAAAACATATCATATATATACAAGTATATCTTAATCATCAATTAGGTTGGCCTAATTAGATGAAAAAAAAATCAAAAATGTCTTTGTCAACACCATATTAAACATTTTATCCATGTAGTGCATTGTACCAAGTTGACTAACATCCATAAAACATAACTAGTCCTCATAATGTATTTTGCATATGCTAAGTTGGCCAAGACTAGAACATAATTCTCCAATCCAACAAATAATCCTAAAAGAAAACACCTTCCAGATTTGAGAACACATTAATTTCCCATCATACCACCAACCTAGAGACTATCAACAAAACCACAACATAAGAATATTCACCTTAATAAAATGCAGAGTCTCCCACATAATATGTTGAGCAAGGAACAATAGTAGAATGTAGAGTTGAACTCTACCAGAGATAACTTTTTGATCACAACCAAAAAGGTCTTAAGATCTAGGATATAGTTGTTTGAATGAGTCATTATAACATGGTTAAGAGATTAGAGTCATATAAGATCTTGTGGAGAATTCCATACTCAAATTCCAACACACTAATCCATCACAAGTGAGCATTACCGACAGAGAACAACTTTCGGTAAACCAAGTAGACTTCTCATAGAGTTATCACCATGTTGACATCAATGAAAAAATAGTAAAAACCAACACAAACCATCCATACTTCATGCTCATGTTGCAAGGCTCCATAATCCCAACAATCTCCCCCTTTGGCATTGATGGCGACATGCATGACAAAAATATTTTCCAATATATTGCAACTGAATACTTTGAATACTCCCCCTATCAAAATTATTCTTCACAAATTTTTTTTTCCTTTGTTAACCTATGTCTCTTCATTTCATCTCTCTATCTCTCTATCTCCCCCTTTCACATCAATGACAAAGGAAGAGGGTCTGGTATATATGTATATATTAGAATGTGACCAAAAAGATATAAACACAACACAACATTAACCTAAAGAAGAACCTCTGAGACTCTCCAGGATGACCTTCCAGGATGCTTTTCCTTCTTCCCATGAATCTTTTTCACTTATAAGAGTCTTGTGTAATAGGTCAAGTTTAGTTAAGGACTCCATACCATCTGTTAGAGTATTGGGATTAATATTAATCTTTGATAATTCACCAATATAGCCAAGAGCACTAGAAAAAAAAGTGTGCCCAAGTTTAATCATGTCTCCTAGTGCCAAAGAATTCTTGATAACCCCTGTCCTTTGATCCTGTGGAGAAAAGAACTTGTCTTGAAGCTGCACAATGTAGGACCACCTCTAATTATCTCTATCTTCTACCAACTTGTATGTATCTTTCTGAGTGCTCATCTAGGATTCAATCATCCTTATTTCATTTCTTATGTTCAATGCACTACCTAACCAATCTAGGCAAAAAGAAAGTAGTTCCTGTGCCTCTTCTCCACAACCTTGTACACTCTCTAATTCCTTCATCAACAAATTGTGTGAATTTGCACATTTTTCTTTGATATCTTCCAATTTTCCTTCATTAGACCTAATTTTAGTAGGTACTTCAAGTCCAGAGATGTAGACCTTTAAAGAATCAATCATGCCTCTGAGATTCTCCACAAAAAAAATAAATGAATCAAAATTAGCACTGGGAATAACCTTCTATAATTCTTCCAAAGTTTTCTGAATATTCATTCTTTCATGCTCATGTTCAAACTCACTTCCTTCCACAACTTCTTTCTTAAAAACACTCTTCCTTTTCTTCCCTGTTTCGGTTGCGCTACCAGAGGTACCTTCTATATTGAGATTCTTAGAGATTCCCAAAAGAATTTTATCATAATTATCAACTTCAACATCTGACACTTCATAATCTAATTTAGACATCCATACCAACCTTGATTCAACTATTTCCATGTGATAGAAATCTGTAGACACAAGAAAATTGATGCTTCTAGAGTACCTTTCAACAACACTTACTGGAATCCTAAACCTTCTATTCATCCTCATTTGAAATGTTCCAAAGAATGCAGCAAGGAAAGTATCTTGTGCATCTGAGCTACTAAGATTTATCATGAATTTTCCTTTTTGATGGGAAATAGGCTCTGTATTTGAACATTCTATCCTTCCTATTACCAGTAATTCTCTCAAAAAGTAAAAGAGGAGATAGACAACAAGATTTCCATACAAAAATGTATTCTTCTTACTCTTCTTGATTTCCTTTAAATTCTTCAATAGATGTCTATACAGTAATTCACACAAATCATAATCCATACCTCTTTTAACCATATCAACAGTAGTATGTACAACAACAGTAGAAACTATGAGGTCATTTTTAGGGATACAAACTTTGTGATCGATGACCATAGTAGCATACCTTACTACCAAATCAATAATTGATCTCAAATCAATCTCTTTCCCTTCAAGATTCACACTGGTAACTTTAATTATCTCTTGCACATCCATAGCTTTCCATTTGGGAATTGGTCTGGAGGAACACAAACTAGTTACATCTCTGATAGCTTCTCTGGTAATCAAATGTGCCTCATAAATCCATAAAGATTCATGGTGAATTCTACTTAAGACTATTCAAATATACTTCTTTTCAAATTCAAACAAAGGGACTTTCCTCCAAACATCCAAATTTTTCTCAACTAAAACTTTGTAGGCATCATGGCTTTCTTCCAATTCACTTTCCCATAGTATGCTCAACTAAACTGACAAAAGTTCTTCTATATTATTGTAAACAACTACATAGATATCCTCTATAGGAACCACTCTCGGAGGGATGTGAGAGAATGCACCAACAAACTCTTCCAATAGATCCTTCAAATATCTTCTCAAATTAACATGCTCTTTATCCGTACTATTCACAACCTTTGAATTATCTATAGCAATAAAGTGAAATATTGTGCAAACAAGAATGTACCTCTATAAATTCCAATAAAAAATGCATATATATCTTTCTTTTGGAGCTCACTTCGAATCCACTTGTTCTTTTCTTCTAACCCTAAAATTTTGAATTGCCCTCTAAGCTTCTTTTGCACTCTTCTCCAAAAATACATAATCCTCTTGAATTATCTGAACTTATTCCTTCCATTATGAATGATTTTGCAATAAATGCTTCAACTTGTAGGTAGACTACCTCAAAAATTATGTATGCCTCCATTCTTCCAAATTTTGCAGACTTTATCCTTCACACATGCAATTGAGAAAAACTTCCTTAATTTCCTTATCACATTAAATATACTTCTGTCAAGATGTGATACAAGTATTGATGAGGGGGGGGTCTCATTAGATTTTTTGATAATTTCTCCCCCTTACCAATTGATTTACTTAGAAATTGATGGGAGTATTTTCACTGGAGGTCGGCACAAATAAGACTGATGATTCAACTTGTTTTCCTTCCTTTCTCCTAATCCTTTTCATTTCCTTTCTTTCTTCTTCTGGATCAATGATTTGATCATGCTTCTTCATTGGATAATTATTTCTTCTTCTTCTACAGTTATTATTAGGGTGTTTCAGATTGCTGCACTTACAACAAATAGCACTCTTCTTTCTGTTCTCTCTTTTATTCAACTTATCTTCACATAGACTATCTTTATATTCGATCTTCTTTCACTTAAAGCATTTGCTAGAGAATGATAAATAATCATTCATTTTTCTTTTGCACTCCTTTGCCTTATGACCAAATTTCTTGAAGGAATAACAAACACCATTGAAAGATAAATAACTTTTAGCAACATGTCGTTTGATAGGAGTTCTTTCAAAAAAAATTCTTAGATCCTTGATTTGTCCATATTTGCACCGAGTCTTCTTATCAGTAGATTGCATCACTTTAGAACTTTGACCTTTTTCAAACCTTAAACTAGTCTTATCCATTGCCGATCTATGATAAGTAATCAATTCAACAAGCATTGTCGAGCTTATCTTAAATTTTTCTTCAAAAATTATTTCCTTTTCTAGATCAAATCTCAAGATTTTTGATTCTTCCTAAAGCTTTATGCTTTTATCCATATTCCTTTGAATTTTAATTTCCTAACATTCTTCAGTTCTTTTCTTTGCATCTAATTATTGCAGCAAGTTGGAGATAATTTCATCTACCTTAACCAATAGATCACATGCTTCAACACTTTTACTTTGCAACTTTTCAATATACTCATTCGCTTTCATCAACTTGTCCTTTAGATCTTCTATTTCTTTTGAATATCCAATAGAGACCACTTCTAGAGGAAAAATTTCTTATACTCAAATTCTGGGACCTTCCTCAAGCTGTTAGGCTTCTTCTGAGGAACCAAACTCTGATACTAATTGTTGAACATCTGAAATACTGAGAGGGGGGTATTCCATAAAACCATCATATAAACTCCATCTAACCATTATTACAATTTTGACTAAATCAACAAGAGAGAACATAGAAACAACCATACACATGAACACCAGGATTTTTATGTGAAAAAACCAAAAAGGGAAAAACCACAGTGAGGGTTAACTCACAATATATTATATCCGGATACAAAATATTACAGGGCTCACTGCTAGGACTCACTATCCTTAAAAAGGATCATTTCCTGAATACAAAAGATGGCTAATTTCTGTTGAAAATAGGATGCCATTTAATTGCAAATCCTAAACATTAATTATTTCATGTATCTCCTAGATTCTTGGAATGTGTTCAACAACACCAAGATTAGGATGAGATTAATATTTGATGAAATAATCATGATTATTGACATTTGTAATTAATTCTAAATGTAAGGAGCATGTGAGGGCATCCATAGTGAGTTCCTAAATAATAGGGGCACATGGGGTACCCACATGGTAAGGTGACACTCACCTTGTCTTTAGTTACCTATATAGAGTAGCAGTTAACACTTCTGAATGCATGTAAAGATCCTAGGAGTTAGGGTTTCATGTTTGCATGCTTGAAGTTCAATTTAGTTCAGTTCAGATCAGTTTTGTTCAATTTAGTTTAGTTCAGTTTAGTTATGGTTCAGTTGTCTTCAATAAGTTTTAGTTGTCTGCTAGTTAACTTCAATTAACTTGGAATGCATGGCTAATAACATTGAGTTGTATGACAAATGACAGGGACTACCTCCAATTAATAGGGGATGACCATTCTTGCATGAATGGTGTTGGGTAAATGTTCCAGCTAACTAGAAATCACTTGGAGACAACTTGGGCACCCAAGATGCTTTCTTGGATTTACCTCTCTTGCATGATAAGATATTTATGAAGGCTTAGTTAAGTAGGATTACTTATGGGTGCCAACTTTGAGGAAGAGCTTTGGAATTATCACCAAAGTGAAGGATAAGTTGTAGATTCAGTTTGGGATGCCCAAATGCACAAAGCACATGTTGTAAGCTTTAGTCTTTATAGAATAACTCAACTTGAAGCAATATGGTGTACCTTTTTAAGGGCTCGAGCTTGTGCATTGTAGTTATCACCATTTGGAGATTACAAGGTTGCATATTGTCTCTATATCTCATTCAAGTTGAAGAGAGTTTTCATGATTATTATTTTGTAGGTGTGAAGAATATTGGTAAAGACAAAAGAAGCATTCTCAAGAAAGAATTGGAGCTATTGCATTTTAGAGATTGAATAATAGAATAATTCTTGGTGGAGTTTTTTCCCGGAAGGGTTTCTCCACGTTAAATCTTGTGTAATCTTTCTAATATCCTGTCTAGTTCTTTTATCAACTTTTGTCTACATTCTACAATAGTAAAATGTATTAATCAAGATAATCACCCACAAAGAATATATGTAACAAAGAAAAAGCTTACTTAGATCAGCAATATTAAAGTTTTACAGAGTATTAAGCTAAGAAAACACCTCATTTTTCAACAACTACCAAGATACAAAGATAGTGGCTCATTGCCAAGCGATTGAATTGATAGAATACACCTTCAATGTGCAGGGTTCAGTTCCAATGAAGCTCAAAATATGAAGCATTGCCTCACAAAACAATCACTCAACAAATCTGCTCTGATCCACTACTAATAAAGCATTTAGGCTCGAACCTTTCACTTTCACTTCACACTTCACACCTCTTTCTACTTTCCACACTATCTCTCTTCTCTTCTTTTATTCCTCAAAACATCTTATATATATACAAGTATATCTTAATCATATATTAGGTTGGCCTAATTAGATGAAAAAAATAATCAAAATTTTCTTTTTTGGCAACATATTAAACATTGTATCAGGTCAGCTAACACTCATAAAACATATCTAGTCTTCATAATGTATTACATATGCTAAGTCGGCCAAGACTAGAGCACAATTCTCCAAACCAACAAATAATCCTCAAAGAAAACACCTTCTAGATTTGAGAACACATTAATTTCCCATCATACCACCAACATAGAGACTATCAACAAAACCAAAACATAAGAATATTCACCATAATAAAATGCAGAGTCTCCCACATAGTATGCTGAGCAAGAAACAACAGTAGAATATAGAGTTGAAATCTTTCAGGGATAAATTTCTTCTCACAACAAAAAATGTCTCAAGATCTAGGATATAACTATTTGAATGAGTCATGATAACATGGTTAAGAGATTAGAGTCATATTAGATCTTGCGATGAATTTCAGACTCAAATAGCAACACATTGATCCATCACAAATGATCATTACTGGCAGAGAACAACTTCCAGTAAACCAAGTAGACTTCTCATAGAGTTATCACCATGTTGACATCAATGACAACATAGTAACAACCAACACGAACCATCCATACTTCATGCTCATGTTGCAAGGCTCCATAATGCCAACAATATCAACATTGCTTCTAAAAGGAAGGGCGATCAACATCATAATAGAATGGACTATGGTATGATGAGAAAGTTATTAAATATGAAAATAATGTCACAATAGAAGAACATCTTCAAATGAGTATACAATTCTCTGATCTTACCTTAAACCTGTTATATCTTTTCCATAGTAAAATTTTCTTGTTCAAAGGATAACTAAGGAAAGGAATAGGTCACAAGATAAATATAAAGGTTTCTTCAAACTTTGGATGATACAAATTGGATGTGATAAAAAATTTTAGTGCCACAAAGGGTGGGTATAGAAAGATGGGGGGACAAAAAGTGGCTAACTATCTTTCAAATTTAAAAGAAGTCATAATGTGAGCACGTTATAGTCAATATAAACAAAAAACAACTTTCATTCATTTTGATTTCTACATTTTCTTGCTAATATACGACCTAAAAACCCTCAAGAGCACACTCATGTTATAGGAGAGCTCTTTCTTCATTGTTTCTTCATTGAATATTTTCCAAAATGCCACCACAATGTCGGGGATGTCAAAGGAGTAAGTTTTTATTATTTTTTTATGTGAATTTGTTATTAAATAGGCAGATTTAATATGTTTTTTGATGTAAATTTATTTAATTTTCAAGAAATGATAATGCACCTCCAAACCATCGTAAAAATTCCTCTTTAAAATCTTGATTCTCCTTAACCTGAAATCCCTGCCAAAGAACAAGCACAACAAACACCTCCAACAATTCCTCAATATGCTCTAAGAACTCAAAAAAAAATTAATAGGGTAAATTGAAAACAACAAAAACAAAATTGAGGATATAATTGCAAGGTCGAAAGATACTGCAAGCTCAACCTCACATAGAGCCATGCTTGCTCAATCACTTGAATCGATGTTATCAAATGTAGATTTAAGTAGCAAAGAAATAACTAGTTGGTTGGATAAGAGACGAGAGTATAAACAATTTTATGCAGATAAATTATCTTATAAATAAGTGAAAGATGAACAAATTATAAAATTTGACCTATGTTCCCTATTCACAAATCCTATAATGAATCAACCTTTACACCCTTCAAGAAAGAGGTTCCCTATCCATTGGTGCAACTGCCGAGGGATAAAGAACCATTTTGGTAGACATGGTGGATGGTTGTTGACCATCCTCCATATAACAACAATGAGGTGCCATAATATTTTTTGAGGAAACTCTACTATGAGTTTGTCCTCAATAAAATCCCAAACTATTTTGATATGTGAGACTCTTAGGGTAGAGGTGGGGGCTCTGCATAGGACGGAGCTGTGGCACATCTTGACCCATAGTGGCCAATGGTATGAGAACTCACTAGAATAGAATATGAGCATGTGGATATCCCTTCCGTTGTGAAGGAGAGTGTTGAGGTCAAGGCACTACATTCAATTAGTTTCATGATACAAAGCCTCATACAACATGTCAGCCTTGTAGCATAGGGTGATTCAGGTGAGTCTTTAGGGAGTAGAGTTCCACCTCATATTTTTTAGGCTTATGGGGCACCCTATGGTTATGACCCCATGCATAGTCAAGATGCAGGTGCGCAGGATACATCTGCAGTTGATTAGATGGCGATGACATATGCCATCCTTCATGAGACATTCAACCTTGATAGTCAAGTAAATGATAGAAAGTTCATTGAATTTGATTTATTAAATTTCATTTTTGAAATGAAAGAATAACTAAAATAGTTTAATGATTATAATGAAATTTTAGGGTCATAGCGGTCCTCCACCTCCCTATTACGCAACGACATGTATTGTGGAGGCATGTAACTAGTAAATAATTATAAATATTACATGTGAATAGCATTGTTATATGAATGGTATTATTATATCTCATTTTTGATGTTGAATAGGTTAATCTTGGAGCTTCAATGGTAACACCTCTTAGTGGAGGTGGACATAAAAATTTCACTTAGGTAATATAGATTATATATTATATTTCATAATTGAATAATGTTTAATGAATTGAAGGTTATAAATAGTTTGTAAGCATGCTTTGTAATTTTAATTAATTTTATTTCAAGTTGTTATGCACTTCATAATCTATGAATTTCATTTGTTCATGTTGTTGACCTCAAAAATATAGGCTAGTGGCATCACTAGCTTATAGCATTCCATTCGCTCTTATCCTCCTAACTGTCATCACTAGCATACCATTTCAATAATATATGAATAATGTTATTTTATTTTTAGATGTTGTAATATCCCTTGTGAAATATTTAGAATAGAATTTTAAAATCCTTTAATAATTCTTGTGACTAAATTTGCAAATAGGGAAAAACGGTGAAATTGGGTATGCTGAAAATTGCACCAATGAAGCCACAAACACTCAAGATTTTTATTGCAGAACTAAATAAATTTTCTACAAAATTTTTGGAAGCATAATAGATTGTAAAAAGGAACTTTGGATATTCTATAGATATTCCCTTACAATATGCAGAATTGCCACCAATTTGGCACTAAAAAATACACCTGAAACCCTAATAGATTTGCACAAAAACTCTCTAGAATTTGAATATAAGAATATAACTAAAATAAAAATATTATGGAGATGTATCTAACAAAAAAATAACACACAAAAGTTCTGCTCACAACAGAAAAATAATAGATTACAAATTCCAAAGAAAACACCCCAAAATCCACAACCAAAACCTTGCAAAATCACACAATAAAACTCCTCTAAAAGAACAATTGCAACTCCTATATGAAGTTGCCTATGGAGACCTATAAACCCATTGCTTGCAAGTCTCTATCTCCTTGGTTTATCAGCCTGGAAGATAACTCCTTCAATGGTTTCTCAACCTTTGAAGAAGAAAGCATAAGCTTGTAAAAATGCATAAAGATACTTCTACATACAAAATGACCAATATTTATAGACTCTTGATCATCTAGAAACTTCTATCAAACATTAGATTCATGAAAAAATATTCCTCCCCAACTTTAGGCACTTACAAAATTTGTAAAATGCATTATAACACCTCTAAACTTAGCCTTTCATATTATACCACTTACAAGGCATCTTTTGACAATTCAAAATGCATTTTTTGAGGCACTTACATGAGGCTAAAGTGTTTTTTTCCAAAACTCACAACCCACCTATGTTGGAACCACTAAATAATTAATATTTATTTGTCCTTTAGATCAAAATTGCACCAAGGAAATATAAGTATTAAATAATATTATATTCCAATGTTGTCCTGATACCTCCGACTTACTATTTTTGGATAATGGAAACTTACTTTTTTTAATAAGTTCTATTTTTGGAAAAAGGGACATGAGAAGTCCTCCCTTCCAAAAATTGCTTGTGCTCAAGTAATTACAGCCGTAATGCTCCAGAATCCTTTTTCCACAATGATAAAACATGCCAAAATGAATATTAAGTCCCAATCCTATACCTGTGAAGAGCTACAATCTTTGCCAGAGTATTGTGCAAAAATGAGGACTTAGATTCCTTTGTTCCAATTCTATGAATACAAAAAAAAAATCTATACAATATAAGATTTTGTATGTGTAAGTAAATGATGTATTCATTCTCATACTCCAATTGAAACTCATCTTTCGACAAAGGTTTAGTAAGCTTGTCAAATGCACTACCATGTGATGAATCAATCCTGTAACTTTTGAACCTTCTTCCAATGATACAAATATGATTTTTTTCTTCTTTTAGGTCTGATATATGATTGAATGCACTCACCAATACAAAAATAAATAAATTGGGAAATCGAAACTTTTCTTACCTCCACAATACTAAAATATTCGGTGTAGGAATGTGTAGCAACAAGCTCATACTTTACCTCAACTTGAGAGATATTAATTTTAGCTTCATGGACTGATTTGAGATAGAAAAAGTGGAGTAGAGGAGTGGAAATTATCATCATACAACAACAACATACATAGAATAATCCTTCCAAGTTTGATTTTGTAAGCAACAATCCATCTGTATTGAAATTGTTGTTCTTTTTGAGACTATCTACAAGCACAAACTTATCACCCCATTTATTTGACTTATCACTCTGAATAATTTTCCAAGGAATACCATACATTTTCAGGTACACCCAAGCAAGAAACATATTATAATCCCCAATACATACAAATCCTATCAAATACTCATAGAATCTCCAAATCACAAAATATTGCCAATATAGTTCTACTCCAAGCTGAAAAACCAAAGCCACAACTTTTGAAGTTGACATGAGTTGAGAAAATAATAACAAGAAATGATCTACTAAAGCATAAAATTTATCTACAACAACACACTCCCCAATAGACCAAACCCATAAATCTTCACACAACTTCATAGGATACTTATAAACAACACACACATATTGCACTACAAGAACCACTTCCTTGTATCTTCTCCAAATAAGTGTTATGATAGGTGGATTAGTGATCTCCAATATCTTAGACCTTCTTCTAACATCATCAAGTAAGTATTCTTCCCCCAAACACACTAATATATAGTTTTTCATAACTGGATTTACTGAAATCAACAACATGCAATTGATGTAACAACTACCAAGATGACAAACCTGAGTAATAGTCATCAATATGTCTAATGTTGAATTAGTGGAAAGTCATGTGAGGTTTGAAAATATCTTCACCAACATCTGTACACCTCTAAAATTCTTCAAAATCAGCAACCCATAGATTATTTTCTTCAACAAGCTAAATGGTTTGGAGAAGAATTTGAAACCATTTCTTGAAACTTCGCTCTCCATGCTTTCAAACTTCATGGAGCTCGTCCTTTGAAAAACAACCATAACAACTCAATTTCCTAAAACATCATAATCCATAGACAAAGATGGTAAATTTTTTGAAATGGAAAGTACATAGCATGATATGGATACCTTCACAAACTTAACCCAAGCTTCTTGTGTTCTTCCCATCAATGTTGTAGCTTCTTTCTTTGTTTGAATTAAAATTATTACACATGGGCTACTAAGATGCATGATATTAAAATCATTACTATGTCCCTTGAGTTTCTTCCACTGTTGTACCTTCTCATGTGAATAGCCCTTAATGGAGACTTCTTGCAACTCCTCCTCATAAACACATAGTGTAGCATATGTCAACTTCATTCTCTCAAATTGAATGGAGCCCATCATTTGTGTTAAGGAAGCCCAAATATCATCCCTTGAAATATCCTATCCTTCCACAAATGGATTTGAAATGAAAAGAACATGACATGAGTTGTTTACGTTTTCAATCCCTTCCAAATATTCTTTTGTTGCATCCTCTTGAAAGCCTTGAATGTCATTGTCTTGGTCAAGACATGTGGCATTATTCTTCCACATAGCTTCCAACTCTATGACATGTTGGTTTCCTCTATCCTAAGGTATTAGTGGGAACATGATACTAAAAAATATTCTATGCTGATTTGGAAAAACTTGAAAATAAAAATGAAGACTATAATCCTTACCATAAAATGTGATAGCATGCATATCCCCCATCACCAAAAATCTTATTATCCATGAAACCCGTCTCTTGCAAGAATTCTTCAAATATGTGTCTACTCCTATTGTTTCCTTGAATACTCCTTCAAACACCATATTTTTTCCTTCACATGTTTTATTTATTATTCTAAAATGGTGATTATGTAGAAACTCACACATGGAATGCAACCATTACACACACATAACTATTTGAATACTTGAAGAGTAGAATGCATTACATACCCAATGTTTTGGTATTGATATTTTTAATCTCCTTAGTGGTTGTACCAAATTAAAATTGAATTCTCAATCATACTTTTTTCTGCACTACTCTGTCACCAACATCACCATGACTGTCCCAATCCTCATGAACTTCTCCTTTACCCATTTTATGGAAAACAAGGCTATTGTGTTTATACTCACAACCAAGGATTATGTGTCTTTGATCAACATCACGGTTGCTATATTTTGGGTATGAATCAAAACTAAACAATAAAAAATCTGATTTTTATTCAACATCATCACCATACCTTTCATCCTTAGCTTCCTAGATGTTATCCTCCTCGCATAACTCCTTATATGAAACTGAAAAAATATCAGAATGAAAGGGATATTCATTCCAAAATACACCCTTAACATGCTTAGGTGTTGGCACACTTGGGTCCCAAGTAAAAGTGGGCTGATTACTGCAATTAAGGTGAAAGTATTCATTATGCTTATGATATGTTATTTCCTTTTTGAGAGAGTCATGCTCCAATTCCCTTGAACTAAAATCTTCCTTTGTTGATTTAGGAGTTTTTGAGAAATTCACAATAAAAATGTCACTCTCATAATGAAGATCATTAGTAGGATAAGGTTGAGCTATAAAATCCATCATGAAATCATTTTAAAAAATAAAGCCATCATATTGACCATCCTCACTTGGAACTAGCTCATTTTCCATACTTACATTTTCCTGAAATGGAAGCTCACTAGAAAGCATTGAAATATTTTCTTTAATTAAATAATCATTAACTTCAACCACTATGGCTTGGAGTGCATTTGGTTGAAATCTCTCTTCTTTTTGTAAATTTGATTTTTCTTTATGATGCATCACCACCATCTCCTCCATATCTTGAATTTGTGTCTCAATTGTTTCTATCATCGTCTCAAGTTTTTTATCATCTTTCAACCTTTTTTCTTCAAATCTATCAATCAACCTTTTACAAAATTCATCAAATGAATTTACCTGAATGTGATCTTGGGTGTTCATACCTTGGTACCACCAATCATGAGCAAATACTTCAAGGTGCAAGATCACATATTGAATGGAAAATTTCTCCTCCATGGAACTAGAATAGTAACATTCTTGCATCTTGAATAACCATGCTCTAATTGAAATCTTGCCCGACCCATCAAAAGTTGGTGCTAAAGGTTTTACAATTTGCCTTCTACGATGGTTTGGGTGATGTTTGTAGCCATTTGTAGCTGACATCCTTTTCATTAGAGTGACATAATCATTGTATGGAAACGAAATGCTAAATCCTTCATCTTGATTGACATAGGTTTCTCTAATGGCTGCTAGTTCTCTTGCCAAATCTTCCATAGGATCACCAACATCAACCATGTTTAAACTCCTCTTTCCTTTTTACAAAATATGATCAAACCCTTAGGATAGAAATATCATGGCTCTGATACCATTGTAATATCCCTTGTGAAATATTTAGAATATATTTTAAAATCCTTTAACAATTCTTGTGACTAAATTTGCAAATAGGGAAAAATGGTGAAATCGGGTATGTTGAAAATTGCACCAATGAAGCCACAAACACTCAAGATTTTATTGCAGTACTAAATAAAGTTTCTATATAAATTTTGGCAGCATAATGGCCTGTAAAAAGGAAATTTGAAACTTCTACAGATCTTCCCTTACAATATGCACAATTGCCACCAATTTGGCACTGAAAAATACACTTGAAACCCCAATAGATTTGCACAAAAACTCTCCATAATTTGAATATAAGAATATAAATGAAATAAAAATATTCTAGATCTATATCTAACAGAAAAATAATAGATTATAAATTCCAAAGAAAGCACCCCAAAATCCACAACCAAAACCTTGCAAAATCACACAATAAAACTCCTTTGAAAGCACAATTGCAACCCCTGTATGAAGTTGCCTCTGGAGACTTGTAAACCCACTGCTTGCAAGTCTCTATCTACCTATTATATCAACCTAGAAGATAAATCCTTCAATGGTTTCTCATCCTCTGAAGAAGAAAGCATAAGCTTGTAAAAATGCATAAAGATACTTCTACATGCAAAATGACCAATATTTATAGACTCTTGATCATCTAAAAACTTCTACCAAACATTGGATTCACGTCCAAATATTCCTCCCCAAATTTAGGCACTTAAAAAAGTCATAAAATGCATTACAACACCTCTAAACTTATCCTTTCATATTATACCACTTACAAGACATCTTTTGATAACTCAAAATGCATTTTTTGAGGCACTTACATAAGGTTAAAGTGCTTTTTTTCAAAACTCACGACCCACCTATGTTGGCACCACTAAATAATTAATATTTATTTTTCATTTAGATAAAAATTGCACCAGGGCAATATAAGTATTAAATAATATTATATTCCAATATTATCTTGATACCTTTGACTTACTATTTTTAATAAGTTCTATTTTTGGAAAAAGGGACATGACAGATGTTGCAAGTAGACACTCCTCCCGATGTTGATAGATTAATGGAGCATGGCGTGTCTACTGCAATAGATAGCTTGATGTTTTTGATGGGGGTATGAGACAAACTAGTAAATTTCAAATTACATTAATTGTTATAGCTCTTTATTATTGAAAAATCAAATGAATATTGATTTGTAGTTTAATTTCTATATGGATGCTTTCTATAAGACTTTGGAATGCCATCACCTAAGCATGTCATTGTTGTGAAAGACGAGAGAGATCATTTGGAGGTAGTAAGTGATTATTTTGTTAAATATTTCATTTTTTATAATGCAATCTCTATATAGTAATGTTTGTACTATTTATTGTAATAGGTATGGCTCCATGAAGAATTAAATAGGAGGAATATCCCTTGTGTTCAAAGTAGACCACAATCATATGCATATCTATCCCCTGATAATCAAAGGCCGTTGCGATCTATTTTCTTCACTTGGAGGGGGTGATTATTTATTGGGGTCCTTTGGTGTATGCCTATATGGTAGTTTTGGATATATTTTGCATTGCATATACTTGACATTGTATGCCTATATGGTATTCTTGTAAGTCTATATGGATATTTTGTATATATGTTATACTTATATCACATATATTGATGTATGCCTATATGGCTATTTGGTTAATACACATCTTTTTTATTGATGTTGTCCATATTTTCATTAGAAATCCATGCTTCAATGGATATTTGTAGATGGTTTACTTCAAATATTTAAAATCCAAGTGCATTCAATGCACTCTTCTTTTATATAATTGTAAATATATAGAGTTTGAACATTATTCTCCTCTAAGATTATTTTAGGAAGTGTTTTTCCATACCTTTCTTCCTTTCAATTCCAAGTTCTCAAAAGCACTAGTGAACCTTCTATATTTGCTAAAATAGAGTTATTAACATTCAAAACCTTGAGAAAAATATTATGCAATGCACCCAAGATTGAGGCTAAGGAAAATATTGGGAAAAATTTCCCCACATTAGAATAATCCATGTAAGAAAATAGCTACAATCCTCTCATATAAAAGAAACATTCTTTCATGTAAGAGTAGTCAACATACTACAAATCAAGCACCCAAAACCCTAATATGTTTGCATTATCTTCTCTAGGTTGAGACAAAGGTAAGAAACTATAACAAGGTGATATACAGTGACATGATCATCACATTGACTCTCAAAATGACACTAATTCTATTAAGAATACTAATCAAGAGGTGCAATTCCATAACAATAGTGTTGTGACCACTAATGATTTCAAGGAATATATCTCTTTTACATGAACTATTGGGTGAATTGAAAACCTAGCCATGTCATCATTGACATCATCAATCAAATGAATATAATAATGCATGATGCAATCTAACACCTAGGTCTCTCTACCACTACACATCTAAGCCCATACTCTCTAGGTTCATTGTAGCATGGTAAGGAAATTCATGTAATTATACAATGCACTTTCAAGTATGTAACTAAAAATGAGCAACACATTTTTACATACGACCTCATACCTCTAGAAGTTTGTGATATAATTCTTGGAATACATCTACCATTCCAAACCCCAATAGTGGATTCTATGAATCAATAATATTTTGACCTCAAAAAGTCTAAATTATAAGACAAAATAGCATGCTTCTTATGTATACTTCATGTATTATGTGTATTCATGTATATGTTGCATAATTCCTATGTGTACTTCACGTATTACATGTATTCAAATTTATGCTTCATGCTTCCTATGTATACTTCATGTATTCATGTGTATGATTCATGCTTCTATATATACTTAATGTATTACGTGTATTCTTCATGCTTCTTGTGTATACTTCACATGTTACATGTATTCACATGTATGCTTCATGCTTCCTATGTATACTTCATGTGTTCACATGTATGCTTCATGCTTCCTGTGTATATTTCATGTATTATGTGTATTCACGTGTATGCTTCATGCTTCTTGTGTATACTTCACATATTCATGTGTATTCATGTGTATGCTTCATGCTTCCCATGTATACTTCATGTATTATGTGTACACATGTATGCTTTATGCTTCCTATGTATACTTCATGTGTTCACATGTATGCTTCATGCTTCCATGTATACTTCATGTATTATGTGTATTCATGTGTATTCTTTATGCTTTCTTGTATACTTCACGTATTATGCATATTCACGTGTATTCTTCATGCTTCCTATGTATACTACATGTGTTCATGTGTATGTTTCATGCTTCCTATGTATACTTCATGTATTATGTGTATTCATGTGTATGCTTTATGGTTTTTGTGTATAATTTACGTATTACATGTATTCACATGTATACTTCATGCTTCTTGTGTATACTTCATGTGTTCATGTGTATGCTTCATGCTTCCTATGTATACTTCATGTGTTCATGCGTATAATTCATGCTTCCTATGTATACTTCATGTATTATGTGTATTCACATGTATTCTTCATGCTTCATGTGTATACTTCATCTGTTCATGTGTATGCTTCATGTTTCTTATGTATACTTCATGTATTACATGTATTCACATTTATGCTTCATGATTCTTGTGTATTCATGTGTATGTTTCATAATTCATGTATTATGTATATCTATTTGTTTGCTTCATGACCGGATGTATCTTCAACAAGATTACTCCATATATATTTATGATTATGTTATGCTTAGAAATTATGAAAATATTAAAAATGTTGTTTGTCTAAATGCTTTCTAGGTTGATAAGCACTAACATAAAAGGGAGAGCATTTTATTTGAGAAAGACATCCATAATATCATCGAAGAATTCAATTAAGAATAGAACCTTAGGAAATATTGCAAATAAATCAATTTAGGTTCTCACGAATAGTGATGATATGATTTAGGTTGTGACTTTTCAAAGGAAAAAAGTTGTGACCCTTCGAATAGGAAAGACTATGACCCTTTTATAACAAAGGAAGGTGACCATGCATAGTGTAGATGTTCCCACTTGTATGTGTTGGCGCTAATGGTTTGGCCCCACGAAGAACAAAACAAAAGTAGCATACCTTGCAACTTTACACTACATGCATTTAATGACTTTTGGGGCATCAAAAAAGCTTTCACCACAGCCAAATGGCTTGGAGATATGAAAATACGAGAGAGGTTATTGTAGATGGACCCAATATGATCTTGTAGCTTTAGACTAAATGTTTCTAGGTGTCACTATTTCAAGTAACAACTCATCAAAGTTCATTTCCCTTTTGCACTTTGGTCTCTTAAGGGAAAACATCGATGCAATATAGCTCAAAACATTTTGGCATGATGGGGTGTGAAAAAAGACCTTGCCTAGTGTAAACCTACCTATTCAAATGTGGTGGAATTTTTAGTTTGGTCCCACAATGAATAAAAAAATTACACCACCTTGCAACTTTAGACTGCATGTATTTTACACTTTTTCCATCAACTAAAAACTCAACACCACGGGAAAATGGCTTAGAGATATCAAAAATCAAGAGAGGTTATTGTAGAGGGCACCTATATGATCACATACCTTCAAATGGAATGTTTCTAAGCACCATTGTAGTGTGGGCTTAAGGTTTTGCAAAACCTCCCTTCATCATAGTCGAAGCTGTGATGATTGTTCAAGTCCCTCTTTTTCTCCTCCATTGGCTAGTGAGCTCTTGGTGGAGGTGGTAACGTTTCACTCCTCTCCTTTACGATTTGGTTGAGTAGCTCTTTACTATTTTGTAGTGTTATTTGCATTTCTTCTTTCTTTACTTCTATATCGTATATTTCTCTATTGTTGCTATTTGGTTTTGTGTGGAGGTGGAAACACCAAAATAGAGGTTTGACTGAGGCAGGCCCCTATATAGCCCCAACAAATTTCCCCTCTTTCTTGTGTGTAGGTGGACATGCATTTGGAGCTAGTTGGAAAATAGGCATTTTTGTGAGATTATCTTCATCACCATAGTTCTTGTCTATTTACTTTATCATTTCAATATCTATTTTGTATACTTTATCATTCTATTTTTACCATCTAGATTGAACTAGCTAGGCTGGCAGTATGTCTTTTTGGGAGTTTTACTGTGTTCACTATTTTTTTGTCCTACAATGTCAACACACCTGAGAGACGCCAACGCACCACACTGATGTCCAAAACTGCACTGTCGTCCTTGGACAGAGATTTGTCTGAAGAGTGATCAAATGAAATTATAGTCCTCATCATTCTTGTCCCTCATTTCAAACACCCCTTTAGAGTGAGGTAAGTTAGGGCAGCCTTCCACTCTTGGCTCTCCATGACTTGGGGCCTTGATGTGGTTGGTCCCTCTCTCTTACATTTTTGGTGAACCTGACGTGAACCAACTTCTGTTCATTTTTTGGTGTTGAGGCTTTTCCCTTGTACCTTGTGATCATTGTGCCCCTAAGTGTTGTGAAGGTTTATGAGCATCACAACCCAGTTCACAACCTCTGGGTATATTTTTAGGAGAAGTGTATGACTCCTTCCGATGGAGAGGATGAAGTTCACTACTAGTTTCTCTACATGCCTTTTTTCCAGATCCACCATTGTTCTTGCTATTTAGGAGTAGTTTTCGAGAGGCAAGGTAGGAATCTTTGATGAGACCAACCACGTCCCCACTCCTCCTACATCTCCTACATCGTCATTGGTAGACGAGTATGAGGCTATTCACATTCCTTCAAAATATATCTCTATCCTTAGCAAAGGACTAGGTGACTTGGAGAACATTTGGAAGAGGACTCGAAGATGGATAGGGCCGCTAGGGTTATCAGTGAAATAAAATATATGGTTGGAAAAGATCAAACATGCATAGAGCTCTTGGCTAGTCTCTCTAGTCCGACTGAAGCATGTGCTCCTTCAAATAATCCTAACATTGTACAAAGGGCCACTTTCGAAGATCATGAGAGACAACTAGGAATATCAATCCATCCCATGTTTGTCTACATGGCCGATGCATTCCCCTTGATCAAAATCCTTTTTCCTTTGAGAAATCTGAAACTATCAAGGTGAACAAAGTACCCTTAGGGTTTAGCTTCACCCCTCTTGTCACCTCTAGTGGTGGAGGTTTTGGAAGGTTGAGTGGTGGAGGCTTTAGTAGTGGTGGTGGCTTCGGTGGAGAAAGTGGCACTGGTGAAGGCGGTTTTGGTGGAGGCCATGGTAGTGGCTTTGGAAGTGGAGGTGGCTTCGGAGGAGGCCCTGTTAGAGGCGGTGGCTCTAGCAGTGGTTCTGGTAGTGGTCACACCGGTGACTCTGGAGGTGGCTCTAATGGTGGTTGTAGAGGAGGATCCTCTGGCCCTATGTATTCTAATGACCCTATTCTGAACACTCTTCTTTAGAATATGGGTAAGATGCAAAGCCAGCTGGCAAGTCTCTCCTAGGCCTCTACCTAGCCTATCTTTCAACCCTTTTTCTAACATAGCCCATTATCGGTAGCAATTTTAAACACTCCCTTCCCCTAAGGGATGGAGATTCCCAAATTCAAAAAATATGGTGGCAAAGGGGACCCACAAACATATGTGTCTGCCTTTAATGCCCTATGTACAAATTTCTTCCATCATGATGCATTGATGGAAAATCTATTCCCCCGATCTCTCGAGGATACAATGCTCGAATGGTATTGTTCCTTACTCGATAATTCCATTTTCTCATTTGATCAACTTGTAAACCAGTTCCTATGATAGTTCCAAGCTAACATTAGACCGAAGATGGCCTTTTCAGATCTTGTCCAATGCAAACAAGGTGATAACAATAAGATTACTGATTTTATAGTGTGATACCAAGCACTCTTTTCACAAATTTTGTATATGTTGCCTGATTCTAACGTATAGAAGGTGTTCATAAGGAACTTGCAAAGACCTTGACAAAAGAAGTTTTCCCTTATGAAATACCCTTTTTCACGCATTTTTGTGCTACATTACGGGAGTATCAACAAATGGTAGTTCAGTTCGGGGGATCCTCCTCATGCTCCCATTTAGAAGGAAAGTCCATTGTATCGATCTCTGGGAAAGGTAAGGCCGCCATGAATGTAGTAGCTGCTACGATTGATAACAACCTCAAACACAACTGAAAGTTCACAAAGTTAGCAAAATCTTATTCTTCCATCTTGTAGAAGCTACTAAAAGATAAGATCATAACTTTGGAGAACCCTAAGCCTCATAAAGAACCATTCCCTAGTTGGTATGATCCAAATACCTTCTATCAATACCATCGAGTTAACGTACATGATACCGAATGTTGTATGTGCTTGCATCATGAGATACAAGACCACATTGAGGACAATACTATTCACCTTGATGGAAGTAAACAAAATGCAAACAAATTAGTGGAAAAAGAAAATAGTGAATTGCAGATATACACAGACCCATTTCTGTCACATTCTGCTAAAATGATTATCAATCCCTCTGATTCTACCACTTGGTCCAAGGCATATGTTAACATGGTCACAATTACTCCTACCACACAACTTGCTCCTAGCTCCCCAAATGTGACATTCACATCATAAGATTTAACCTTAAACAACAAGCCCTCTCCCCTCTACATTCCCGCTCAGCTCAATGGAAACATTGTGATAGGGGTCTTAGTCAATCTCGTGAGCTGAGTGAATGCCATTATAGAAGAGACGTTGCGGATTAACTCATTGCATAGAAAATAGTACGAAGATACAAAATCTACCATCCATACGCATGATGGTCTTTGTCTAAAGCCGTATGGCTCAATAAATTTGTCCATTCTAGTAGGACCTAGGGTTGTAGACACAGTCTTTGATGTTATCCCAGAGTCAAATCTGTTCAAGATGAAGTTAGGCATACCTTGGCTAGCTTCCATGAATGGAATTTCCTCCATAATCTACAAATGTTTAAAGTTCTCCCATGAAGGTGTTGTGCACATAGTGCATGACATTGGATACCAACCTCTAGTATCTCGTAGGGGATATTCATTAGACCACTTTTGGCCCGCCCTGGTTAGTCTACTCCCTCCAAGAATAGACCTACTTTACAAAAACTATGTGAAGTATAAGACTAGGGACAAGGGACAACCAAAATTTCTCTTCTAGTGGTACAGTAGCCAGTTGCCTCCTCTTCTCGAAAAGGAAAAGAGAAGCTATCTCGTCCTCGGGATGGATCTCCTCCTCATCTTTCTAGAGAAGAGTTTTGGATGAATATGCTTAGCTTTTATCCGCTGAGTCCAATGATACCATCCTAGCGTAGACCTAGGATCAGGATATTAGACCTCCCTACTAAACCACTTGAACCTTGGTACTAATCTTATATGGTAGAGGAAAAGGTCCCCATGGGGAATCTTCTGTCTCAGCCTCCGCGGCCTCCTATTGCTTCTGCTCCTAAAAAAATAAACAAGAAGAGGCCCACTATCGAGGCATTAGATCCAACTCCCCCCATTGCTTCTCAACCTATTCCCTCTACTCCCATTTAGGAGCTTGTCCCTTCACTGGAAACAACTATGGAGGACACTCCCATGGTTGAGTAGGAGTATTCCACTCCTTTGCAACCTCTAGTCTCTAGCTCGAAGAGTTGTAGAAACTACCTTGCATGCGAATGCAAACACTAGAAAAAGGATCTTGTGGCTGAGTAGGCTCTTTACAGAGGAAGGAAGAGGAGTTGAATACCTTTTTCTCGAGGCCTCTCACCGCATCCTCCTCTCTCCTCCCCTTGGCTTCCATTCAAATAAGCTCTGCATCGCTTCTGGCTTTTGTTGTGAGTATGAATGCGCCTAACCCCAAAAAGGTGTAGGTGTTCATCACTCCTTTGGTGGAGCCTCCCTTGTTGACATTCCTTTTGGATGTCCCTCCTTTCCCAAAACCCATAGATATGCCAAACAGTTTGGTGGTATCTATTGTGGTTTTCTCTTCCTCATCTTCCTCTGCACCTCTTACATCATTTGTGGGGAGTTCATGTCCCCCAACAAAGTAGGTGGAGGGTGGTCCGTCCAAAACAAAGGACGTAAGAGGAGCCCACCTTCTCTGAAAGGTGGTCCCATGCTGACTTGTTTTGCTTTAGTGACAGAACCAATCCTGGCTTCCCCTGAGTTCATCATCGCTCTTGAGTCACTCGGTGAGCCTAGTGGTGAATCTTGGGAACAACCTCCCCATCCATTGAGGTATGACATGGCACTCTAGTGAAGTGCATGTTTAACTCTCTGGATGAAGTTTCGGTCTTGTCAGTGATCACAAAATCATTGACCATAGCTCCACAAGAGCCAGGTGATAGAGACCTTGCTAGGGCCTTCTTCCTTAGCCCTTGTTGTGGGAGGGTCAGAAGCTCCTCCTCTTAAGATTCCACCACTGTAGGCTCATCCTCCTTTCCCTTATGATGATCTAGAGTGGGAAGTGGATGACCTCCTGGTTGATCAGTGTTAGGGGGAGGCCTCTTCTTTATCTTTAGATTAGATGTGTGTGTGTTGTGATGTGTTCAATGAATCACATTCTCACTTAAAACCCTGACGAAATGTGTTTCCTTCATTATGGGTTCGCAAAGAAAGAACTTGAGACCTTCCCTTTGAGGAGGGAGCAGCTTTGACCTTCCCCTCACAAGGGGGAATTTTCTTCCTTTCAAATTCCTTGATGAAGTGAACATCTTTCAAAAGGATTCCTTGATGATGAATTGATTTGAGAAAGAATATCTCTTCCACACTTTCAAACAATGTGTCCTTTGAGTGGACCCCTTTCTTCACACCAGGTCCCCAAGGGACCCCTTTGAAAATATTTCCAATCTATCGACAGTCTACATGATTGTTCACTTACTTTCCTGCATGGCCGCTTTTAGACATGTTCTATCTGTGGGTAAACATGCTGCTTTGCAGGTGCGCCTGTGAAGCTACTTTCTGACTTTGCAGAGTCCCCTTCTTTGGATTTCCTCCATGTGAGAGATCTTGGGGAATACCTCCTTGTAGGTTTACAGCCTGTAAGGCGCTTCTTCTGAACTTCCTCCATGTGATAGATCTTGGGGGTCACTCCCCTATAGGTTTGCAGGCTTGTAGGGCGCTTTCTCTGGGGTTTCTTTCATGTGAGAGATCTTGGAGGACACCTTTCTTGTAGGTCTGTGAGCCTATAGGGCACTTTTTCTAGGGTTTCCTTCATGTGAGAGATCTTGGAGGACACCTTCCCTATAGGTCTGTGGGCCTATAGGCACTTTTTCTGGGGTTTCCTTCATGTGAGAGATCTTGGAGGACACCTTCCTTGCAGGTCTACAGGCCTGTAGGGAACTTTTTCTAGGGTCTCCTTCATGTGAGAGATCTTGGAGGACACCTTCCTTATAGGTCTGTAGGTCTGTAGGGTGCTTTTTTTAGGTTTCCTTCATGCGAGAGATCTTGGAGGACACCTTACTTGCAGGTCTGTAGGTCTATGAGGCGCTTACTTCTTAGGGCTTCCTTCATGTGAGAGATCTTTGGGGTCACCTCCTTGTAGGTGTATGGGCCTGTAAGATGCTTTCAATCTGCAACTTCATAGTTTTGTTGGGCTATGGAGTCATTTTCCTACCCTGTGCTTTTGATCTTGCTAGATCATAGTCTGCTTCCTTGACAGTTTAGGTATAAATTTCTAACCTTATTCACTCTTTGATCTACTTTACCGAAGCACTCATCAATATTCGTGCTCACTAAAGTGGGGAAAAAATGTATAGGAGTGAATTTGCACCCCTTGCACAAATTTCCCTTTTGTACATTCTCACCTTAGAAAACCAAATCCAAAGTCAAAATTCCACATTAGTTGGCTGGCTTCGTTCCACTTGGCACCTGTCTATTGTGTCGGTAGAAGAATATTTGTTGGGAATGCGCGTGTGACATGAGACATCCATGTGGTGCGCTTACATCCCTGACGAATTCCTACGTCTAAAGTTGGCAGAGGTGTTACACTTCCTATTGGGAATAATTTGTAACATCCCTCTTCGACCAATCGACCCTGAAAATAGCAGATTCTTCCCTCTTCTTCTTCAAATTCATCCATTCTTCATTTAATCCATCTTTTTTTGCATCCTCTAAGCATTCAACTTCATGCTCTTGGCATTCTCCACTCTCAACAACACTTTAGCACTCCATTACAATAGCAATAACACTCCATCAACTCTATTAAGCAAGTGTGAAGCAAGCCATTGCAGCGTGGGCTTGAGGTTTTATGAAACCTTCCTTCATCATAGTTGAGGCTGTGGTGATTGGTCAAGTCCCTCTTTTTCTCCTCCATTGGCTAGTAAGCTCTTGATGGAGGTGGTAGAATTTCATTCCTCTCCTTTACGATTTGGTTGAGTAGTTCTTTACTGTTTTGTAGTGTTATTTGCATTTCTTCTTTCTTTACTTCTTTATTGTATATTTCTCTATCATTGCTATCTGGTTATCTATGGAGGTGGAAACACCAAAACATGGGTCTGACTGAGGCAGGCCCTTATATAGCCCCACCAAATTTTCCCTCTTTCTTGTGTGTAGGTGAACATGCATTTGGAGCTAGCTGGTAAATAGGCATTTTTGTGAGATTATCTTCGTCACCCTAGTTCTTGTCTATTTACTTTATCATTTCAGTATTTATTTTGTATACTTTCTCATTTTGTTTTTACCATCTAGATTGAACAAGCTAGGATGTGAGTAGGTCTTTTTGGTTGTTTTACTGTGTTCACTATTTTCTAGCCATACGAATGCCAACACACCTGAGAGATGCTAGTGTGTCGCGTTGACGTCCCATAATTGTGCTACCATCCTTAGACAAAGAGCTGTCTCAGGCACAATACCAACTCTAGAAAACTAGCTCACCTAGCCCAAAGTAAAGTTTGGGTCTAAAGAGTGATCAAAGGACATTATATTCCTGTAAGGGACAACTCGTCAAAGTTTGCTACCTTTTTGCACTTTGGTCTCTTAAGAGATATCATCGGTGCAATGTAGCTCATATTGTTTTGGCATGTTTGGGTATGAAACAAGATTTTTCCTAGTGTAAAGCTACCCATTCAGACATGTTATAACTATCATTTTGGTTGCAGGGTGAACAAAAAAAATTACGCCACCTTGCAACTTTACATTGCACGCATTTGATGCTTTTTCCATCAACTCAAAACTTGACACCACAGGAAAACGACTCGAAGATATTGAAAACTGAGAGAGGTTATTGTAGAGGGGACCTACATGATCCCATACCTTTAGAAAAAATGTTTCTAAGTGCCATGATTTTTGAGTAACAACTCATTAAATTTTGTTTCCTTTTTCCACTTTGGTCTCTTAAGAGATATCATCGGTGCAATGTAGCTTGGACTGTTTCGACATGTTTGGGTGCAAAACAGGACCTTACCTAGTGTAAAAATACCCATCCAGATGTGTTGGAACTATTGGTTTGGTTGCATGACGAACATAATGAAAATCATACCACTTTGCAACTTTACACTAAATGCATTTGATGCTTTTTCCATCAACTAAAAACTCAACACCATGAGCAAACAACTTGGAGATATCAAAAATTGAGAGAGGTTATTGTAGATCAGCCCTACATGATCTTGTACCTTTAGATAAAATATTTCTAAGTGCCACAGTTTTTGAGTAACAACTCGTAAAAGTTTTCCACCTTTTTTCACTTTTGTCTCTTAAGAGATATCACCAGTGCAATATAGCTCAGATTGTTCCAACATGTTTGGGTGTGAAATAGGAACTTGACTATAGTAAACCTACCCATATGAATGTGTTGGAACTATTGGTTTTGTTGCACGATGAATAGAATGAAAATTACACCACCTTGCAACTTTACACTCCATGCATTTAATGCTTTTTCTATCAATTGAAAACTTGACACCACGGGAAAACGACTCAAGGATATCAAAAACTGAGAGAGGTTATTGTAGAGAGGCCCTATATTATCTCATAACTTTAGAAAAAATGTTTCTATGTTTCATGGTTTCCAAGTAACAACTTGTGAAAGTTTGATGCCCTTTTGCACTTTGGTCTCTTAAGAGATATTGTCGATGCAATGTAGCTCAAAATGTTTTGGCATGCAGGGGTGAAACATAAGATCTTTGAGTTGGTTGGAGAGTATGGAGAGTGGTGAAGGCTTTGGAAGAATGAGTAGTTAATGAAATTTCTCCTATGAACACTAATAAGACATTCAAATCCAGGGTTTACAAATTCTAACTAGTTTTTGTAAATGAAAGCTTCAATTACTTAGTTGTTGAAGATTATGATTTGATTTATTATTGCTGATCAACTTGGTCAGAACCAAAATATGAACTTTAAAATTGACACTAAATAAATAGAAGTGCATTATTACCCTACCTTAGAGCATAATCTTAAAAATATATCAAGAATAAAATGAAAAAAAAAATGATTATTGCAAATGATTCATCTTTTTATAAAAAATGTGAATGTACCTTGGTGCTAATCTCCTATGTACCTACACACTATATCATACTTGTTTACCCTTACTTAGAGCAATCTTCTATGTATTGATGATATCTATTGTCCATATGATTTTCATAGTTATCATTCAATATATATTCATTGTTACATGATGCTATCAATGATTCTTTTTGCATCACTTTTTATGAGTACATAAGAGTGTAGATCATACTTACCACACAAAGTTGAACAAAATTACATGGCCATATTAAATATGTTATATCAAATTGTTACACCTAAGAACATGGACCATTTACCACCACTAATGGAACTGTGTCATGTCATTTTGAATTGATAGTGAAACACAACAAAAGATGGTGTGTAGTTTTTATCACAAAAAAGTCCACTATGTTCCATTTTAAATAGACTTACCATAAATATGCATATAATCTACCCAATATTCACAACATATGTGTAAAAATGTAGCAGAAAAAAAGGATAAACTTTAAGTTAAAGAGGGGTAGTAAGTCCTTCCTATGCCATATGAAATTTGGAACCAAAACATAAGTAAAGTTGAAATGTGAAAACAAAAGGTCTAACTATCAACTAAATACATTAATATCAATAATATGAATTTATAGATTTAATGTGCACACTTACAAACTAATCCAACAAACCATCCAGTTCTGCTCTACTCTTTATTATCTCAAGTATTGCCTCATGGTCAGAATCATGCACCTTCCACAAGTTCTTATTCAAAGGTCTACCCTAATATGATATCCAATGAACATTGGATTCCATGAAAAGGTTTGAGTAATGAAGAATATTCCAATGCATGTTAAAGTATTGAAACAACCAAACATTAACACTCTTATGTGGGTACCTTCTAACCCATGTTCCAACAACAACCACTGAGCCTATAGGTTATTCAATGTTTTCTCCATTTGTAATTAGGGCCTCCAATTTATTTTTGGCCTCAAAACAATGACACAAGTAATAATCCATTCCCTCTTCATTGTCTTCATCTTCAATAACTACATAAACATGCCCTAGATTGATATGTGCAAAAAATTAGATGAATTTAGTCAACATTATAAAAACACTACAAAGTAAGATAACATTAGGAATTTCAAAAACTATGTAAGTAGATATATTACCTAGTTGAACTAGATATGATATGTGATCAAAGTCAACTGATGATTCCATTTGTGTTAGTTCTAGTGTCATTAGGAGTTGATACATGTTAAGTAGGCTAAGAAAACTTAACCACCATTCATCAACCCACTCCTTTGACTCACACTCATTCTAGGATTGAATTGTACATGAAGAACAAAAGCATACCATATTCCATGTATGGATACTCCATGAACCTATATTAGATTTTTTGAAAGAGTGTATCTCAATTGATCCTATTAGTGTACAACAATCCTCATATTGTTCAATGTTAGTATCATCTATCAACCAAAAAATTATATGAATTGAAGACTTACCTTCATTACCTAGACCCATTGAAGCATTACGCTACTCAATGATTGATATTACATCTATCAACTTTGCATTATCTTTATAATTTAACTCTTCTCATGTTGTGGCCCTTTTGATACATGCTCTTACACCATCATGATCCCCCTTTCCATGTCTGACCTCACAAAAGTTCCACATATACTAAACACTTGTAATATTATGCATCCTTCTCAACCAATAGAACATGCACAAGTTCTTAAATTGTGATGCACAATTATCCAACCATATGATATGTTGGTTGAATGATATGCCCCTTCTAGCTAAATTATGGTAGAACACATAAAAGCAACCTTGCACAAAATCTATAGAATGTGTGCGATCATCACTGATATAAAATGGTACTCCCTTATGTTCTTTTTGTAATCCTCTATATTGTCATTGGCATGAATGAATGCTATGTGCACAAATATAGAAACCTGCGTTGAGTTGTAATATTGTGATTGCACCTCATGCTATGGTTGTAGACTATATTTCTTTCAAAATTTGGCGACTGAAAAAATTCTACCAAGTGGAAATGTGTCATTGTATAGCTTGAATTGCAAGCCCAACCATCAAGCTTTATGGGTATGCCTTACATACTCATACACTATACTATTACAAAATGTAGACATAAACTGGTACACTAGAATCTTTTGAATAACCAAATCACATGTTTTTGCTTATTTACCATCTTTTTTATTGTAGGCCACTATTTCATACTTGCCAAACTATACTAGCTCATTTCCAACCACATATGTAATTTCCATATGTTCACATACTGGCATACATTGCAAGCCACCACAATGCTAACATGTTCCATCCAAGCATAATTTCCTACAAAATAATTGACCTTCCTCTCTTTCACATAAATTTGTTGATATGAAGTCTCTTGAAGATGTATGTGGGGCATGCATGCCATAGTCTAGCAAAAAAAAAGTTATATATTCACCATATGAGATTATTACAACATATGGCAGCTATACATTCATTGTTTCCAAACAAAACTTGAATATTGTAGGTTTGAAAATGTGCATATTAGTCAATTTAAGCTACTGCACATTTCATATCAGACCTTAACCAACATTTTTATTTGGATTATTTGTCATCTATAAGTGAATTTTTCTAGTTTGGGGTGAAGTTGAAGTTGTTTCCCAGCCATAGAGGGTTAGACAACAAGTTTTTAGTGATTACTTTAGAGAGTGTGAGGAAGATGAGGGAAATGTTGCAATAAAGGGAGCCTTCAAGGAGGTTAACAAGTGTTTTTTGTGGTCTTTGTGGAAAGTGGGATGATCTTGAGATAAATGATTTCTCTTCACTATTATTTTAGTCAAGAGATGAAGAGTATTGTTAGAATTGGCTATGGATGCCAAGATCTATGGACCAAATGGAAAGCACAAAAAGAGAGATAAAGAATATGACAAGAATAAACTATATTCAATGTCAATAATATGAGATGATTACAATGAGAGAGACCCCTTGGTTATATAGCCAAGGTGAGAACATAGAAGGACATAAGATTATGACAAGTGTCGTAATCTTATGACATGAGACAACTAGGAAAAGCTATCACTCCACCTAAGGTGGAGAGATAATCACATGATGTGTCCAAAAAAGGTGGAAGTGATAAAGTAATGACATGTCAAGTCAACCAAAAGTGGAAATTCTCTAACAACCTCCTATGTGGTCCCTAAGTAAACTTAACTAAGGTGTAATTATGAACTAGGACAAGGTACAACACATTTAATTACACCAACAAGTATAAACCCTAGGGGAACCACAAATGCAAAAATAGTGAACCTATCCACAAGGTTATGGCAAGGGCTAAAAGATTAGAAAAAGGATATCTTTACAAAAAAAATTGTGGGCATCAATAGCCCAAATGGAGATATCAACGACATATACTCAATTCAAAATATGGTATCGAAACTCCCTAAAGACATACCTTCTACTAGTTATAGAGATGAATATAATGACAACAGATCCTACTGCAATGAGTTTAGCGAAGGAAATTGTAGAGGAATAGATTAAGGTTAGCGAAGGGAAGAAATGAAGAAACTATGTGGATATTGCAGCAATGCAAAACATGATTTTTTTGGTTTCCCAAGAGTTGCATGATACTATAAGAGCTAGCCAAACCACTAAAAAGAGTGAAGAATTGTCTAGGTTAAATGTGCCAAGAGGGGCTAAGGTTATAATGAGAATTTTCAAAGGAGCCCACTTGAATGCTCATAGATGTCAAAAATTAAAAAAAAAAACAATGATGAACAAGGAATATGCATTTTGAAAAAAAATAATCTAATCCCTTAGAAAAATCTAATGCATTTGATTAAGGCTATGTATGTTGAGCACTCATAATTTTGAATACTTAGCAAAATCTAATCCCAAAATCAACATGATAACAAAATCAAAGCATTGTATTAAGCATGTATGATAAGAAGTGATAAAGAAACATAAGAGAATGATGGAAAATGTAAAGAACATGTATAAAGACTTGACATACCTTAAAAATGGAGTTTCAACTGGAGAAACTACCCAATTTTGTGTAGTCTTTTTTTTCTTCTTCCATCAAACTCCTCAAAAATTTGAGCTTTTCATAAACTTGCTTCCTTTTCAACATTCAATTGTATGTAACTCTAATAGAATTACTAAAAACTATACAATTAACCAATGTATAATGTTAATTATAACAATTCAATCATAATTAATATTACAACACTACAAACATTGAAACTTGAGTTGATATAATCAAATTTGATGTAAAAACTCTATTATTTCCTCCTTTCTAAGTTTGAAAACTAGAAAAATATGGTGGAAAGTTAATGAAAAGGTTGTGGAATGTGTAAAAATTGCATTTTCTCTTCCCAACAATATAAAAAAGACTTTTTTATTGGATCATGTGCAAAAGCAGGAGAATAACAGAGCATGTGGGCCTAGATCATGGGTGTCATGGCTATTTTACCATTATTAGAGCAAGACAAAATATGTTCACGTTATAACATGATCACATTTTAGCTTGGTCTAAAAATAGTCATATTTCCTAACTCTTCTAAGTGTTATGTATGTCTCATTTTGTGTGTAATATGAAGTTTCACCATAATTCCCTATACACTCAAGCCTATACATTAACCCTCAACCCTATATCTTAAACCCTCAACCCTACATCTTAAAACCTCAACCCTTAAACTCTAATCCCCTAAACCCTAAACCCTTGACCCTTAAAACCTCAACCCTTAAACCCTAATCCCTTAACCCTAACCCCTAAACCCTATCCCTAAATCCTCAACCCTTAACCCTTAAACCTTAAACCCTAAAACTTATCCCTAAACCCTCAACCCTTGACACTATACCTTAAACCCTAATCCCTCAACCCTCTACCCCATACATTGGATCATCAACCCTAATCCCTCAACCCTACATCCTCAACCATTAAACACTTAAACCTTTAAACTCTCAACCCTTTAATCCCTCAACCCTCTACCCTATACATTAAACCCTCAAACCTCAATTCTCAACCCTCTACCCTATACATTGGACCCTAAAACCTAATCCCTCAACCCTCAACCCTCAACCCTAATCCTCTCGACCTTATACCCTCAACCCTATGCCCTCAACCATACACCCTCAACCCTTAAACCCTTTATCCCTCAACCCTTAAACCCTTAATACCTCAACCTCAACCATAATCCCTCAAACCTTAAACCCTTAATCCATCAACACTTAAACCCTTAAACCCTTAATACCTCAACCTCAACCATAATCCCTCAAACCTTAAACCCTTAATCCCTCAACCCTTAATCTCAACCATATACATTAAACCCTCAACCCTCAATTCTCAAAACTCTACCTTATACATTGGACCATCAACCCTCAACCCTCAACCATTAAACTCTCAACCCCTTAATCCCTCAACCCTCTACCCTATACATTAAACCCTCAACACTCAATTCTCAAACCTATGTGCCCTATGAATTGACCCTCAACCCTAATCCCTCAACCCTATACCCTCAATCCTATACCCTCAACCCTAATCCATTAACCCTATACCCTACACCCTTAAACCCTTAAACCCCAAACCATCTACCCTCTACCATATACATTAAACCCTTAACCCTAATCCATCAACCCTATAACTTCAACCATTAATTCTCAACCCTCTACCCTATACATTGGACCCTAAACCCTAATCCCTCAACCCTATAGCCTCAACCCTAATCCATAAACCCTAACCCCTTAACCCTATACCCTCAACCATATTCCCTAAATGCTCAACCCTTAAATCATTAATCACTTAACCCACTACTCTAATCCCTCAACCCTCAACCCTAATCCATCAACCCTCAACCCTTAAACCCTCACCCTAATCCCTCAACCCTCAACCCTCAACCCTTAAACCTTTAATCCCTCAACCCTCTACCCTAATACCTCAACCCTCAACCCTAATCCCTCAACCCTCAAACCTAATCCCTCAACCCTATACCATCAACCCTATACCATCAACCATCAACCCTTAAACCCTCAACCCCTTAATCCCCCAACCCTCTACCCTATACATTAAACCTCAAACCTCAATTCTAAAACCTCTACCCTATACATTGGAACATAAACCCTAATCTCTCAACCTTATACCTTAAATCATATACCCTCAATCCTCAAACCTAATCCCTCAATCCTTAAACCCTTAATCCCTCAACCTTTAAACTCTCAACCATTAAGCCATTAATCACTCAACCCTCTTCCCTAATCAATCAACCCTCAACCCTAATACCTCAACCCTAAACCATAATCCCTCAACCCTTAAACCATTAATCCATCAACCCTTAAACCCTTAATCCCTCAACCCTTAAATCCTCAACCCTTAAACCCGTAATACCTCAACCCTCAACCCTATACATTAAACCATCAACCCTTAATTCTTGAACCTCTACCCTATACATTGGATCCTCAACCCTATACCCTAAAACCCAACCCTAATCACTCAACCCTATACCCTCAACCCTTAAACCCTTAAACCCTCAACCATCAACCCTCAACCCTATACATTAGACCCTCAACCCTAATCCATCGACCCTATACCTTAAACCCTTAATCCCTTAAACCCTTAATTTTCAACCCTCTACCCTATACATTGGAATCTAAACCATAATACCTTAACCCTAATCCCTCAAACCTCAACCCTAATACCATAACTCTTAAACCCATAAACCCTCAACCCTTAAACCCTTAATCCCTCAACCCTTAATCTCTCAACCCTTGAACCCTCAACCCTTAAACCCTTAATCCCTCAACCCTCTACCCTATACATTAAACCCTCAACCCTTAGTTCTCAAACCTCTACCCTATACATTGGACCCTCAACCCTAATCCCTCAACCCTATACCCTCAACCCTATGCCCTCAAATCTAATACCTCAACCTTATACCTTCAACCCTATGCCCTCAACCCTTAAAAAATCAACCCCTTAATCCCTCAACCCTCTACCCTACACATTAAAACCTCTACCCTATACATCAGACCCTCAACCCTATAACCCTCAACCATTTACCCTCAACCCTCAACCCTATACCCTCAAACCTCAACCCCTAAACCATTAATCCCTCAACCATTAAACCCTTATCCATCAACCCTTAAACTCTCAATCCTTAAATACTTAATCCCTCAACCCTCAACACTCAACCCTCAACCCCTAAACCATTAATCCCTCAACCCTTAAACCATTAATCCATCAACCCTTAAACTCTCAATCCTTAAATCCTTAATCCCTCAACCCTCAACCATATACATTAAAATATCAACCCTCAATTCTCAAACATCTACCCTATACATTGGACCCTCAACCCTACTACCTCAACCCTCAACCATTAAACCACCAAATCCTTAATCCATCAACACCATACATTAAACCATCAACCCTCAATTCTCAAACCTCTACCCTATACATTGGAACCTCAACCCTAATCCCTCAACCCTATACCCTCAACCCTCAACCCCAATCCCTCAACCCTATACCATCAACCATTAAGCCCTTAAACCCTCAACCCTCTACCCTATACATTAAACCCTCAAACCTAATTCCTTAACCCTATACCTTAAACCCATAATCCCTTAAACCCTCAACCCTCTACCATCTACCATATCAATTAAATCCTCAACCCTAATTCCTCGACCCTATACCTTAAACTCTTAATCCATCAACAATTAAACCCTTAATCCCTCAACCCTCAACCCTCAACTGTAAACCCTATACCCTATACATTATACACTTAACCCTAATATGTCAACCCTCAACCCTTTGACCCTCAACCATATACATTAGACACTCAACCCTAATCCCTCAACCCTATACCTTAAATTTTAAACCCTAATCCCTTAACCATATACATTAAACCCTCAACCCTAATCCTTCAATCCTCAAACCTTAAACCCTCAATACTCAACCCCTCTACCCTACACATCAAACCCTTAACCCTCATACATCAACCCTTTACCTTAAACCCTAATCTCTTAACACTCAACCCTTAAACCCTAATCCCTTAAACCCTCAACCCTTAAACCTTAAACCTTTGACCCTTAAACCCTAAAGCCTTAAACCCTCAACCCTTAAACCCTAATCCCAAACCTCAACCCTAAATCCTATCCCTAAACCCTCAACCCTCAAAACTATACCTTAAACCCTATTCCCTCAACCATCAACCCTTAAACCCTAAACTCTCAACCCTTGACACTATACCTTAAACCATAATCCCTCAACCTCAACCCTTAAACCCTAATCCCTCAAACATTAAACCCTAATCCCTCAACCCTTAAACCCTTAAACCTTAAATCATCAACCACTAATCCCTCAACCCCTAAACCCTCAACCCTCAACCCTCAACCCTCAACCATCAATCCTTAAGCCCTCAACCCTCAACCCTTAAAACCTAAACCCTCAACCCTTAAAACCTAAACCCTCAACCCTTAAACCATCAACCCTTAAACCATAAACCCTACACCCTACAACCTCAACCCTCAACCCTATACTTAATCCCTAATCCATCAACCCAATATATTAAACCCTAATGGACCTATACCATATACACTTAACCTTGGACACTCAACCTTGAACATTATCCCTCAACCCTAAACCTACCTATATGCCCTAAACCCTCAACCCTCATCCATATGCCTTATACCCTCAACCTTAAACCCTAAAGCCTATACCATAGAAACTCAACCTTGAACATTATCCCTCAATTGTAAACCCTCAACCCTCAACCATATACTTAAGCCCTAATCCTTAATCCTTAACCATATACTTTAAACCCTAAACCCTATGCCCACAAACCCTCATCCTTATACCCTAAACCTTGAATATTGTCCCTCAACCCTATACTTAAAACCTAAACCATACACTCTCAACCCTTAAAAATATGCCTTATACCTCAATCCATATTGTAAACCCTAAACCCAATATCCTAAATCCTAATCCCTATACCTTACACACTTAATCTTATACACTCAACAAGTTGAATATTATCCCTCAACTATAAAGCCTCAACCATCTACCCTCTACCTTGTACCCTCAACCTATTACTTAAGCCCTAATCCCTCAACCCTCAACACTATGCCTTAAACCATAAACCCAAAAATCTCAATCCTCATTTCTATAACCTATACCCTCACCCTTATATACCCGAAACCCAAAACCCTTACATACATACATACATACATACATACATACATACATACATACATACATACAAGCATACATACAAACATACATACATAAGTACATGCATACATACATACATACATACATACATACATACATACATACATACATACATACATACATACATACATATATGTAGGCATACATACATACATACAAGCATGTATTCATATATACATACATACAAGCATACACACATACAAGCATACACACATACAAGCATACATACATACATATATACATACATACATACATACATACATACATAAATACATACATAATGGTATACATACATACAAATATATATACAAACACACATACATCAAACATACTTAACAAACTTGCACATAAACTATTCCAAGAGAGACATAATGCAAGTGCGTTGTAATGTGCTCGCGTTATGTCAAGCTTGAGAAACATACAACAAAATTTTGTAAAAAACAAGACATAACATGAGCGCATTATAATGCTCTCACGTTATATATTGCTTTGGGAATCCACAAGCCTTAGGCTTGGGATTTTCTTTGGATTTCCAACCCAAAGGCTTGGAGCTTCCCAATGTCCAAAGACATGTTTTTGCATATTCTATAGGATTTCACATAATCTCATTCGTGCTAATTTCCAGGTTTGCACATGTTTCAAGGTTGAGTACATCAAACACTTGCATAATGTTAGGCTCTTTCTTAGCTATTTAATGATGTATTTATTTTCACATTTTGACAATGTCAAGGCTTTCATCTATAATTTCTTTTGTTTGTGTTTGTTTTTTGTCAAAAACCAATGTTTGGTATTTTTACTTTATTTTTTAATTGATCTTTGAAATTTCAAATAAATTACATTTTTTATAAACTAGACTCCATTCTACACACACTCAAAAAAATGATTTTCAATTAGTTTTCAAAAATTATAGTGGTAGCATAGCCAAAATTCTATTTTTTAGGATGTGCCCACTTTGAAAATTAGTAGAAAATTAAATATTCATTAAAAAATTATCAGAAAATTTAGGCATAAACTACATGCTATTAGCTAATTTCTCACTAAATCAATTTAAAAACACTAAAAACAAGTTAACCTTTAGAGGGAGCCACAAAAGATGCTATGTTCTATTTTTTTGACAAACACAACACCAATTTCTATGGCTCCCTTTTTTGAACCCCTTAATCTCTACCATTTTTTTTAAAGATTAGTAGTTTAGAAAGTAGACTCAGAGCACTATGAACATTGTTTTTTGTTGCATCTTAAAATTTTGAGTGTAACCATCCTCAATTTCTCATCCAAGGCTAGTATTTCTTGATTTTAGAAAAAAAGTGGCCACTTAAGACCCCTTTTGGCCACCCATCTTTTTGCACTTACCCTAAAGAGACTTTTCCTCTCAAGAATCTCTCATGTTACCTATTATCATGGATGAGGGTAGTTAAGGAATTTAGCAAGGAGGTTAAACAGTTTGGAGTTTTTTTATGAGCAGTCAAAGACAACATGTAGACATCTAGGAGGGAGTTTTTTGAGTAGATAAGGAAAAGTGGACAACAAGGATAACAAGTGGAGTGTTTCATGGGTAGTTTGCAGACATCTAGAGGTAATTCAAACACCTTTCAGGTATATAGGAGTCTTACAACTAGTTGGAGCATGTTTTTTAGCACCACAAAGAGACCAAGTCAAGCAAGAAGACCTCTTGGGTGTGTAAAATAGTCTTCCCTACTTTTAAGTATGATAACTTAGTCAAATTTGGTCCCTATAAGCTCTCCCATGCTTGGGATGAGATATAGGACCCATAGGTTTTCATTTTTAGATAGTTATTTCATGTTTTTGAGTTGTAGAAATCAAGCAACAACATTGTAACTTATATTTCTCAGTTACAACACTGAGAAATATACTTTGTAAGCATTTCAAATCAAAGATCATATTATTTTTAGACTATGTGTAATACTGAAGGTGTATTTATATATAAAAGGTAAGGTTTTCACCATCATTATGTTGGTTATGTTGTGTGTTTTTGGTTTTCATGTATTTTTCCTATGTTTGTATATAAAAAACTTTAAGCTATGCATGCTTAAAACACTTGCAAAACTTGTATTTTATTCTCTATATGTTGGTTACTTGTTAAAAAACTTATATGAGTTGATACAACTATTAAAATACCCTTTTTTCCTTCCAAAACAATAAGATTTTAACAAATAACTTGAATCATAAGGAAAAACAACAAGGTTGTGTGACACAAGAACCTTTTCTTGAAGTATTGTATGCAAACTAGTCTAAACACTCAGTCTTCAACATTTTGGTGTATCACATCCATAGTAGTAGTTTCATTTTCATATATCTTTTACCCCTTTTCATCAACAAGAGCAATAGTTAAGTCATTTTAGGTGATAGAACCAAAGGGAACTGACCCTATTTGGAGGTTATTTTCTATTTAGGTGATCCATAGCCTAGAAAAGTCCCCATGTTTCACTATTAGGCTGAGTTTGTAACTCAAGAAGGGTGCACTTCTTAGTGATAATAGTTACTATGAGCACTATGAGTTTCTAGTCATGTCGTTTGGTTTGAAAAACACTCTAGAAACTTTTAATTAATGCATGAATCACATTTTATATAAGTAATTGATAAATTTTGTCCTTGTCTTAATCTACAATGAAATATGGGAGGAGTAACAACATCACATTGATGATGTGTTGGGAATTTCAGAAGCACAAAGATTGTTTGCTAACGAGTCAAAGTGTGAGTTTTCTATGACAAAGATCTTACATATAGGTCACATCATTGGTGCAGAGGGAGTGCAAGTAGACATGGAGAAGATTGAATCAATTTGGTATGGACCTCCCCAATGAACTTAACATAGTTGCAAGGATTCTTCAACTTTTGTAACTACTATAGGAAATTTATTAAGGGTTTATCATAGCTAGTTGTGCCCTTAAGTAACCTAAAAAAGAGGGAAGATTTAGCATGGAATAAGGATACATGATGAGAATTTGATAGACTAAAAGAGGTAATTAAATCATTTCTTATGTTAGTAATTTTTTATTTTTCTCTTCTTTTCACATTGGAATGTGATGCATTAGAAGGAATTAGGGCCGTGCTCATGTAGAAAAACACTCAATTGCTTTTGAGAGGGAAAAATATTAGAGGTGGATATATTTTTCTCCATCTATAACAAGGAAATATTATCCATCATATACACATTGGTAAAATTTAGGCAATACTTGGTGGGTAGCCGATTTGTGGTAAAAAAATATCACAATAGTTTGAAATATTTTCTCAATCAAGATTATCTAAATGAGTGACAACAAAAATGGGTGAGAAAACTCCAAGTGTATGATTCGTAGTACATCAAAGGGAAGAATAATGTTATTACTAATGAGCTATCTAAAAGGTTTAATTTTTGTTCCATGTCTTAGATCTCAATAAATTAGAAGGATGGAATAGTAAAAAAAGTATGTCAAGAATGAATTTGTAGCTAATGTGTTGGAAGAGAAGCTATTAGATGAAAAATACACCATTTTCAACAAACTCTCTATTTAAAAGGGAAGATTCTAATTGATTTTGGAATTAAGGATGAAGGGAAATATTTTGTAGGTAGTTCATGATATTGCTTTGGTGGGTCACCTTGGGTATTTTAAGACCTACAAACACTTTAGGGAATGGTTCACTTGGGAGGGACTCAAGGATGATGCCATCACCCATATTAAAGAATGCATGATTTTACAAAAGAATAAAATGGAACAAACATTTGTAGTAGGTATTTTGTAGCCCTTATCCATATTGAAGTAGAAATGAGAAAGTGTCTTTATGGATTTGAACATGGTAATTCCTAAAGTATAAGGTAAGGATTGTATATATTTTGTTATGAACAAACTAATGAAGTATGCACATTTATTTGTCATCTCTTTAGATTTAAGGTACCAAAAGTGGTTTATTTTTTCTTCAAGAAAGTGATGGAACTCCTCATGGACTACCTAAGAGCATCATGAGTGATAGAGACATTCACTTCACAAGGTTATTTTGGAAAGATTTCTTTCTTTTGGTGTGAATTGAGCTAATCCCCAATATCAACTACCACCCACAAAAATATGGCTAGATCAATATTATGAACAAATGGGTGCAATGTTATTAAAAGTATGTTGATAATCAACGCAAGGCTTGGATTGAATGACTCTACTTGGGGGAGAATTATTATAATGCCACCTACCACATGTCAATAAATATGGCATTATTTATGGACTTGTACATGTATGAATCTCAAAGATTTATTAATATCATTTTGGTGGATATCAAGGTACTAAGAGAGAGTGATGTGATCAAATAAAGCCAATACATTTTAAATTTTGTCAACAATAATCTTCAGCAAGATCAAAACCAATAGAAAATGTATGTATGCGATCATAGGATTGAGAGAACATTTAAGATCAAAGACATGGTTTTTGTGAGACTATAGAAATACAAGAAATCTTCCTTGAAGGAAAGTGGGTTCAAAAATATCAAACCATATTTCTATGGGCCTTATAAAATTTTGAGAAGGATTGGAAAAGTGGTCAATGAGTTGGAGCTACCAAAGAGAAGAAAGATACAAAATATTTTTCATGTGCCTTACTTCAAAAAGGCATTGGAAAATATATAGATCCATCAAATGAGTTGCATATAATTAATGAAGATAAAAAAATGGTTTTAATTCTTGAAGCGTTCATCAACTCAAGGGAGAGGAAGTTGAGAAATAGAAGCACCAAGGAGTACTTGATTAAATAGAAAGATCTTTCGAAGGAGGTTGCAATATGGGAAGGCCCATAGATATTAGAATATCCAAACTTTTAATAAATTAAGGATATGAAAATTTAAGTGGGGAAAACTTGTCATGTTCCATTTATAGTCGATGTAAGTATATATTTATTGGGTTTATACTTATGTCTTCCTTGTTTCAATTTACTGTGTGTTTTTCCCTTCATGACTATGCTTTTTCTTCTAACATTTCTCTTTCCTTCTTCTTATTATACTTTTAGACTTTCCCTCACCAGCATGCCTATTACTCGGTCCCTAGGTCTCATCCTATAGTTTTATTCTTGTGAAATGGCTTATCTCCAATCCTTAATATATTTCTACATATGTTTCTATTCCCCTCCTAACTTCCTAGCATGTGTTGTATTATTTCAAATTGTCTTTTTTTTTATACCATCATTTTGAAAGTAAAATATTCCTATGATCATTGTTTAAATTTAAAGTTGTGGGTGAACATGGTGATTGACCTATTTTGTTTGTGAGGGGTATAAAAGAGTTATTTTTTCATTTGGGATCATCATATACACTTAACCAAATTACTTTTAGAATCCTAATTGAGTAGTTGTGTTTGAGCTTGGGAATCCTAGGATGAAAACCCTAGTGATTGCAAAGGATGATATCATATAGATTTTGTATTCAAGCTTCATTTGATGAGGATCGTAGCCACATTGTATTGATCCAATTCACAATTAATATTGGCATGAATTTTTGCTATTGCAAAATCATTTGAATGCAATCAATATTGTGATAGGAAGGAGAGTAGGATTTACAATTTGTATTTACTACTCATTATAATAAAAATATTGGGTGTTATATAACCATTTTTTATCGTAATATAATAAAATTGTTGATGTATTCATAGTAATTTAAATATAAAATTTCTAATATTTGATTAAATGGTAGGGATAATAGTGTTTATTCAAATAGTAAGTGTTTGTAGAAGGTTAAGAATTATATTTTCATTATTTTTTTAGCATAAGACATTACAATATAGATATTTCATGTGTGAGTCATCAATGAAACCTATGGGTAAGGATATCCCACTAAATTGTACAACTTATAGATCCCAAATAAGTGTTTTGAAAGGTTAAAAATTAGATTTACATTATTATTTTGGCCTAGGACATTACAAGATAGAAATTCCATGTGTGTGTCATTAATATAACCAATGGGTAAGGATATACCATTAAATTTCAGAACTCATAGATCCCAAACAACGAAACATGTAAAATTGTCATCATGTCATTAAGTTAAAAAATAAGATAACAGAGAAGATAACTTGTAGACATCTTATAGCTAAAAACCAAATAAACTCTAGATATTTTTTGTATCATAGATTCATAAATGACTATCCATAGTCAAGGAACCAAACAAACATCTAAGAGGTAAGAAAAAACCTTGAAAATTTAAGCCACACCATCACCTATGTGGTGAAACCTTTGAAGATGTTGATCATCTATTTTTACAATGCTCATATGCTCAATTTTTCTAGAGTTCCATTCAACAAAAAATAAATTATCATGCTCCGTTGCCCAATTCTATTTGGGATCTTTTTTCAAGTTGGTTGGTGCTATAAAAAACATCTTTGTTTACTTGAATTTGGTGTATACTTCCAACTATAGTAGTATGGAGTATCTAGTGGGAAAGAAATAAGTGTATCTTCATAAATGTATCTACATTTACATAGAATATTCAGATTACAATTAAAAAATCTATTATAGAAGTTGCAAATTCATATGTGAAAATTCACAAAATGTTAACTCCCTTTTAAAAACTTGGGACAATAGAATTTTGAGGAGATTGAAAGATATAGCTTTTCCCTTCAAAGGTAGTTTTCACCAAATTGTTAAGTCAAGGTTTGATAGGAACTCAATCAAATGGAAACCCCATTTTCAGGTTTCTTCAAGCTAAACTTTGATGGGGATTCAAGGGGAATCTAAGTGTTTCAGGAGCAGGTGTTTGTATTCATGATTCCTATGGGTCGATAGTGGCTACTAGATCAATAAATCTCCCTTGTGGAACAAACAATGTTGCAGAAGAAATGGTAGTTCTACATGGCCTGAAGCTTGTTAAATAGTTAGGTATATCTAAAATTCATGTGGAAGGTGATTCTCTATTAATCACAAAATCATGCAAAAAGAGAAGTATTCACAATTAGAACTTAAAGAATATTTTACAAAATGCATGGGTGTTGTTAAATGAGTTCCAAATTTATTATATTTCACATACCTATCGTGAAGGGAATAAAATGGTAGATTTTATTGCAAACATGGGATGCGATAAGAAAGAGGTGGTAATTCCAAATGATAAAATCCAAGTTGATGAATTACCACAACTTTTTGAGATTGTAGCAAAGGAAATCATACTTCCATTTAACCCATAGGGTTAAGTGTGAGATGTGTTGGCAAGTGGTTTCTTTACTAGGGGTTCAAATTACCAATGAAAATTTCAAATCAGAAATTGAAAATTTAAACATGCTCCCAAAAATGCTAATGACCACATTTATTGGTGGCTTACATCAACAAGTGTGTGAGTTTTATTTTTTACAATGTGGCTTTTCTGTAGGCACCATAGCTTCATTATGATTTGATCACCTCAAGGATTTCGCCTACCTAGAAATCACATTGAAAATAAAAACATGAGCCATGGGGCAGATGAATCATGCTAAACTAGGTTAATTCATGCATGGAAAAGATGGGAAAATTTATTTATATTACACTTCTTGCATGGTCATTTGCCCCAAATTTGGCTGCTGGCTTTTAAATTGATGATTGTATAAGAATTTTGCATCCCAAATTTTCTACATTTTGTGCTGCTTGGTATTGAAAGTTTTGAAAGGGTGGTGCTTTGGAAAATTCAGCTATGTAGTATGGAATATCGTCACTAGAATTTCAGGGTGTTGTTGAAGGTGCAGGCTTGGGAGCGGTCATTTTTTAGGTTTCTTAAGTTAGTTGAATCTAGAGGTGATGTTTTTGCTCGATTGTCCCAACATTGAGGAATGCATGCATGTTGTTTTGGGTGTTGAAGTTACCAGTCCTCAAGCACCCCATCTAATTTCCCATCTTAGGTACTCTCAATCTTCCTTTCAAATTACCTAGACATCTTGGAACATTATCCTTCATTGGAGCATATTGGGAACAAGATTGTAAAACCCTATTTTTTGTCTGAGAAAGATTTTCTTGAGGGGGTTCAACAATATGATTTATATAAAGGAAAATGGCATGTTGGTGGCATATTTCCAAGGAAATTTCTAAAAAAGAGGAGGGTGTTTGTAGAAATTTATAATGCAATGAAAGTATCCTTTGAAAGGAACAGTGAACGAACTTTGTTAAGAACCCTTCAAAGGAATGCCAATGATTTATGCATGGAGATGGATGCAAGGTTTTGTGACAATGAAAATAGTACTCCCTACCTTAGAGGAATGAAGCAAAAGGGTAAGATTCCTATTTCACACTTACTACACTCAAGGACACCTTAGAGATCTCAATCCAATGAAGAAAGGGGAAAGAGATTTGACAATAAGGTATCCTAGGGTATGTTTAGAGATTTGAGGTTGAATGAGGGGTTCACCACCAAGCTAGGGCTTGGAAAAATGTATGAAATGCAAGATCTAATGATTGAACTCAATGATACACAGAACTTCACTAAATGAACTATAAATGCAAATAAATCATAACAAAAAACTAGAAAAGTACAGAGGAGCACCTGGAAACCTAAGAGAGCTTGAATGGAGGCTTGAAATGTTGAATAGCCTAAAATTTAGGCTTACTGGGACTCATAAACCAATCTAGGTGAATCAGTCCTAGATCAGGGTTTCTACACAGGAACAGGTTTATGGAAAAAGGGTATCCAAAACTGCAAAAATATAAAAAATGACCTAAACTAGGAATCATACACTAGGATTGGTGTATGAGTCCAGTTAGGGTTTTCTAGAGCTTTAAAGTCTAAATTTGGTCTTCAATTTTTTCTCTTTCTGTTCCACTTCGTTTCTAGATCTGAAACCCTGATTTTCGAACCTATAGATGAGTTTTTGTGATAGCAACCTTGGAAATGAGAGGACAACTCCAACAACTTCCTTCAAGCTTCTTCAAGTGATCTTCAAGCTCCAAGACACCTAGATTTGCAATCACACAAAGAGAGAGAGAGAGAGAGAGAGAGAGAGAGAGAGAGAGAGAGAGAGAGAGAGAGAGAGAGTATTGATTGTTGGGGAATATGGGTTTTCCTTGCTCAAAACCCTTGTAGGTAATTAAACCAAATGGTGAGATAATGAAATGAAGGCATGAAACATGAAGCAAAGAACATGAATCATGGAAAATGATACCTTGAATGATGCCTTGTTAAATGATGTCTTGTAAATTTGCAATTCAACATGAAATGGCCATGAAGGATGTAGATCTAGAGCTTGAGATAAGTGTAGAACAATGCTTGACCTTGGATCTTCAATGCTACATCACAAAACTATCTCAAAAACATGCTTGATGCTTGATATACTTGACATGATGATAGATCTTGAATTGCTACAACAATTGATGAAGAAATCTACTCTTGAATGCCTTAGAAATGATCTTGCAAACTCTCCTAACAATTTTGTGAAGTCTTGGAATGCTTAACTCTTGAGTGCTTGACTTGATAAAATGTAGGACTTACAAAATAATGGTTTGAAAGCTCATTTATATAGGAAATACATCTAATATCCCATGTACTAGATCCCAAGGGCCGACATACATGAAATTTGAACTTAAAACCCAAATTTTCTTGCTCAAAAACTTAAAAATAGGCCAAATGGGACTCATACGCCACTAGTAGTGTATGGGTCCCACCTAGATGGGAATAATATGTCCAAGGTGGCGTATCGGTCCCACAGGGCCTATTTGAAGAGAGAATATCAGAGAGAAGAAATTAAGTTTATATGAGGTCTATGTCAGGATTTTGGTTAAAATATTCATTAGGATGCACAATATAGTGTCTTAGGAGCATATTAATTATGATATTTAGGTCATAAATTCAAGAGGGCCAAAAATAAAATGTGAAAGTGTAAATAAATATACTTTACAACATTAAATTAAGGAAAAATTAGGTCCTTTAGCTTAAAAGGGGCCCTAAATCCCATGTGAATGTGTACAACACATTACAACATTGGATTAGGTCCACTTAGTTCACAAGCCTCCTAAATTTAATGTGAAGGTGTAAATAAATACACTTTACAACACTAAATTAAGGAAAGGTTAGGTTTATTTAGCTTTAAAAGTGCCCAAAACCAAATATGTGTAAAACTCATCACAACACTAGATCACGGCAATATCAAGTCCAATTTATAATTAATTATTCCCAAATGTAAGCAATGAAATTTTTCTACACTACATTTAGCCCCCACTTTAGTGAGAGGATGAACTTGCTTCAAGCTCACACTAAAGTAGACACTCAAGAGGGGTCCAAGTGCACAAATATAGATGATAAAGGATGACAGGGATCAAAGGATCATAAGTTGGGAAAATTTTATGTGCATAATATTATCTCCGATCTCTACCCAGATTTGGCCTCAGTCTCCAAAGATCAATCCTGTAATTTTCTATTTTGCTAAAAAAATTACTAGCTTGATCCATAGGACATAACATCAATGTTCTCATTACAAAAATATTGTGTTGTCATAATTCATGCTCTATTGTTAGATCTTGTCAAGAATTTCAAGGAGTTTTTGTTACAACTATGTCAAAATGAGTTTATTTCTCCTCTTTTTTATTTTTCATTGATCCCTTTCCCACTATCTCTCCTATGTGTGAGGTTAGCTTGGTGCAAGAGAATGAAATAATTAACAATCATACCAATCATGTTTTTTCTTCTCGCAATACCTCACCTACTTGTGAAGAAGGTATCTTGGTGTTAGAAGATCCAATCATTGAGCATCATGAGAATCTATTTTGTTTCTCTCCCAAAACATCTCCTACTTGGGACGATATTATGGGACAAGAGGATAAGATAATTGACACATTTATTTCAAAAGACAGTAAGATGGATTAAATAGATGAAGATTCTAAGGTGACATTAGATCCCCCATCGATAGAAGATCATCAACAATTAGTTAATTCTATTGAGGTTATGAACACATAATTAAAATTTAGATCTCCTTTAATTATTGGACCTCCTAAAACTCCTCTAATTATTGGACCTCCTAAAAATCTTCTAATTATTGGGCTTCCTAAATCACCTCTCATTATTGGATCTCCTAAATCACCTCTCATTATAGGGACCTCCTAAACCTCATGTGGCCATATCCTAAAATTTGAAAAACAACTCACTAGTAATCATGTATCACAACAACCAAGTTATCATGTAATTTCTCACACATATAACACTATAAATAATATGCAAGAAAAGAAAACACCAACATCCATCCCATTACCTCAACCATACCTTCCACCCACACCTAATATTCCTCAATGTAGTGGTAAATAATATGTTCTTGCTGAGCAACTTCATAATACTCCAACAAAAATATCCCTTTGGGATTTGATTCAAACATCACCTACATACCACAAGATGCTCCAAGAGGCTTTATAGAAGACTGATGTCCCAAATTTTGTTAAACCAAATGATGTAGTAGCCTTGTTTGATTGTATGCAAGTGACAAATTTGTATATTACATTCCCTCAACATGAATTTACCTCACTTGAGATCCAAAATAAACACAAAGCCTTAATGATAATGGTAGTTGTTAACAAAAATGGAATCAAGCGTAGTCTCATAGATAATGGATTGAGTCTTAATGTTTTTATCATTGATTTTCCAAATAAAATTGGTGTTTACAAGAATCTTATAGAACATAATTATGTTAATATTTGTGACTTTGACAATGTTAGTAAGCAACCATTATGAGTGATCACAATACCCATTAAGGTAGGGCCCATGATTTTACAAACACTTGTCCATATCATGCTAGGACCTCTTTCATACAATATTCTCCTAGGTAGACCATGGATTCATGCCATGAAGGGATTCCAATCTACTCTTCATCGTGAGATGAAGTATGAATATAATAATAAGATATATACAATTAAAGAAAATGAAAAGAGTTATAATTTACAAGCCAAAGCTGAACATAATACTTCCAACTCTCTTAATACTTTGATTCCAATTTTAAAATTAGAACCAATACATGTTGAACACAAAGAAGAATGTATTTTACCCATGATAAAATATTGGGATGATGATTGGAGGCCATTAGATTTTACACCTTGTTTCAAAGGGGAGTCTAAAATATTGCCATCAAAGTCCAAAGAACCTATACAAATTGTTGATAATCCTAATTGTATGTCATTTGTAACAAAAATATTAGATGATGTTTGAGGTTCATTAGATTTTACACCTTCCTTTATGGGAGAGTACAAAATCTCACAATCTAAACCTAAAGAGTCTTGTGTTGTATCTAGTTCTACATCAACAAATCTAAAAATATTACCCCACAATGATAGTGGGTCTTTAACTTCCATCCATCATGAGTGTAAGATTCTTAACTTTAAAAACCTTAAAAATGATTTGCATGATTGAGAAAAATCCAATTATTCTTGAGAGCATGTAGATAATTTTTCTTGATCCAAGTTGGAAGAATGCTATGGGCTTGGATACAAAATTCTTTTTAAACATGGATATAATGCAAACATGGAACAAAAAGATAAGGATCAAGTAAAGTATATATTGTAATTTTCTAAATAGGGTCTAGGTTTCCAACCTTCATTCCCATCTTTATCTAATGCTTTATCATCTACTGTATGTATGAAATCTTATGGTAAGGGAGCAATCTCTTTTTCACAAAAGAGAGGAATTTCTCCTACTACTGAGCAAAAGAATATTTTGTCGAGGCTTCTCAAATCCCATTTGATTACTCTTCCTCCAAAAAAACAAAAGAAATCTAATAAAAAATATTGTGCATATCATTAAGTGCATGATCATTCTACCAATAAATGTCAGGCCTTGAGTAATAAAATTTAAAAGCTTAAGGATTGTGGTGCTCTTCCATGTGATGATGCACCTATCACTCTAAACAATAATGAACTTTATTCTATGGTGTTTGTCCTCACTAAGTGGCATTTGTAGCTTTGTGTATATGATCATTGCCATTCATGGTGGTACAATATTAGGTGCAACCATATTTTCCATGGAAACAACATGATAGTCTCTTGCGTGGTTTTCCTTGTCTCCACACTTGGGGGGCAAGGATAACTAGTTTTCAAGGTCTGCATTATTTACTCCTTCAAATACCAACATAGCAAGTATGTTGAAATTTTAATGGGGGCATATATTACCCCTATCCATAAATGTATTGTGAGGTTTGACTTATTGACATACCCCCTTGGTGGTGGTGTTGTTTATAATGCACCCTAAGGTGTGGTTATCAATTCATCCCCTTAGATGTTAAAATGTATTGTTCATCCCCTTGGACATTAAAATTTTATGCACCCCTTGAGGTTTTTGTCTTTTATCCCCTTGAATGTTAAAATTTTGTGCATGTCTTGAGGTATTTACCATTTGTCCCTTAGACATTAAAATGCGATACTTTGCAACATAGTCCATGGATTTGGTATAAAACATCTTGCTGATTCATGAACTTTAGCACCCCTTTATGGCATGGCCACCTAGCATAGCACAAATTTCTTTCCAATGGAGCCATGTGTTTCATGAGTGTCTTAGCATAATACAACTTTCTAGCCTTGTGGAACCCATAGTATTACATGGACACCTAGCATAATGTAACTAGCTAGCCAGTAGATCCATGTAGCTCATGAGTGATCATACATCATTGTGAGAGCATAATTTTGTTTAGAAAACACATTCAATGGATGACAATTGGTATTTGAGACAAATTTAGGACTGAGGTCTCTTTACCTTTTCAACTTGAATCCTTTTAGTACTAACCTTATCTTTTTTTGTGTGTATTCTTCATGTTTGCATCGTGTTTATTTTTATTTTTTCATCATCTTTATGTTATGTTATTCCAATTTTTTGATTTGTGTATTCTTCATGTTTTCATCATGTATATTTATATTTTCTTACTATATTACATACATGTTTGTTCCTTTGTGCTTTTGTTGGGTCACCATGGGATCTTGAATCTTAGGGGCTTGCATACTTCCCCCAGATTCATTGCTATCCTATCTCTTCAACATTCGGACAATCAAACCCTCTTGACATATTTTCTACTTTAGTGTGAGTATGGGAATAAGTTCATACTCTTATTGAAGTGGGGGATAAATGTAGCATCGTAAATTGTCACCCTTGACAATTTCACACTATATTTTCTCCCCCCTAAGTAATTGGACCTAATTATACATTTAATGTTCTGAATTATGCATTTCATAGCCCATTTGGACATTTATCAAGAAAACCCATTTGCAAATCCAATGCAAAAATTTAATATTTTGCTCTTGAAACTTTACATCCTATGAAATAGGTCTAGGACTAAGTTTCCCTAGGTGACTTGGTCCCCCTATTTTTCCTCCAAATTTTAATGTCAGAGTTGGCATTTTATTATTTGAATTTCAAATGTCAAATGTTGACTATCGAGATTTAATTTTTGGGAAATTAGATTAAATGCATATAAATAACTAGTCATTACATTATTTGAAATTTATCTAGCATTAAGAGGCAATTTTGAGATCAAGAGCATTATCAAGCAATCGAGATCAAGTCAAGAGAATTCAAGAGCAAGATTATTGTAGCATTAAAGCATCATGTCAAGTTTCAAGTGAGTTTATTTTGTAGAAATTATGGATGCACAATGTCCCTATGAAGTTGCAGCCTTCAAGAGGACCTTTTCGAAGAAGAAATTCATCCACACAGAAAGTGTTGCAACTTAGGCATGCAAATTGAGATTATCTGATTAATGTCGAATATGATTTACAAATGTACAAGACCCTTCCTTATATAGGAAAGGTTGAGATACAAGATGCATTATGATGTTTCCATGTGTCTTGATCTAACATCATGTGACAACATGTAAACCCTAACTAACTAACTAGGGAATGATGAACTGATTGAGATAAGTTCTAGATGATATTTTAGAAGGAATCTTATCTCCTAAATACATGGAAAGGGGGATGACCCAATTATTAATGATTTTCCTGATAATGCAACCTAGGACTTAATTGATTAAATAAAAGGCCTAAGTTAAACTTATGCTAGTGTAACTCCCATTGGGTACTCAGACTAATCATGGGGTGGAGGTGGAGGCTGCATTCATAAGTGTTAGATATTCCATTAGCAAAGGGTACTAAAAATTATGGGTGGAAGGCGACTCCATGAACACAATAAATTATCTACATGGCACTCATCCTCTGAGTTGGAATGTCAACCAACTCATTAAGGATACGATAATCATGTTGCAATCTTGTGATGAGACCTGCGTCTCTCACATTTACCGAGAAGGAAACTCATTGTTAGATTCTTTTCCAACAAGGCTGTCAACTTAAATGAATTTTTTTCATGGGAGGAGGGATCGGTCCTTCCCGAGAAAGATAGGATTTTATTAAGAAATGATGGCGTGGGGTGAGGTGATGAGACATTTATGGTTTAGTACCTTCCTTCAGTTTGCATGCTTTGTGGGTGTTTTGTTGCTCTTTGTTCTTCAGTTGAGTGTTTTTTGCAAGGGTTATGTGAGTCTTGTGTCGATACCCATGGGTGGTGACAGGAGTCGAATTGAGCTGCACTCATGTGGTGACATTCAGAGAAAGAAGAAACTCTGGAATATTTTGGCCATGGGAATTTTACTCCATTTTTGGAGAGATTGCATGGGCATGACCCTAATGCCTCGACACAATTTGTTTATTTTTGGAATAATCATAAGCTCAAGGTTAAAGGTCTGGTAGTGGAGGTTAATGAGGACTTGGTTGCCACTCTTACAGGGATGCCTACTGTGGGTCAGGATTTCTTCAAGGATAAAGAAAGTAATGAGGAGGCGATGGTCTAGGTTTTTAAAGATGATGAGTGGAAGCAATTAATCAAATTGGAGAGCTGGGGTTATGAGAGAACTTCGCTCAAGAAAATCTGGGCAAGTGTTGCTGAGGTCCTGATGTGTTACATGAATCTAGAAGGGAGGTTTAGGGCTATTCTTGGTCACCATTTTACTCTCCTCAACTATTTCAGACATGGTTTGTTCATTTCACTCCCTTTCTTTTTGTTATCATCTTTGGAGGTCTCGGTGTACAGACACTTGAAGAATAGGAGGGCCCCCATCCTCCATGAAGGGCTTATCTTATTAATTATGGAGCATGTCAAGACTCTTATCCTTGCTCCGGCCATCAAGGGAAAGGAAAAAGCTGTAAGTGATTTGTCTAGGTCATCAAGTTTGGAGTCCCCTTCAGGGGAGGAGGAGGAATGGAATGAAGATGAGAAGGATATTTCTCTTGTGGCTATGACTACATCTTCAAAGAAGAGGAGGGTGGTTGGTGCTAAGTGCAACATGACTACTAAGCAGCTGGCCCTTTCTGTGAGTGAGGACATAGAGGTGGGGTCAGGTGATTCTTCTCCCAAGTTTGCGAAGGTGGCTATTGGTAAAGATGTTGTTGGTGGTGGTCTGGAGGTGGGGACACATGATAATGCTATGGGCTTGGTTGATAAATTGAGGAGGCTGTCAAAAATATTGTTAACTTGAAGAATAAGGACTTTGAGGTTCTAACCAAGGACCCAAATGTGGCTAGTGAGGATAAAGATTCTGGTGAAAATACAATGGCCATTGAGGATTCTCCCATGCAAGACCTACCCAAGGAGGAGTAGGACAAGGAAATTAGGGGTTTGGATGAGGAGGATGTAGAAAAGAAAAAATCCAAATAGGAGCCTTTGAAGGTAAATCCTCTTTCTGAGGACCTTTCATACCTTGATGATGATGCTGCCTCCATGTTTGATTTACTGGATATGGCTAGAGTTGGGGCCATTAGTACCTTTAAATTACCCAAATGCACTATGCAAGAGTTCAATAAGATTAATATTAAAATCAGAGGTCTGAAGGAAAACATGAAGAATGTTTTGAAGGGTTCGGTGCCAAAATTATTATAAACAAAATGGTGGACCTTGAAGGTTTCTATCATGAATTTAAGTCTCATTGTGATGAAATATTGATAGCTCTGAAGCCAAGGTTTTAGGCATAAATACAAATATAAAAAAATTAATGTAGGTGTGCCATATCTCTGTGAAGAACAATGCAGAACTCCTTGGAAGTCCTTTTCAAGAAAATAAGTGAGCTCAGGGAGGATTAGGTTTATTTCTTTGAGCTAATGGAGAAAAAGCATGCGGCCAGGGAAAGGGTTAAAAATCTGCTAAGGATGATGATAAAGGTCCTGCTAGCAGAGGGTCGTCTGATTGGAAGAAAACATTTGATGCTAAGGAGCTGTTGGACATGGTTGAGAGGCATAGGAACCAACAAATTGAGGTCGTCAACACTCTGAATGGATTGAATCAGTGTCTGGGATTTTTCTTTCCTACTGGGTGTAGGTTTCTTTTAGGTTGTTTTGTTGTTTTGTGGTTGTTGGGTGTTGGTTGTTTTTTTGTCTTACTTTTAGTATAGCACCCAACCGGTTGTGTTTTTTGGCTATTGGGTTGCTACTTGTGGTCTTTTGAAATTCCTTCTTTGTAGCATTTCTTATCCTTGGTTGTGAAGGGTTTCAGGTCCCTTCAAAACTTGTTTTTCCCTATAATCAAAACTTATGCTAGTGTAATTAAATAATCAATTACACCAACATCCCCCATAGGTGCAACTTAGGGAGGAAATAAATATGTAATCATTAGGCAATGATGATGGGTCCGACTACATGATGGCCATTTTAGGAACCCATTTACAAATGAGAATGAAATGCAACTAATCTCCAATAAATAGAGTAAAGGGGAAAACCCAGTGGGAAGAAAACCCCTCTCCAAAAAGGAGATGAAATGTAGATAAGTGAGGAAGGATGGAGGAATCCATGATACCCCCAAGTACACCATCTGTCACATGGATACAATACAATCAATAGCCCCCCATAGTAGGGAAATAGAGATACTATGTAGGTCCCCCACAATGTGTGATCACCTACAAAAATGGAAAGTTCCTATAGAAAAAATGTGATCCAATGTCGACAAATAACTTGTCTCCCTTTTAGAAGAAACAAAACCAAATAGAAATGCAGGGATGCTTCCCATTCTAGATAGGAATTTAAGGAAGGAAGAATGAATATGGTTGATGAAGATGTCTCTGAAAATTGCTTATATGTCTCCATGCCCAAGGAAGATGAAGATGCCATAATCAATGAAGAGGGTGACAAACCAGGACTATGCAGAAACTGATGTTGAAAAAGATCCAAAGATTTCAATACAATGATCCTTCCATTCAAGGAATAGATGGATACTAGATTTCTCCCCCAGAATGAAGTGTCCTCAAAACCACTAAAAGAAGACTGAAGCCAATCCAATGGTAGATGCTGAAGAAACTTCAAATCCATAATGAAATGAAAGGGAAGAATTCTCATACATGAAATCTCTAAAGAGAAAACAAGTGCCTCCAATAGTCTCTGGCTCCCCAATCAAGGTCAAGACAATGAAATTTGGAGACTTAAGAAAACTCTCCAAAGTAGAATTTGAATAGAAGAGATATATCCCCTCAAGAATGTTCTCCAAACCTATAGAAGTAGCCAAGTTTGTAATACCTAAAACGAATCCATCCTGTGATGCCAAGTCTAGAAAACTTAATATGTCCTAATGAATAGAAATGATGGAAGCCTCAATCAATGACTTTGGACAAGGAATCACTGAAGGTGAAGGTATATCAATTATCTCTAATGGAGAAGAGGGAACATCTAAAAAACCTTGTCAAACTCTTTGGAAGATTCAAGGCATTCCAAACAATCAACTTCCTGCATAGAAATATCATCATGGGGCCTCTTGTCTGAAGAATGAAGAGGCATATGACATTCTGAAACATGATCATCGGGGAATGGTGGAGTATTAGGATCTCCATATAGCTCCCAAATCTTAGAGAAAATAATGTGAGGATAGTTACAATTATCAATAACTTTCAAAATATCATCAACAAAATGCATTGCAATAACCCTTAGAGCATCATACCTTCAATAATTCTATTTTTTTTGCATACAATTATTAGGAGGGGGAACAAAACCATACAAATGTGACAACAATTGAAGTGATTGAAGATGGGTGATGATGCAATCTCTCCATTGTCTATAGTTTACTGTTCCCAACATTATTAGTGAAGGATGACTTGAAAACCCCATAACAAATTATGAAAAATCTCCAATATAACAAAGAAATTGACCTTCAACAGCAAATAGAAACTTACAAATATGATGTGCAACTGAAATGATGTCCCTTAATGCAAAAAACCTTTCTCCAATATTTAGGATATCTAAGTAATGATGAAAATGCTCAAAATGGAAAAAAAACCAATGCAAATCACCTAGAACTGAGTCTGAATGAAAGGAAAGGATTGATGAAAAAAGTAGTACAATACCTTCATGATGCCACTGGAATCACCAAATTTTGATAATCTGATGAGAAGATATTGGCTCTTGAGTCCAAATTAGGGTTTTGTATTAAGTTGAATATAGATTTTTATAGCAGAAAAATACTAGAAAATAGAGGGCACTAATAGAAAGTACACTGAAATACCTTTCCAATGGTATCTAGTTTATTGATTTTTGACACCGTGGTGAAAAGATATGGCCCTCAGAATTTTTTTGCCCTATTTAGGTCTGGTAGGCTAACTAGGTGCAAAAAAAAACCACCCGAGGCAAAAAAAATAGCCCCCTTCAGGCTAGTGGGTGGTTGTTGATATGAATATGGCATTGTTGGAGGAAAAAAAGAAAATTTCGTCGCTGGCGGCGGTAGGGCAGAGAAATGAGCAATGGACTAAGTGGCACCTCCCTTAGTTGGTGGAGCCCGTTAGAGCACCCAATGCTTGATATGACCTCGAGCCAGCGAACAGGGGCTTGTAGGGTTTTAAACCAACAGTCGCCAAAGGCTTGAGATCATCGACGGTGAGAAGAGGATCGTTCGACGACAAGGGAACAATACAGTCAGCGATGACAAAGCGAATGATGATCAGAGGTGACAACAGAAGACAGACATGGGTCTGCCACAATACCAAAATCCTGCAAACAAATCTACAAATCTAGAAAAAAGGACTTGTGACTTGGACAATAAAATCCATGATCCTATGAACAACTAGATACACTACCAATCTACGGACCCTGCAGGGAATCAATGCGACTGTACTTTGCAAATTGAAACTCGGATGAAGGAGTTCAAGATATTTTTTTGATATTGCCAAATGGTAATAAAAAAAATATATACTTGATTAAGCTTCAAATCCACATGAAAATATTGAGTTCGACCAAAACATATATTTAAAATAAACCCCAATTTGAATATGTCTACTGAGAAAAATAAAATAAGCCGATGGAGAAATATATTTATGCCGTTGCTAAAAATTATCAAACCTTATAATATGCCGATGAAAAAATAAATTGATGCCGACTATGTAATATAAAGACAATTGCTCCAGATTTTAATTTTTTCCAAAACTATATAAAAATAGCCTTTATTTTTTTGAAAAGAAAAATGGCTGCAACTATTTTTTTTTCCATAGAGTACAACTAACAGGGATGAATTTTTTGACTACAGATTGTACGGATCATACTATTTGATTTTGCAAACCCTAAAAATACCTATGATGACTCTGAGGTCGATATATCCAATTTTGATGAATGAGCAGGTGATCGTAGGGTTTTGAGGCCTTCTGAAGACAATGGCAAGCTCATATTGGACTCAATCTACTCCAAAAATTAGCTTGGTCCCCAGGTGGAGCCAACTAGCTTGCAATAAAAACCTTCAAGCCTACGATGAATCTCTCTAGCCCAACTTTCTTGATCCTGAGATGAATATTCAATGGAAAAGATATGATACCATGTAGAAATTATGGATGTACAATGTCCCTATGAAGCTGCAGCCTTCAAGGGGACTTTTTCCCATAAGAAATTCACCCACATAGAAAGTGTTGCAACTTAGGCATGCAAATTGAGATTATTTGATTGATCTAAAATATGATTTACAAATGTACAAGACCCTTCCTTATATAGGAGAGATTGAGATACAAGATGCATTATGATGTTGCCATGTGTCTTAATCTAACAACATGTGACAACATGTAAACCCTAACTAACTACCTAGGGAATGATGAACTAATTGAGATAAGTTCTAGATGATATTCTAGAAGGAATCTTATCTCCTAAATACATGGAAAGGGGGATGGCCCCATTATTAATGATTTTCCTAATAATGCAACCTAGGACTTAATTGATTAAATAAAAGGCCTAAGTTAAAATTATGCTAGTGCAATTAAATAATTAATTACATCAACATATTCAAGTTTATGCTATCATTTTTTTGTGAGATCTAACCCTTGTAGGTATTCAAGAAAACAACGATCAAGCCTTGAGGAGATGTGCATGACTTCATTCCTTCAAGGAAGACATTTTTGAGTGGTGGGTTTTAGTCCATTATTGATTCATCATTCATTTATCATTTAGCCTCTGTACCTCAAAAGGATAAGCTCTCTATTATTGACATTTCATTGTGAAGGTGGGACACTAGCATGGGGTTTGAATGAGGAAAGCCCCTATATGACACAACCCTTCTCCTCTCTTTGAATGTGTAGGTTTCAAATCTAAAGAAGATTGTGAGAAGATTGAAGGAAAATTATTCATTATTACACCCAAACCCTATACCTTGACAACATATGAAAAATCAGTTATATTGACACTTGATAGAGATTAGATGGTGAGAAATCGAGGGAAATAAAGCTTTGACTTGGTTCTAGAGGATTGAGAAATCAGATATGAAATTTAGTCAGAAGGACACTGGTGCCTAGGGCGATTTAGTCCTCCATTTTCAGCCCCAAATTTATAACAGGTGCACAAAAATCTACTCAGTCTATTTCTGAAGTCTGAATTTGTTTGTGAATATCCAGAATAAATATTTTTGCATCAGAATAGTTATTTGCATCATCAACCTATTCAAATGATTGCATTTCATTCCAAAATCCACCCCAAGTTTGGTCAAGGGCAATTTGACTCACATTTTAGATTGTAAGTCAGCCTTATACCTTGTCCAAATTCATTAAACCCTTGCTACCTCAAATTCTAAATGAAGTGATAAGGAAAAGTGCCCAAATCCTAGAGTCAAATCCTAAGGCCACATTTTTTCTTTATTTCACTTATAAACTTGATGCATTGCTAACATGAAGCTTGACTAACATAATACTATAATAATGATCCTTATTATGCTCTTGATTTTTTTTTAATGCTCAATTTGCTCAGTATTTTTTCTATATATTTTTATTTTGAAAAAAACTTATATTTATGTGCATTTCTTAATTTTTCAAAATAATTAATTTGAAAATACGAAAACAAATTTGAATTTGTGAATATAAAATTATCGATAATAGAATATTTAAATTTGAGCCAAAATAGCATGGTCAAGGGAGTGGGCGCCCTAGACTAGAGCTATTTACCTATATAAATATCATTAATTAAATATTTAATTTTAATTTCCATTTTTTTTTTAATTTTAGAAAATGACATTAAAACAGGCAAAATAAAAATATAATTAGATCCAAGCATTAAAGGGGGGCAAATATAGTGTGAACTTTTTGGGGTTGACAATTTATGATGCTACATTTAGACCCCACTTTAGTGAGAGTATGAAATTAAGCTCATGTTGACCATAAAGTAAGGAAATCCAAGAATGGTTCATCCATCAAAACATCAAATAAGTAAGATGACACTAAATCTATGGGATGCACTAGCCCCCAGACTCAGAATCCTGTTGGGATATGGTGTTGTACACCATTGCATAAAATAATTTTATTATAATCTTGTAATTTAATAATTATTTACTTGTGATACACCTTGGTGGTGTGGTTAATCACACTAGGTAATTATTTTGGGACCACTTGATGTTGTATTGTAACATTGTATTATTATTTTAATGTGTGGGAGACATGTGATAGTAATTTAATATTGGGGAGATATTAAATAAAGTGAAGTTTTAGTACCTAATATTAAATAAGGGGTTAGTGGTTTTGTATTCACATGGTTTTGTGGTATATTGTTTTACCTTACGACTAGTTGTATTTTGTGTGAGCTTGTATCTATAAAAGTGAACACATGTGTAGTGGTTTAGGTTGGGGTTGAGTGGGTTGGCTGTCATGATTGAGTCTTCCTGAAAAGTGCATATGTGAAGCATGGCATGAGATGTGTGGATTCATGTTTGGAAACATGAGGATGCATTGGAGGGCTTGATGCTTCAAAGGTATTAATTGTAACTCTTGTATTAGTTTATTGCTGAATAATATGATGGAGTATAAATTCTTTTGGAGGCTAGCTTTTTCCCTCTTGAAGGTTTTCCTAAGATATATCTTGTGTTATCTTGTGGCTTGTCTATTTGATCTATGCATTATGGTTACTTATATGCATGTTTATCTCTCATGGGTTATGTAGGAAATGGGTTAAGATTGTGGATTGAATGCAATATTTCCTAGCAAGTGGTATCAAAGCTTTCATGATTGAAGAATTTTTGTTATAACTCTATTTTAAGATTTTTTTGCAAATTTGAAGCCATGGATATGCATGTAGGGTTTGTGGCATTACACAATATGGAACACATTTTGTAGGTGTTTGTATGCAGATTTGGGCTTTTGGGTTGGCAAGATTTGTTGGGTTTATTGCATATTTGAAGTTTTCCAAATTTGGGTGAAAGAGTGTTTCTTGGTTTGAGCTTTCATATGAGGGTTTTTTAGGGTAAATTTCATATATGACTTCTTGAGACAAAATGAACCTCATGATTGGTTTTAGGTTGGCCAAGAGACGAAGATTGATATAAAATTTGACCTATTTTGAAAAAGTTGAAAAAAAACAATTTTTTCAATCAAAGGCTTTATTCGGCTATACAACTCATGTGTAGAAAAAAAATTATTAAAGAAAATTTTAATCTGCATGAAAATAAATTCCTGCAAAAAAAATTCACTATCTCCAAATTAAAAAATAAAATAAAAAAGAGTTATAAAGTTTTTATTTAAAAATCAATGAAAATAAAAAAAATATAATGGGGTGGTACGGGGTCTACAGACCTTGTATCCCATAACCTGTGTCAGCTCTTGTCATTTCCACTAATTGACAGTCTACTCTTTTAAAAAGGTGTTGGCCTTTTTTGAAAAGTTTAAAATCTTGAATTATTAAAGAAGTGGTCGCCTAAGTCTCTTAAAGTGGGAGTCTTTAATTTTAAAAGCAAATTTAAATCAAACCATGTAATCCGCCCCCTCCACTTTATTAATCTTTTAATTTCAAAATATTAAATGAAAAAAAATTGTGACTTTTAAAAATTTTAATATTTGCTTTGGAGTGGTATCCACCAAACTTGGTTATATAATTAAATCAGATTTTTTTTTCAAACTTGCAAAACGTTTGCCTAGTATGTCCATTTTTTGACTTCTTGTAGTCATCATAAAGCTCTTTTCGTGCTCTATGCTATGGAGTTAATTTGGTCTTCTGATTTTTATGTTTTAACATATTTTGAAGGCCTGAAACATAAATGTTCTCGGTTACACTATTTTGAGCATAACTTTTGCATACATAGTTATATTTTTGATTTTGAAAGGCGTTGGAGAGCATTTGCAGTGTAATACATAGTGGTTCAAATTTTTTATGAGTTTGAGGAGAAATATGAGTTTGGTACTTGTTTAATCACTTGTAGGAGCCTGGGATTCAAGGTGTGATTGTGTGAGCATCAGACGATTCAAGAGGCACAACCTTGAGGGAGTACATGTTTTTATATGATATTTATGATGGCATAGCTGATTATCAATTTGGTGCTTCCTGGTACAGGTTAACAGGTGTTTTTCAGAGTTGGAATTTGATACTGATAGGTACACAAGTTGTCTTTGATTTTGAGGACATGGTTTGACATGGTTTGAGACTTGGAGTCTTGTATGGGTGATAGTTGAGTATAGGTACAGTGATGGCTATGATTATGGTGTCATGAGTATGCAGGTACATTTATGCATTGGCATAACATGATCATGTATGTGGTTGTTTGGTGGTGATATGGTTTGGTATTAGGAGATTGCACTTATCTTCTTGATGCTTATTTGGCTCCTTGAATATGATTCCTCTTTTGTGGACATGGTTGGGAAATAAAATTTGTGGTTGATTTGGTGCTTGAGTCTTGATGTCTAGAAGATTATCTTCTTTGGTATCTTGATTTGTAAGTTACAAATGTGATTATGAGTTTGCATGTTTCAAAGGTTTGGATCTACGAGTTATATGACTTGTAGGTGTGTACAACCTATTGGGTTGTAGTAGCTTATTTGATGGCTTACATCCAACAATGGTCTTCAATCGAGGAGATGCGTACCACATCCTTGGCATCACCTCAGTTACTGTCAAAAGAGCAAATAAACAAGCTCGAAAGGAGAAAAAAATTGGATAAGACCACATAAAGCTGGTTCCAATAGGTCTTGTATACTTGAAACATGGGCATAACCCATGTTGTTAGGATAACAAACAAATTCTTAGATCTGCAACAATCTCTTGAGGGTACAAGAAAACTTTGCATTGACTTCCCGGTGAGATATGAGTCCACCTACCTGAAGATTGAGGCTATTCTCAAACTACCAAGCATGACATGGGAAAAAGAGCTTGCATTCAAGAAGGACGATCATTGGTTGATGGATGTATGGAAGCGAGACTTTGAGAACACGAAGAAAAGGTTGGAGCAAGTACTCAACAAGGTGGATCCAAACAACAAGTGGGCTAAGGAAGGTGGATCTGCATGATGTATTTGGAATGAATTGGGAAGAATTTATAAATGTTGATCAAATTAGACCTGAGCTCTTGCAACCTAGGGATTTACCTCAACCTCATAAGTTTAGTAGAAGATTGAGCATGGCTAAAGCCCCTCTTGATGCTTCAACCTCTGGTGTTGGCTCTTGTGTAGATGAAATCCTCCCGCAGTAGAAGAAACCATAGAAATTAGTTCTTCTAGAATAGAGCACTTAGAAAAAGAAAGTTCTTCCTTTGATTCTAATGATGAAATTCCACTTGAAACCCTAATGAAAACTAGGACACAAAAGAGAGAAGTAGAAACGAGAAAAGGAAAGGCCAAAACAAAACCCATGGAAAGAAAGGTGCCAAGTTCTAAAAAGAGGAAGGCTAACATTGTTCATCCTACAACCAAAGGACATCATGAGAAACCTCCTGGGAAATCAAGACCAATTGGGCCTGTGATTGGAACACCTCCGTAAGAAATCCCTAAGCCTGGTGAGACATCACACGAGGACCCTGAAGCTCCAATGAGGTAGGAGAATTTAGAAGAAAAAGATATATTTGGGAGAGCAACAAATATAACACTAGCCAATCTTGCTAACATTGCAGAAGAGTTTGAAGAAAATCAGGATTTCCTACAACATGAGCAAGAAGTCCTATAGCAAGAAGTCTTACAATAGGATGTCTTGCAGCAATAGCCAAAACTATTGCAGGAGTTCCTATAGCCACAACAAGAACAAGAACGAGAATCCCAACAACAAGAGGCAAAAGAAGAAACAGTACCCCTGCAACCAAAGATAACTAGACAACCTGAGTCCATGCAGATAGCTTAGGGAGTAGCTAAAAAGCCTAAAAAGAGAATGCATAAAAAAAAAGAATGCATGATGGGTCTAGGCAAACAAGGCATGATGAGGTACCCATGTACAAAAAATCTAATTTCTTACAACTAGAGAAAAAAGGAGAAAAACTAATAGGAAAAACTCCTCCCCAAAAGAGAGTAAGGTGAATGAAGGACTAATAAGCCTAAAAAAATAGTGTCCCAAAAAGAATAGGAACATGAAGAACATCACTTAAGTAAAAATAAGTTGTAAAAAACTATCGAATGATGAATGATATAGTGCTAAAATGAAGAACCACCTCTGAAATAGATGATGATCAAGATCAAGAAGACAACAATCTTCATGAGTGCCCCCAATGACGCTACTCGAATCAAATGGAAAATAAAGGAAAACATCTAGATATCAAAGGTACAAATGGAACAATAGTCTAAACAACACTAATAAAGTGAAAATAGGTCACCTTCAAAAATAGGAATCCAAGAGTTTCTATATGGTTAATGCTCCATTGCACCAAAATACACGAGTAACCAATTTTCGCATCTGCCTCATAAATAAGAATAAAAAATAAATATGTAGTTCACTCCAAAACAAACCAAGGAAGCATTAGCACCAATAGTAGAAACCCTCCCATAATGTGTAAAATGGAGAGCCAAGATAGGTCCACTAAAATTGTGGGTTAGCAAGAAGTGCATGTAGGAGAATAAAGAACATTTGAACATGAACATGAAAGTAAGTATTGAAAATAAAAAGGGTGTGAAAACTAGGGAACACACACATGAGATGATAATCACTAGGATTTGATGCTATCGTGGAAGCAACACTCACTTGAAAAATGTTTGAAGGAAAAACAAAGGCAATCATGTAACCCACCCATGACACTTTATATCACAGTGCAAATACAAAAATCCACAAGAGGATGTGTGAAATCCCCCAAAAAGCACACATCAAAGTGGCACTTTACCTTAGTGCATCTACAAAAGAGAAATTGCATGCAAAAGATGTCTACAATACCCAAATAGGACAAAAATCTAGAAATAAATGTAGAACAACCCAAAACAAGTCATTCCACTCAAAAAAAAAATAGGAGCTAAAATTTCCACGTAATTCACCAAATGTGAAAACAAAAAAAACTAAATAGAATGTACTTTGAGAAAAATATAGACAAATATATTCATATTTGTGAAGATCTCTGAAAGACCTTTCCAACATCATTGGAATCATGATAAATAGAGAAACTAGTTAAAATTTGTGAGCTCAAGAGTAAAAAAAACACTTCTAACTTTGATAGATGATGCAATATACTACTAGAAAAATCTGAGAGAACCTAACACCGTCAGATAGTTCTTAGAACCAACTATTTGATGATATCTTGTTTACCCAATTTTGATACTCGAACAAAAAGTAATCATGATTTTCCCAATTCTTCTTAATTTACAAAAGAGAATTGTTTTGGCCCCCAAGGGTTGGGAGTTGGTCACCCATGCAACCCTAGGGTGGCATATTTAAACAAAATAAAAAAATAAAAAATTAGGGCCCCCTTGCACTGGCAATGGAGCGGTGAATGGGTGGCAAGAGTGTGGTTGTTACTAGTGGCTCTACAAGCACTAGTAGCTAGCTATTGAGATAATGTTGCTTAGTTGCTTGCTATCTATAGTGCTAGGAAGTATATATAGTGCTTATCTCTATACTTAGTACTAACACACAACACCTTTTATATTTTATTTTTAAAAAATCTATATAGTGGGTCATACAGGCCTTGAAGTAAAAAAAATGCCTCCTAAACTCTTGTCATCAAAAGTAGGAAAATTTTGTATCAATTTTTTTCTATTTATCCTTTTGAGTGCACTTTTGAGGTCCTTTTCATGCCAAAATGTACAAATTTCTTTTCCAATTTCAAGAAATTCAAAAGAACAATGAAGATTCTAAATTTGCTCCTATAACCTTAGTTGAGAAAAAAAACTAAAAAACAAACAAAAACACCTTCCATGCAAGAGAGTTGCAAATAATGTTTTGTTATATACTCAAAAAGAAAATACTTAGAGAATGCTAAATAATGGTGGAACACGAGTGTGGGCACGGGCATGAGCACGAGCGAGAAAAGAAGGATTTTGAAAATTCAAGTGTTGGAAATGGAAGCAAAGCAGGATCTAAGAACTCATAGGTGGGATTGGCGCTAGGATCGAGTAAGAAGAAAGGTGAGGCTGATTCAGAAGAGGTGGATTCCAGAAATAAAATTTTGGTGGACCAGGGAGGAAAGGATATTCCGACAGCTAATCCTGAGGGTCCCCCCACTTGTCAAATAAACAAAAAATCTAAAGGTGTGGTGGGGACCACTGGTGAGAATGGAGGTAATCGCAGACCATGGACCTCTATGTTTGGGGTAAAACCAAACAAAAAGTCTTCTTTCCTTCCAGTGCAAAATATCTCTAACCCTAAGACTGGTAAGTTTGCAATTTCTATGCCTGATTTGTTAATTGATCATAATATTGCTTTAATGGAAAGAACCCTGGTGGGGAAATTTATGGGTCCCAGACTGAACATTGAAGTGGTCAGGGAGTTTGTCAAAAAAAAAAGGAGAACTAACGGAAAATTTTCGGTAGCTACACTCCCAAAGGAATTTTTTTGCGTTTGAATTCACCTACAAGGAGGATATCTTGGTTGTTAGAAGTGGCGGCCCATTGGTTATAGGGAAAGCTTCCCCGACCCTTAAGAAATGGTCTTCTAATCTGGACCTTTTAGACTCTATTTTTGAGAATGTCCCAATATGGGTTAGACTCGTGGGTCTTCCCTTGGAATACTGGAATGAAGATGTCTTTTATGGCATAGCGAGCTCCTTTGGTGAGCTCCTTTCTATTGACTCCATGATAGCGGCTAGAAAGAGGTTAGTATTTGCAAGAATATGTGTACCTGGGTCCCTTAGTCTGCTGACCTTCCTTCATCAATTGAGATTGAGTCAAAGTTGGGATCCTGGTCACAGGATATTGAGTTTGAATCTTTCCCTTTTGCTTGTTTTAAATGCGGGTATGTGCAGGATCATGATGGGCCAAAAAGTGGCAATATTATGGGTATTTGTAGGGTATGTGGCTGAAGACCTTTTTTTTACCCAAAATTGATGAAACAAAAAGGGTTTTTAGAGGAGATTCTTAGCTTTCTAAAAATATAAATTATGCTTTAATTTGAATTTAATAAATATTTATTATTCATTTTTTATTAGAATTACGACTAAAGTCCTGATCGATAGGCTGATTGAAGAACATCAATAACTTTCAAATAGTATCACATTTTTTGAATCCAAAACATGCGTCACATTCTATGCTTCACATACTATAGGATTAAAAAAATAAAAATTAAATTTCATGAAGTTTTGACCATGTTAAGGTGGTCAGACATACGAGTTTTTATATTTTTTAAAAGTTGTAATAAAAAATTCATAATTAATTATTTACTTGGAAAAAAATTACAAAAAAATATGCATCACATCTGAACATGAGTGCTCTACTCATATATAAAATCTTATAAAAAAATATTATTATTTTATTATGGTTAGGGTGGTCACACAGGCACCTACTTCTTATTTTTTCCTTGAAATTTAGGTACTATTGCATTGAAATTTCAATTTTTCACCAAATAGATTTTATTTATTTTTAAATAAACCTAGTAGTTTAGAAACTACATCAATTTTCTATAGATTCTATTCTTACATATTTTTGAAATAATATAGATAACTTATTCAAAATTTTATGTCAAGTTGCCTAACACTGATTTTTTTGAATTTTTTGCCACTTAAGGGCCTGTTTTTTCCATGATGATCCTGCACATACCCATGCAGAAAATCTGGGCACTGAGCTAAAAATGTCCTTTAAATGCCATCAAAGAAAAGGAGAAGCTAGTTGGTTCTATGAAATCTATATGGAGAAAGAAATCAGAAGGAGAATACCTTGAGAACAATAAAGCTTGTTCTCAAGGAACATCAAAAGAGGCTAGTTATGATAATGGAAATAAAGGTGAAATTCCATAGGAACTCCAACATGAGGACTTTGAGAATACCTTGACAGCTAATGGAAATGAAGTTAGCATGAAATAGGTGGTTGGTGAAGAAAGGTAGAGTTAGTATGTTAGCCCCTTATCCCAAGAGCTGAGCCCAGCTAATAAAATAGAAGGGAACCTGGGTTTGGAGGAAATTCCTATCTAGGGGCTATCCTTGGAATTGAACATCCCTCTTCTGCTCCCTTCCTCTAAAGGTTTCGTTTCTTCAGGTGTAGATCCCTCTATGGATCCTAATTCCTCGGAAGTAGTTAAGGACACCTTTGACATTTAGGACCAAAAGAATGAACTTTCTAGCAAATTTTCAACCTTTCACCTGAATGGCATCACTAATACATTACCTTGGAAGAAAAGACTTCTAACTGATTAGGAATGGGAATCAAGTAAAGAGACAAACATACAAGAGGATACTGATAAAGAAGAGGTTTTATCCAAGAAAAACAAAAAGAAAAAAAAAAACAATGGAAGACTCCGAGTGGCATCTCTACCAGATCAAAAGCTAAGGTAGATTGTGGAGCAACAAAGAACTCTTGTGGGAAAAAATCTACTAAATGGATAAGAGAGCATAACAACTTTCAGGATATTGCAGATGGCTTCCAAAAAACCATCCTGGAGTGCCTCCACTCCCCTGATTCTTAATGAAGATTATGTCATGGAATATCAGGGGACTTAATAATCCCTATAAGCAAGATGTCCTGCACAATTTTGTTAGAGATCATAAGCCATATATTCTCCTTATCTAGGAAACTAAAATGTCAAAGGAAAAAGTGGCAAAGATGAAACTATTTCAATATTGTAGTACACATGGTAATAACTCTAATGGCGCTTCAAGAGGAATTGCCACTTTTTAGAACAATCACATAATCAAAGGGGATATGATTTTGGAAGGTACGAACCATATTGCTACTAGATTCACCCACATTAGGGATAATTTCAATTAGATCCAATCAAATATCTATGCTCCCAATGGAAAAGGTGTTAGAAAATATTTTTGGATGGATTTGGTCGCCTTTTGAAGGATATTTAATAGAGAGTCTTGGGTTGTCATGGGAGACTTTAATACTCCCTTATTGAATGAAGAAAAAATTGGAGGATCCCAGATCAATGCGGAAAGTAAAGAGGATCTTCAGAGCTTTATCAATAATCAGGATTTGATTGATCTGGACTTGTAGGGTGCCTCCTATACCTAGTCAAACTATAGAAAGGATATGGATCTCATCCAGGTTAGGTTAGATAGAACTTTAATCTCTGATCTATGGTTCTTAAACTATTATTGTTCTCTTAAAGCCCTGCCAAGGATTGGATCTAACCATTACCCCATTAGTTTTGTTGTGGAGCCTTTAAAGAAAAAAAAATATCCCCTTTAGAGTTGAAAAAATGTGGCTTTCCCATCCTCTTTTTAAAGAAGAAATTAGGAATTGGTGGAATATTAATATCTCTGGCACTGCTATGTTCAGAGTTGCCAAAAAATTAAGGGAAGTGAAATCCAATTTTAAAAAATGGAAAAAAGAATCCTTTGGTAACATTTTTAGGATTAAATCTAATCTTTAGATGGAACTAGGAGATATCCAAAACAAAATCCAGAAGGAAGGATATTTGAATGATAGTAAGAACAAAGAAAATGAAATCCTTATTAAAATGCATGATATCATTGCAAAAGAGGAGGAATTCTGGAGACAGAGATCCAGAGCCTTATGGTTATCTACTGGGGACAAAAATACCAGGTACTTTCATTTGTCAGCCTCAAAACATAGAGCGGTCAATATAATCTCTCATATTGAAGTTGATAATATTAGGTATGAAGAGGAGGCTATCAAAAGACAAGTTATTTTATTCTTTAAAAATATTCTCTCTCAGAATGAGGAAAATAACCAAAATGATCAAGATCATTTAATAGAAACAATACCTAATGTGATCAATTAGGAAAATAACTCTATGCTGTCTGTTATTCCTTCTAGTGAGGAAGTTAAGAAGGTTGTCTTTTCCTTTGAAGGGAACAAAGCTTCAGGTCCCAATGGGTTCCCAATGTTATTTTTCCAATGGTTCTGGGAGATTGTGGGAGAGGATGTGGTGAATGTAGTAAAAGAAATTTTTGGATCCAGAAGTCTCCTAAAAGAATTGAATGCTACTTTTCTAGTAACTCTAATTCCTAAGAAGACTGGAGTTGTGAACTTTGAGGGTTTCGGACCCATCAACCTCTATAACTTGATTTATAGATTATCTCGAAGGTTTTAACTTCCAGACTTTTAAATCTTTTGCCTACCCTGATTTCACCTCAATAGAATGGATTTGTCCCTAGTAGATAGATCCTTGATTCAATTGTCATAGTACATGATAATATCCATTCTTTGGTTGAATCAAAGATTGGCTCGGCTTTCTATTAAAGCTTGATATTTCAAAAGCCTATGATAGAGTTGATTGGAAATTCTTGTTTAAAATTTTAAAGGCATTCAAGTTTTGCAACATGTTTCTTCAAATGATCAAACAACTTGTGTCTACTGCTTCTATTTCCATTATGGTCAATGGGTCCCCATCGACCTTCTTCCAAAGCTCTAGAGGTCTAAGACAAGGTGATCCTATCTCCCCTATTTTATTCACTATTATGGCTGAAAGTCTTGGAAGAAACTTGAAAAGGTTGATTGATAATAGAACCCTTATTGGTCTTAAACTGTCCTCAAACAACCTTATTTGTTATCATCAATAGTTTGTTGATGACACCATGCTCTTGGGAAAATATACAGTTTCAGAGGGAAAGATTTTGAAATTTCTACTGGATGAGTATGGGAGGGTGTTAGGCCAGTTGATTAATAAAAAAAAAAGCTCTCTTTTCTTCTTTAATACTCTTATTCATAGACAAAATAAAATAGCCAGAATCCTTGGTTGTAGAGTGGAGTCTTTGCCTACCACCTATCTTGGCTTACCCTTAAGCCTTAAACCGTCAAAGTCCTTTTGGATTTTGTTGGTGGAGAGGTTTAGTAAGAAACTTGCTAGTGGGAAAGGAGCTCTGCTAAGTCAAGGAGGTAAACTCCAACTTCTCAGAGCTACTCTTCAAAATTTTTTGATTTATGCTTTAAGCCTCTTCAAAATACCAGCTAAATATGCAGATGCTATTGAAAAGATTCAAAAAATATTTCTCTAGTTGGGTGTTGAAGAAAAAAAAAGACTACCTTTAATAGGATGGGATCTAGTTTGCAGACCGAAAAAGGTCGAAGGTTTAGGTCTGAGAAGAATTAGAATGGTTAACAAGATACTTCTAGCTAAACAAATATGGAGAATATTTTCATCCTCAGGGGAATGGACTGATATCCTAGCAAGAAAATATTTGGAGAGTAATAGATCTCTCATAATTATGAAGGATTACCATCTTCTTCCTAGAGGCTCAACCTACTGGAATAATTTGATTAATGGAAGAAAAGTTGTTGAATCTGGAGGGGGTTGGCAAGTTAGGAGCGGAAACCAAACAATATTCTAGGAGGATAGATGGTTGTTTAATGAGCCCCTTAAAAAAATTGATTCGTTTAGTGGGTGGGGTGAGAATTGCAAAGCTCTTTTTGGGTCATATGTTAAAAATTATCGTGTGGACGGAAAATGGGTGGATTTGTGTCTAGTCAGTCAAGCTCTCTCTCCTATTCAGTCTTCTTTGTTAGCTGTTAGACTTTGTCCTGATCAAACAGAAGATCGTCTTGTTTGGAGTGATGAACTCTCAGGCAATTATTCTGTTTCATCTACTTTTTCCAAGCTAACTTCTATCTAGGCTCCTCCTCCCTTCTGGTCGAAGGCTTGGTTCAAACATCTGATCCCTAAATCCAACATCTTTTTTGGGTCTTTCTCCAAAATAAGGTGCTCATAGTTGATAACCTCTACAAGCGTGGCTTTCAAATACCCAATAGATATTTTCTTTGCGAGATGGAGGCAGAGTCAGTGTGCCATCTGTTTCTTCACTATCCTTTCACTGCCTTGATTTGGGAAAAATTAATCAGTTACTGGAAATTATCTTGGGTGTTTCCCTTGTCTATTGAAGATTTCTTCATTCAATGGAAAGCCCCGACTCACAATCTTGTTCTTCGGAAACTATGGGATTTTTCTTTCCTCATGTTGCTTGGGGTCTTTGGAAAGAGCGAAATAACATAATTTATAGAGATAAAGAAGCACTGATGGATATTTTTTTTGATAAAATTATCAAATTATTAAAAGAAAATGTCAATGCTATCTCCTAAAAGGTTAGCAACTCTAAGAAAGTGGCATATTTGTCCTATGATATTAAGGTTGCTAAATAATAGAATTTAAATCTTGATTTGTCCTATGCCCCTAAACAAGCTAAGAAGGATAGGGAGGGTGCTTGTTGGTCTTTTTCGCCTAATGGATGGGTCAAAGCCAACTTTGATGGAGCTGCTAAAGGTAATCCTGGCACTATGGGTTGCGGCGGAGTCATTAGGGATCCTTTTGGAAACTTTCTCGGTGCGACTGCCACTCCCCTTGGATCTCAAACCAATCACCTGGCTGAGGCTGTTGGAGCTTTTCATATTATAAATTTGGCACATAGCCTAAATTTTAAAAACCTTTGGCTTGAAGGGGATTCCAAAAACATTATTGATTGTCTTTTAGGTAGGTCCCCCCCCTTGTGGACTATTAAGTCTTGGATTGATGATGCCATTTCGACCTTAGCCAAGTTTGATAATATAAAGATTTCACATGCCTATAGAGAAGCCAATGTTGTGGCAGATTTTTTTGCGAATGAAGGGGTTAGGAGTAAAGAACAGTGCACTTGGCTAAACATTAATGAATTAAGTGTTAATGTCCAAGTCTTATTGAACTATGATGCATCACATGGGCAAGAAGCGTGTCACCTCATTAATGATGATAGAACAGGGTAATTACATCACCATCATTAGATTGTATGGGACTGAGCTTATTCAATTAACCTGTAAGGAAGCCTAGCATGTTTTGTGGGCTTTTAGATCTAGCAGGACCATTTCTAGTAAAGATTTTGTCTCTGTCTACCCCATAATGCTTGCTAAAATGGGTGGAGATAGGAAAAGAGTTGAGTCAGAAAACTTTGAGATGCATACAAGAAACACGAAAGCATGGAATAAAGTCAAAAGTGGGGGCTTACTCCCTTTTTTGGAAAAACTCCAAGGGTCTAATCAGGAAGCTACTGAGCTTTTTGAGAGGAATTAGAAAAATGGGGAACTCACCCTTTTTGGTAGGAAAGTTGAGCTCGATGAAAACCTCATAGCTGAAGTGATTGGAATGTCCACTGTTGGGAAAAAAATTTTCAAGGACAGGGTTTTCTCTGATGAAGCGGTGATTAGATTTTTGAAGAAAGATAAGGAAAGGCTGAAATTGGTGAAAGTTTCTAGTAGCTATTTTGAAGTCGATACCATAAAAGCTCTTTGGAGGAAAGTTCTTTGTGTTATCATGGAGTACATTACTTTAGATGGTCGCTTTACCAGGGTTTAGGACTATCACTTTTCCCTACTCAACCATTTTCGATATAAGGTTAGGGTTTCTCTTCCCTACTATCTTCTTTGTTCTTTGAGAAAGAGTCTGGATGACCATAAGAAAAAACCAAAAAGATATCCTATTTTGCATACTGGTTTGATTAGGTTAATAGTTGAACATTTCCAAAATATGCTTGCCCCTGCTAATTTGGATGCTCCTCTTGATTATGAGGAGGATGATACTGAACCCAGTTGCTCGGGGAATTTTCCCAATTTGAGCCAGGTTAGGATGGTCCTAAGCCTGCCCACTGTCCAAATTGGTAAGAAAAGTCTTAAGCCCTAATCTGTGAATGCTTACACTGCATCTAAGCTGGGTAGTTCTACCCTTAATACTAGAAGTGTAGGAAATAATCTTTTGGTTAAAACCTTGTGTCGTACTCTAAAGACTCTCCTGGTTTTGAGGATTCTAGTGCTAACAATAATTCTTCCTCTGTTGCCCCGTCGTCAGACAAAGAGGTTATAATTGGTCCCCCTGAAACCCCCGACCATGCTAAATCTTGCTTCAACCATGAAAGGGAACCTACTACGAATGTCTTGGGTTTAGCTAAAAATAATGTTGTTGATTATTTTAGAATTTTGAAATGGGTCTTTCATGAAATCAACAAGCTAAAAATAAAAAAACTAAGATCTTCAAAGTAAACTGGAAGAAATGGGAGCTAAGGTTACGATGCTTGGCATGAAGGAGGTAGTGCGAAAAGATCATGGTGCTAGTATAGAAATCCATGACAAAGCAGGTATGGACATAAGGGTTGAAATAGAGTTGGATAAAATGAAAAATATTGTTAAAATTATAGCCGAGCAGAATAATAGAATGGCAAGACACAATGCCATCATTATCAACGCCATGACTGAAAAATTGGACAAAGCTCAACAGGGGCCTTTGGTGGTTGATCTGGAAGAGGTTAATGATAAAAACTAAGATGAAGATGTCGGTATTTCAAAGAGAACCAAGGATAATTTGAAGAGGAAGGCTCCTCCTATGCCACGTATGGTTCAAACCTTCAAGAAGAGTGTTCAGGACATGCAGAACCTGGAGGCTGAGACCGAATCTATTTTGAAGACTCTGGGTTAGTTGCTACTAGTCTTTATGTTTTCTTTTCGGCTGGTGTTTTGTTTGACCTTCCTGGTCTTTTGCGGGTGGTTGCTGCTTGTTCTAGCTTTTTCCTTTTGTGCTGCCTATTTTTTCTGTTTGACTATTTAGTCCTTTCTCTTTTGTTGTAAACTTGGTGGTTTCAGGTCCCTGTAAAACCCATTTTTCCCTTTATCAAAAACAAGAAAATACTTACAAAATGAATCTTAGGAGTCTTCAAGAGAATACAATGAGGGGGAGTTCTTTATAAAGCAATCCTAAATGATAAAGGAATTAGATCATGAAAAGTGTCATGATCAAATGTGATGAGTCAAAATGATCTAATAATAGCTCTTTAGTTAATAGAAAAAAAAATCACTCCCAAGTGCATGAGAAGAAACTAGCCTAATAATCAATTAAAGATTAATTAATTATTAGGTAATGCATGATTACTCTAACACTAGCCTCATTACAAGATATGGAATTTATATTTTCTAAGGTCGACAATAACATGAAGGTAAGAGATTGGAGATTTATTTTAGTCACATTAATTTAAACAAATTAATATTTTTGCACTTAATTCTCATTATATACGTTGCCATGCAATAAATTCTCATTTTGGCTTGGTCTTTGTGAATCTAAGTCTCAACCAAACACATTAATCACCATATTTCTAAAAAACCCAATTACATTATTTGATAAACTTAATTTTTATCATCCCATGAACTTACAAGTTTTGCGTAAGGTAGGTTGGTATAGTTATATCCAAATTTCAATGCAAGGATAGATTGAATTAGGTTCAGATGCAAGGTAAATTGACCCAAGTTTAATCATTTTTTATGTCTTCCACAATCTATCCTAACTATCATATAGTGACTCTCATGTCCTACCAATACTCACAATAATTTAAGATCCAAATTATTCCCAAACTTCTTGATGTTACAACTTGTCTTTGATATCAAATTTCATGCCCACCTTTTACACAAGTGAACATAACGTAACCTAATATTTTTTAAAATAATTTATTTAAAAATACTCATCATGTTCATCATGACAAAATAATATGCACACCAATTGACATTGCACATACAACATCACCACAATCACACTACCTGATAGTGGGGAAAGAAATTAATGTGAGTGGGTGTTCTAGGATCAATTCCTTACACCCTACAATAAAGGTTAACTAAATAGGTTTAGGTGTCTTTACATAGACACCTCAAGGGGGTGACTGCTCCCAAGTCATTACCCTTAGGTTTACTATGTGAAAGATGAATAGTTAAGTCTTAAGGATGAGATTGATATAAAAACAAATTAGATAAACTAGAATAATTGAAAATAAATATATAATTGATTAAAATGCCTAACATTTGTTCTACCAAAATTTAAATATTTATAAAAAAATGAATCTTATAACAATTAAACAATTTTAATCTACCATTTATGATTTAATCACATTAAAGATTTAATAAACCCCTTAATTTGATTAATAGACAAAATAACATTTTTTCTTAATATTTAAAATAATTGGATTGTAAGATTTGGTCCACACCTTGCAATTAAAACCGAGATATTAGATTGCTCCTACACTTGAATTAAATACATAATAAATCAATATTTTCCTTTCTCCCAATTAGATAGTTTAACAATATAGGAAAATAAACTAATTAATTGAATCTCCATTTGTCTAGTTGACAACTCAAACGTTGTTCGCTTATGTATTCCATTGGCCGAGATCGCATAGGAAAAGGTCATATGAATGTTAAAATCTAGAAAATCTTCAAACCAGATTCTAATTGGCAAATACACTTCAGCGTCAAGGGGGATCGTTTCTAAATTGAAACCAAGTCACAGTAGTAAACATTGATCCATGCTTTCAAGATATTCTACGACTATCACTATTGTGGCATAAAACAGACACATTCTGTGAAGAGTGTAGGTAAGCGAAGTAAGACGGCTCTCACTATTCTGGCATAGAAGAGGTGTTCCGTTTATTGCCATCGAGATTGCATTGATGCGAGGTATTCACATATAATTGAAATACAAACAAGAGTTATTACTGTCAACGGTGATATTGAAGATGTCATGGTTTTCAATTTCTAGAATTCCACTGTCCCAAGACCTCATCCCGGTCAACAAGGTATCTAGATAATTGTCGAAACTCTTTCAGATCTATTCTCACGAAAGTGAAGGTCTTGTTCATTGTGTTGTATGACCAAATAGACACACCATCTGCAGCGAACAGTTCCAGATTACCTTCTCTTGACAGCGTCAAAATGTCAGATCCGTTTCTCATAGGAGACGCCTTGTTAGCCAACCAAAGAATCATCTTCTCTGGTATTTTGGCACGCCAGATGCCAATATGCCAGTTGCTTCCATTTGGGCTGAAGAATCCAATTCAAATTTGTCATTTTTCGAAATTATTGTCTGATTTCCAATAAACGACACGCCCAACGGAAGAGTATCTCCGACCTCAACTGCTTTACCATAACTCATCAATTGAATAAAGACAGTAACTGCAAAAGAAATAGGTTTAAGCATAATCTTGCCCAGTTTTTATCCATCGCTAAGGTCCCTTGTCGTTAATATATTTCCAAGAGAACTTCTAAGGTGGGAAGTCCCCCGAAAGAGAAACGTCACTTCCAAGAAGGCACTAAATTCCAAATAAAAAATCAAGCAGAGGGTCAAAATTTCCATCTGTTGTGTTGCATGTCAAACGGTTCACACACAGTCCTTGGCAAACAAAGTCCCATCAATTTCAGTGTATTTGCTAAGTTAGTGGTTGTGGAAAATAATATGGGAGGTGTGGAATTTGATGGTATGTTGAATAATATGAGAAGTGTAGAATTTGATGGTATTTTGATATTTTTTCAATTTTGAGTAGTTTATATATAATTATTTTTAATTGTGGAATTTGATGGCATGTTGAATAATATCAAAGGTGTGGAATTTTATGGTATCTTGATTGTTTTTTCAATTTTTAGTAGTTCATCTATAATTATTTTTAATAGTGGAATTTGATGGCATCTTGATTGCTTTTTCAATTTTAAGTAGGAGTTTATAATATAATTATTTTAGGTCATATAATAAGTGTTTGTATTATTAATTATAGAATAATTTTACATGTATTAATAAAAATGGTCAATGGAAGAATTTATGTTTCAAAGTTAAAATAGGATTAAATTTGGAAACAAAAAACAATAGGAGGTTGCTACATGGTAAAGGCTAACTCACTAGTAGGAGGAAGTGATGGGTCTTGATCATCTAGTTTATCTCATACATGAATATGTTCTAGAGTATCTATTGGAGACTTCCAATCATCATTGTCATTGTATATTTTTTATCTTCATTAGGAGGCTAAGTGTCATAAACATAAAATATAGCTAGAACAAGGCGAGATAATTTTATAGAGTCTAGCCAACCACCAAGCACATGTCAAGAGCCTAGGGAGAAACAAAGTGGTGGCAAGTAGACTATGAATTTCCTCTCTAAGATTGGTCCTTGGATCTTCTTGCATAAAGTAGAGAAGAATGAGAAAGTGCATCCTATTCATCATGAGAAAATTGGTTGTCTCTCCAACAGCACCCATGAGGTGAGTAATGGCCTCAACTATAGGCATGAGGTAGAGGGAATTTAACATAATGTGTGGGTCATTTCCCCAATGATTCAAGAAGAACCTAAAGAAATGCCACCTCAAGTCCAACCTTGTTGGTTTGCACCTAGATTTTCATAAGAATATTATAACAAATCATTGCCTTAGTGTAAAGTGAGAAATTAGTATGAACTGGATATCTATAAAATAAAGTAGAATTCTCACCCTTCCATATGCTAAAGTGAATTGACCATAAAAATATGCCAAAGATCTAAGTATATCAAGAGAACAAGCTACTTAACTATGTTAATACTAGATGGATTTTCTTGCATGAGATAGTGCAAAGATTTTTTATAGAATATAATTTAAAGACTAGAGTATGGTATGAACATCACTTGATAGTGTATAAAATTCTTGACATTTTATATAGTTTAAGTGACATACAGACACTTCTAACCTTATCTAGTATTCTACCCATGTTGAAATAATTGAGAATTTTAATGAAAATTGTAGAGAAATCAATATGTATAGTTTTAAATACACAAAGCTACCTAAAAAAAAATGTTGGAATATATTTTTTGTTGTGCCAAAAGATCAAGCTATTAATGCCCAATACAAACACAAAAGATAAACAAATCCATGGGAGGCAATTAGTCAATTTCCCAAATCTGAAGGGAGATGTTGACGATTAGTCCAACAATTCCCCCTCAACATCAGCTGATAGGATTTGAACCTACGACCATAGCTCTAATACCATTTATTGGAATACATTTGATGTTGTGCCAAAAGATCGACCTATTAATGCCCGATACAAACACTAGAGATAAACAGATCCACAAGAGGCAGTTAGTCCATGTCCCAAATCCGAAGGTAGATGCTAGCGATTAGTCCAACACAATATGTTTGGCCCTTGATAATCTATTTGTATTGGATAAATCATTTACAACTTTAAAATTTAATATTTGGTACTTAGTGATAGATATAGATAGTGCTACTAAATTTTTTAAGTTCATGTAAGGCTCATCTACTTTTCTACTTAAATTGTGTTATATGTAAGCACTTCATGTATTATTTTTCTTTAGATTTTTGTAGGCACTTGGTAATTGGAATAACTCATGTTAGTTGTATGATGTATTATTGGCCATAACTCCTTTTAGTGAGTTGAATATTAGATTATGTACTTATCAAACTTAATTATGCAATGATTATCTTAGTGGAAGGCTAAGTTGAGATTACAATTCCTTACATAAACACTAAATTATGAGGAGTTGATATAGTTCACCATTTTTATTAGTTATAGTGGCAAGCCATACTTGAGATAACCATGTTTTTAATGTCAATGGATGTTTTGATATAGTATTGAGATAACAATCTGGTTTATAAGCCTCTTAATTGGTATCCAATTTCCTATTCTTGTCACATTCACAATTAATTTTCAATGTATTTGATGTGTGCATTGAGTGTGCAAGGATATCTAAGAGACACTAGAGATATCATTCTCAATGTGCATTTTTCACTTAATAAATAAATCCAGTTTAAAATAGACACCTCAAGAATGTATTTCTCATGTCTTCAACATTATTTTCTTAAAGATAGGTATGCTAGTATTACTCTTACATATACAAGAATTATATATATTAATTTTTTTTTAGAATAATATTATTTGTACATATTTATATATTATATAAGCAATGTATATATTAAAAGTTATATTATGTATTTAACAATTTTTTATTTTACTTTATAATTATTATAGAGAGAGGGGTTTGGTTTATTTTGTCATATTAATAGTAATTATTTATATTCTTATATATGCTTTAATATTCTTTATATATTTATATATTATATAAGTAATGTATAGATAGATTAAGAGATAAAGAAGGGTAGGTTTGTATTATTTTGTTTAATTAAGAGTTATTTTACTTGTTTCATATTTAATACATAGATAATTATATATATATATTAGCTGTGTTAGTTTTATAACATGTTGGTCTATATATTTTATTAAAACAAATTTAAATCTACTCACTGCATGAGATATTTTTATATCATTATATAACACTTTTGAGTACATATTTAAAAATGAATAGAATTATAAAATTAATTTACTACTTTTAATCTTAAATTTCACATTCATTTAAATATCAAAATATTAATATTTAACAATAAACATAAAATTAATAAAATTACTTAATAATAAAATATAAAATAAAAATAAAAATAAAATTTATGATTTTATTAAATGTGATATATAAATAAAAATCGCATTCATAAATTTATTGACTACATATGATTGATTTTACCTTGTTAACTAATGTTCAAGCTTAAATAACATAACTCCACCAATGCATTGTGCACTTACATTATTCTAACTAAAACTGTTTGTTTCGCTTCGGTCTGCTGGCCTGTCCATGAGCAGTGAGATCGGAATCTGAGGAACTTGAGGCTCCATCTTCCCTTCTAGCATCTGCACCACTTGCCTCATGCTAGGCCTCACCTCGTCATTCTCTTGAATGCATAACAACGCTATGACACACGCTCTTTTCACCTCTTCCACATCTGCCTCCTCTACAACACTCTCCTCCACAATATTAATTGTGCTCCCCTGGTGAAATTGAGTTGCAGCCCATGTGGGAAAGTAAAACTTACTTGAATCTTGCTCGTTGAAGTCCAGATTTCTTCGCCCGGAAATGATTTCCAAGAGCGTCATACCAAAACTGTACACGTCAACCTTGGGAGTGATGGGAAGGCCGGAGACCCACTCTGGAGCCAAGTACCCTCTCGTTCCTCTTGTTGTGGTCAGCACGCGGCTCAAATCTCTGCCCAGAAGCTTTGCCAACCCAAAATCTGCCAACTTCGGTGACAAATCACCGTCCAGCAGAATGTTTTCGGGCTTAACGTCGCTGTGAATGATGCAATCTATGCAATCTTCGTGGAGATAAAGTAACCCTCTGGCAGTGCCTAACGCGATCTCAAATCGAGTCTTCCAGTCGAGGACCTTCTCCTTACTTTTGGAATTACTTGTGAACAGTAGGGAATTTAGAGAGCCGTTGGGCATGTAATCATATATCAGTAACCGTCTTGATCCTTCTGCACAAAACCCTCGAAGCCTCACCAAATTCACATGCTGTATGTTTCCAAGAGAACTAATTTCTGCTCGAAATTGCTTCTCATCTTGTCGCGAACTCTTCATTTTCTTTACAGCCACAAGCGTACCGTCTGGTAGAGATCCTTTAAACACTGAGCTGAATCCTCCCCTCCCCAACTCGGACCTGAAATTCCTAGTTGCAATCTTCAACTCCTTGTAACTAAACATTCTAAGAAAAGAGTTCGAGGAATCGTCATGCCTATCCATCGGTTGTAGCTGACGCCTCCGCCAGATAAAAACCGAACAGATACCCAAAGCAACGGTGAGAGCACCACCAACACCAAGCACTGTGCCCAGGAGAATACTTGTGGTTTTGTGTTTCGTTGGAAGTTCAGAGGCACCTAATCGGATGGAGACATTTGAATTGCCTTCTGACGGAGGAGAGTTGCGCATGGATAGCAAATCTCCGGACCAGATTTGGCAGGGCCCTGAAGGTGGACTGAAAGTAAACGCAGTACACGAGCAGTTGCATAGGCAGAGCTTCTGGCAATCTTTCTTTGTTGCAGCAGGGTATGAGGAAGCAGAATCATCAGGCAACGTTACACCAAGGTCGACGAATCTGTCAGTGCTGCCTTTTTTGGCATCGCAGTTTAACGGCCTCTGTCGAACACAACCACTGGACCCCCAGTCTTGTGAATCCCATGCGCCATTGTCTGTGGGCGTGAAGCCTTCCACGCAGCTACAGAACTTAAGATTGTTGGAGTTGCAGCTCCCATAAGAACCACAGAGACCATATACGAGGCATTGATCCCCGGGCTGCGACCAGTATGTCCTCCATATACTGTCATGAATAAAAACATTTATTTTCACTGCTCCGAACTTGTTTAAGACGAAACTTGAGAGCTCGATGGTTTCAGCCATCAATGTATAACTGAAATACAAATCAGAGCTAGTAATTTCAACGCTCATATTGAATCTTTTGTCCGACGTTGGAGTTTCGCTGAAAGTTCTGCCGTCCCAAGTTCCGGTCTCCCAATACTTTACATAATTGTTCCATGCCAGCACGAATTGTTTGGTGCCAGACGGATCCATGCCGAAGGAAAAAAGCCCAGCAGCAGGATCTAACGAGCTTTTCCAAGACACTAGCTTTTGCTGTCCACCGAACCGCATGCCTGGCAACATGGTGTCTACAGGATTGTCGAAACTCTGCCAAAGAGTTTCAGATTTATTGTCATCCCTCACCATTAAAAAATTACCAGAATCCAATATGACAGCCCGGGAGGCCTTGTTTGTTGTATTGACTAACCATATAGATGCACCCTCTGCATCAAACAGTTCCAGGTTACCTTGTCTTGACAGCTTCAATACGCCAGATTGGTTTCTCGCGGAAGTCTCCCTGTTGGCCACCCAAACATACGTCTTCTCTGGTATTTTGGCATACCAGATGCCAATATACCAGTTATTGCTTCCATTTGGGCTGAAGAATCCCAATTCAAAGGTGCCATTCTTTGAAATTATTGTCTGATTTCCAGTAATTGAGGCACCCAACGAAAGAGTATCTCCAGCCTCAACTGCAGCACCATTACTCTTCAGTTGAATAAACACCGTAACTGCAAAAAAGAGGCTTAGGAATAATTTTTCCATCGCTAAAGTGCCTCTGCGTTGATATGCTTCAAAGAGAACTTCAAAGGTGGACAGCCTCATGAATGAGCAGCGTCACTTTTAAGTGGCCGTTTAACAGTATTTAACCCAAAACAAGATTGAGGGTCAAAATTTACTTCTCCCGTGTATTCAAAGGGTTCAGAGACACGGTGCGTGGCAGACAAGTTAATTTGAACGCTTTCGCAGAGTTAGTCGTCGTAGTGGAAAATATACTAATATACTAGGATCCTTCCTTTCTTAAAATTACTTAAACTAGCAATTGCACCTTGGTGTGCAATGCGTACGCAGAAAGAGGTGTGGATGGTCAAAGTTCATGTAAGCTTCTATCTTAGTTTATTTAACTTATATTAAACACAATGATATATGAATATAGATATTTAACCAACACAATTAAATATTTTAGATGCTTCCTATTTTGAATATAATCCACCTTGACTCACAAAGATCAATTATAGAACTTCACATAAGAGGTAGCCCAGTTATGAAAATGAGTAGGCAAGGCAAATGTCTTTAAGCATATAGGAAAAGAACTTGGTATGCAGGCACAAAATTATTAGAGAACTATTATCATAAAACTGAATAGCATATGAATGAATGTGATAACATGAAAAGGTTACTCAAAAGTTCAACAGAGATATAGAAAATGAGCACCTTAATTTTATAAGACTGAATAAGGGCATTCGGTGGATGTTAGAATTTATCCAACTCTCCCATTTAATGAATCTTTTAACTCCTTACCTGAATGGTTTGATCGTAATTTTTTTTTTAAAAATAATGGTGTTGCTGACTATAAAATTAGTAGGCAAATGGCACTTGTGGAGAGGGTCCTAATGATATAGGAAACCCAAAGTTCATTAAAAACAACAGACTTAGTTTTTTGGTTATCCAAAACCCTATTCACAATGATGCACAAGGATCCCTAGGAACAATTCTGACCATTAAGGCAACAAAGAATACATAAAAGTCTAAAGCTTACACTCAATACTACTAAACCTCCATACAAACCTTTGCATATTAAAATACCTTCAAATCTGTTTTATATTTCTCACTAAAACTGTGAACTCTAACCAATGTAGAGTATATATTAGTACTTCGAGAGCTTGAGACTCCAAACCTAAAAACCTAGGCATTCACCTTAAAGTGCCTGGTCCTTCAACCTTTCCAATGAAATGCACAAAAAAAATATCCCTAACTGAAAACTCCGCAAAATAGAAACCCATAGAACAATGCTCTAAACTGAAGAATATTTCTATTTGAAACCCAAAACAAAAGAATGCTCTTCACAAAAAATTCCCACACCTCTCTTCGAAAACCATATTTTCATATAAATCTCTTCATCTTGTCTCATGGATATGGATCAAGGTGGATAATCTGAGAAACAAGAGCTGGGAAAAATGAGAGGGTTGATGATGGTTAGGGAGGGCAATAGGATTCTATAATAACTAAAGGAATAGATACAAGATTTGGTGTAGATGTTGAGAATTACATTTTGGGTAACGAGAATGCTGATTGAGATCATGGTCAGGAGCCTAACCTTGCAGAAGGTGACATTCCACATCCTAAAACAAAATTACCCGGGTTTGTCAATGTTGTTATTGATGACAGCCAGAAGACATCAAGCAGGCAAGGACTCTTAAAGAAGTTGGTGATCATTCAGGCCCAGCAGGCTGCTAGCATAAAGTTGGACATGCCTCTTTCCAAAGAAATTTAAATGCAATAAATATGATTAAAGACATTATTTTTACACTAGCCACAAATATGCAACCCAAATCTTTCATCAAACAAAAAAAAAAGACATCTTGCACTCTTCTTTTCAACCAAAAACCTTGGATACTATAGCCATTATTTTAAATTCAGAGCAAGGGTGATCCCACAATAGTGGTTTACAATTTTTGGCCAAACTGGACACTGAAATAATTTTTTTTTAACTAAATCTTCACTTTCGGGCACCTATAGCGCTAAACCATGAGGAATTTGAAGATGATGCAAACTAGAGTTTCATCACATTTTGTCTATAGATTCTAAAAATATTTTTTTCAAAATTTTTGGAATCAGATTGCACCTTTTTTCCATCTCCCTCGAAACAAATTTTTCTTTTTAGAAAACAACATTTTTAAAAAGTGACGCACACCATATAACGCATAAATTTTTTTCCATGAAGGATAAAATTCTAATTCTTTTGAATTTAGATTTGTAACTCTGATATCTAGTGCTTCCACTTGGTTAGATAGATTTTTATTGAATATTTTTTCTTTAATCAAGCTTCAAAGTCAAACTAATTACAATTTAGACATATCACAACCGTATAACGCGTAACATTTTTTGTATATATCGAAATTTAATTTTTTTTATAATCTGCTATTTTTCCACATGTGCATAATATAGAACTTCATTTTTGATGAAAAACCTATGTTTAATAAAACTAAAAAGACAAATACATAATAAAACCAAAACATATTAAAATTATATTTGTTGGATAGCTTGTTCTAAGGACTACCTTATTCCAATTGGGTTTGTAAAGTCTCCACCATTTTCATGTTCAAACCAAGCTTTGAAGTGAAAAAATTTAGGTTTTTTTTGTGTTTCAGGGGGAGAATGAGGAATAAGGGGGGTTTGCACGAACCCCTAGGGGTTCAATCAAACCACCCTTCAATATGCATTTCCTTTTTTTTTTTGGGCAGGAAATGTGGGCCTAGTAATTAATGGGTTCCCTTGAACCCTAGTTTGGGCGAACCCCTTTTGGGTTTGGTCGAACTTGTAGGTTCATTTGAACCCTTAAAACCAATTTTTTTGCCATGGGATCATTTTTTCTCAGTTTTTCTTCCACCATCAAATTGTAAACCACTATTCTGGCTTCACCCACAACTTAATAGCCAATACTTAATAACACAAATCTTGGAGATGCAAATCATTCATAATTCATAGATACACAAAAATTCCACTAATATGAAATAATCCATGTCAAGAAAAGCATGTAAATATTTTAGGTTAATAGTCAACCTACAGATAAGTGATCATTCAATCTTCAAAAATAATGGTAAGATCCCATTTGCAATGTCATGAAGAGAAATTGTTCTCTACACTCATAGGTAATTTCAATTGGTAATTACTGATGAAGTTGATATGCAATTTCAAGAGCAACTTCTAGGAATTCATTTTACTTATATTGTAGGAAGAGTAGTTTTAATACATTGATGTTAAAGTGGGAAGCTAACATTTTAAGGCCCATTATTAGCAATGTGTAATGCTGTAAACATTGGAGATTAGCTGCATTGCATGAATTGTTTGAAAGACATTGCTGTAGACATGCAAAATCATCATTATGCACTTAGTTTACGTTCACCCGCTCATTAAATTAATCAAGCTCATCAAATCCATTCACCAAGTAAATCAGGACTATTAAATAAATCAACTTGTCTCATATCAACCTTTAATTAAGTAAACAAAGCTTTATTTAATCAAATCTCCAAATGCATATTCCATCCTTTTTTGATTTAAATAAATCAAATATTTAAGTCCTAAAAGTCAAAATCACCTAATCATCATTAAGCTAACCTAATCCTGATTAAACTAACCTAACTACCCATCACATCCTCTAGATAATCCCACTTGCACAAATAAATCAATTTATTGATTTATTAAAATCATCATTTTCACTCAACATGGCATCTTTGAGGAATATTCCCTCAAGTTTGAATTCAAAAACAAGTAGACATGTACATCCAACAAAGCAATTAAGGGGCTCTTACATGTCCCTTGCACAATTCAAACTCAACATTTACTCTCAAATTTGAATTTGAAACTCCCTCTCTTGGGCACATTTCCCAAATCTTGCACATCCTCAAGCCTATCACATGATGACAAGTGGCCTCTTTTCATTGGCCTGCTTTTAGTCCCACATTGATCCCTCTTGAGAACTCTTAGCATTTGGGAATCTACAAATAGAGGCTTCATCCTTTAACAAATCCTCCACAATCTCCACAACTCATCTACATCTTCATGCAAAGTCATTCTCTCAAACTGAGAACTGATTTTTCCCATCTTATCATCATCATCTAGCTTATCTATCAAGGATTGGGAAAGGGATTCTTTCCATAGAAGCACCAATCCACTATGGAATAGATTATTTACTATGCTCCTTAGGATTTCAACTAGTTTGTTTTGTTATGTTTGTAGAGCATAAGTAATTATTTCATAAAGAATGCCATTTTATTTGCTTTCTTTTAACTAACTTCATGTTGATATATATGGAATAGAGTTAAAAATTTTGTAGTCTCTTGGTTTGAGAATTGATTTTTCTCTTCATCATATTGGAATTTGCATCATTTCAGCTTTTGAGCAAGGATTGGGAAAGGGTCATTTTCACATTTGACACCAATCCACTATGGAATAGGTACTTGTTATTGTTTTCATAATGCTTTTAGTTTTCTAGTGTCATTTGTTGCATTTTGAAGCATTCACATGTTATTTCATAGGAGTATTCTTGAGGAATTTGTAGATACTAACCCATACATGAAGTTTAGTATTTGCAGATTTTAAAGGATGCTCACATTTGGCGCTAGAAGGAGGGCATCATATTACAGTCTGTTCTTGTTTATTTGGTTTGATTGAAATTTTGCAAGGTTATTATATCTCATTGTAGGAATTCGTAAAACTCAACATCTGCGTTGTATGCAACATATGATTTGATTGAATGAATACGTTTATCTGATATCATTTTTAGTTTCATATTGGGCATAATTTCAGGTAGCCAGTTTGCAAGATATAATTGCATTCATCGTGTCAATGTGTCTAGAAAATTAGCATTTTTTGATTTGCTGGCAGTGGTTTCTTTCTTATTCCAAGTAATTACTTCTACCAATTTAGAAATGCTTCAATATGCAATGCTTATTGCAATACAAACAACTTCATATTGATGCAATGGCTATTAATCATTCATTCCTTTTACTGGTGGTCTTGGAAAAATGCTGTAGTTGAAGTATTTTACAATTAGTTATTATGTTTTTGGAAACATTCTGTCAAAAAGCCTACCTACTCTATATTTTCATTTTGGCACCTATATCAAAAGATCTATTACCCACATCTATTAAAAATAGCATGGGAGAAATCTGTGTTGCGCCCCCTACATAATCAAGTTCATTATGAGGATAGTCATAAATTTCTGCCACCATTAATCCCAAACCTGGTACATCATCACAATAGTTCAGGTGTCTTGTCACTTTGTGGCATTTATATCTGTCAAGGTCAATACTACCATAATAACTATCAACAATGTCTTTTATCCTCTTCAGGTGAATAACTTAACCATGCCTTGAAGCATTCATTTGGCACAGGTAGGCTGGACACTAAAGGGATCTCTCAGCAATTTTTTTTGTTTTAGTGCATATCTTGCAATCATTGCATTCCCTTAGATCCAATTTCCTTAGGCACTTTATTAGGCTGGGGATGTGCCTTGTCCATGTGTTCACATTTATTCTTAGATGGTCGGTCATGCCCTACTCCAAAGCTCCCATTTTGACACAGGCAGAGAGGATGAATGGCAGATTGGCACTGCTGTAGGAAGATAATGTACATAGATTCATACACATAGCTTGAAAGAATGTTGTGATAGGTCTTGTATATGTTCTCAATCATGTCTAGCAAGTTGGCGTGCTAAATAGGCCTTTTGTTTACCATATTTATTTGAATTTATGATGATCTATGTCTGGAATTGTTCAACATTTATATCTTTATTTGACTTTGTAAACATCGATCACTAAGTTAGAGAAAGGCAACACAATCTGGCATTTAACTACAAAGCTATCAGAATACTGTGGTTGACTTTTGTTTGGAGAAAGATTCTTAGAGCTAATAACGAGATGAGGGAGGAACAAATATGATAAATGTTAGTAGTGGGACATCTATGCTTCATTATATTACAGATTTCAACGTCCTTTTCTTTTTCTTAGCGTTTTTATTACAAACGAATGATTACAGATTTCACCGCCTTCTTCTTTGAATGACTTTGATTGTATTATTGACATCTGTGGCTTTTTTTACTGTTATCCTGTTGACATCAAAAAGTCTGAAAAGTGTTCATTTTTTAACGCACATAATCTTGCTATCTAACCTTTTCAAGGAGACACTGTCATAAAGCGCCGGCATTGGTGTTGACATGAGTAAAAGCTGAGCCGTATGGAGCACAATTTGAAGCTATGCCTCATAAATACAAGATGCTGTCAATTTGTATCGCCTTAAAGCTCGCATTGATGGCAGACATGCTATGTTGAGTGCCACGCCTAGAATTCCAAACTGATTGTGCCTCATAAATGCAATATTTTGTGGTCACTTACTTTATCTAGCATATTACTTTTTATGCAAATAGAAGTCAATAGTTTCTCATAGCAATATTTCGACACTAACACTTTCTATAAATCCTCAATTCATATCAAGAATAAGAAAAGGTTGGGAACTCGGCCTTACACCTACCAAACACATTTGAATTATTAGATCTTTAGTGCATAGAGCGGGCTTATGCCATGTTTAGAGAAGGAACTTACAAGGAAGTACACTCATTTATCAACACGCAGGATGGAATTATCTTTATGGTCGACTAATTTAATGTCTGAAATTTGAAAACTTAAAGGTTGAAGGGTTGATTCTTCAAATTTGACTTAGGGATGCAATTCATTAGCTTTGTGAATCATTTTCATGGTCGTAGTTTAAATTTTGAAATTGATAATAAGGATTTTTGAAACACTCATTCTTCAAAGATTGACTTAGGAATGCAATTCATTAGCTTTGTGAATCATTTTTTGAAATTGATGATAAGGCTTTTTGAAACATTTGTTCTTCAAAGTTGACTCGGGAATGCAATTTATTAGCTTTATAAATCATCTTCATCATTGTGGTCATAGTTAAAATTTGAAATTTTTGATGTTGCTTGGTGATTGATTTATTGGCTCAATGCCTTTAGTAATGTGGATCATGATAAGAGAGAGAATGAATCTAGCAAGTGTGCTATTTTTTTAATAAAATCAATATCAAGCTATAACCCATCATTTTATCATCCAAATTTTTGTTCTTTCATTTAAGACCATGCCATTGTGTGGATATTTTGACTCACTTGACTCGAATTAATTTTATCATCCACTAGTTTGATCCTCACATAAGTGTATTTTGTTTGATAGGTACAAATGAAGGAAAGCAAGGAGACGGCTAACGAAGGAAAACAAAAGGATGAGAAATGAAGATGATGTCTTGGGAGGATTAAAGTGTTTTTTAACACTTTAGTGTTTGTTTAAACACTTTTTACAAAATTGTCATCTTTTCGTTCTTAGGACATTAATTTTCATTTGGGTTTAAAAAGAATGCTTCAATTTTTCATTGCAAAAGGTTAAAATTGAAACTTAGACACCTACTAGATTTCAATTTGGGCTAAAATTGAACAAGCAACTTCACACTTGATTTTGGTGTTTTAAAAACAAATCAAATCATTACTTTGAAGGATAAAATGAATGTGTGACTTTATTGTTTTGTAATTATTTACACAAATTAATATCATCAAAAGATGTATGTGCTTCTCTCACGCCTCACGGCGATCTTGAGAATCAAAAGGATTTTGGTGACATTAAGTTGCATAAATAATTGCCCATACACACTTCGATTTGGGTTTAAAATTGAACATCTTGTGCGAGTGTGATTCAAGTATCATCGCATATATTCTCTTTCTTTATGCCGTCAAAGATTGATTGAGTTACGAATTTTGTCTTTGCTTGCTTTTGTTTATCCTAGAGGGCCTGCCTTGGGGAAAAATTACTCACCCAAGGGAACGATTCAACTAGTAACACTCTAAAGCCAAGAGTATTTCCAGCCGAGATATAAATGTGGTTATTGGAAGAAATGCCAATATCACGCGGTTGATTCCGATAAGATGGATCCGAAAGGGGACACTTGTCGTATGGGTCAATTCCTACGAACGGAAAGTCCTTACTAAAACCCATGTGCTAGAATTTTCCAAAATCCTTAATCTATTTTTTGGTGCAAGAATGGTCATTCTGAAGCCGCCCCACACTTTTACGGTCTTTAGTAGAAATAGAAAACATGCCATGGGAGTTTCATGGGTGTTGATGCTTGGCTGCCCTGTATAAGTGAGTGCCGTGGAGGAGAGCTAGTGGGTCAAGCATCTAACCATTTGCTAAAGATAAGCATAGCTAGACTTGTCCAAGTGGGGATTCAACAAATATTGTCTTACACATCCATAGGGTTTGTACTTGTTCTTGGTTTGAAAACACAGTGCTTTATTTGAAAACATTTGCAAACAAACATTCAACATGATCCTCAAAATTTCAAACCCTTTAGGAGGCAAATATCATTGACCAAATTCTCATGTTATTGCTTACCCTTGGGATTACATCTTTAGAGGTTTCTAAGAACTTGAATTTAAATCTCAATTTGCGCACTAAAGTTAAACAATAGGTAACCCTTGCCTTAAATTCATCAAAGTTTCACATAATATACTTTGTGAAATGAGGCGAAGATAAGAAATTGGACATTCAGTTTGAGACCTAATCAAGAGTGTGTTTGTGGTAAAAAAAGAATCCATTAAACAAAGATTAAATCAATTGGAACCCGCACATGTGCTTGGCATCTTTTGGTCAATAGTTTTCATGCAAACATTGTTCTTTTGATTTTGAATTACTTTTAGAGAAAGGCACGTTCTTCACTACCCTGGCCTAGTAAACAAGTCCCTAAGTTCATTTAGGAGCAAATCAAACACTTCATCCATCCAAACATTTATCATCTTCATCCCCTAAACAACTTTAGAGCTTTGAAAACATCAGTCTAGACTTGGGTAAATCATCAAAATCAAAATCACCTTGTTTAGTTAGGTATATGGGAATGCATCCTTTCTCATACATTTAATTAAATCAACAATCCTTTGAACAAGTTCATCCTAAAATAACATCTTACATCTTAAGTTTTACAAGTTCATTATCCAAATCAACTAATCAAAATCAAACCCTAAGTCTAGCATTGTTCCAAAGTCCCTAAACATTCAACACTCATATCAGTCACCCCTTTTCATCCTTCATCTCGTCATTGGTCCTAAGAACCTTAGAGGTCACTTTTGCAACAAGGTCAAAACACAAGGAGAACATGGAATACAAACTTGATCCATACATCATGAGTAATCCAAATCAATTGAACTTTCAAAGCCTTACAACACCGATTGATTATCGAAACTCGCACTTATACAATCCATACATGGGATCGTTACCTTCTACAAATGTTAATGGAACAACAAGTGTGATTTTCCGAAATCAAAGATTGGAACACATTTCTCGATGGTAGATCTAAATCCAAACCTACAAGTCTATCAACCAAACAATCAATGCATGAGCCTTCAAACGAACAACATCATCCCACCAAATCTCTACATGCCAAATGAGAATTTACCAAATACTGTAATTTTTCAAAACATGAATCCGACAAACTTTGGGATGGATACATTTGCAAATCATAAAAATATTCTGAACATGAACAATGGTCAATTTCAACCTATCATGCCAAATCTGAGTGTCATCCCAAATCAAAACATTATCCAAAATCAAACACAAGTACACACTCCAAATCTTCTTGAACAAAAACCAAATCAACTATATCAAGGGAGTCAAGATCAAAATCAAGATCAAATTTGGCGAGATCAAATTGCTACACTTACCAAAATAGTTGAGTCATTGCGCCAAGGGAAATCTCCACCACCACTACCTATATCATTTCTTGGTTTAGGGCTTCCCCCTTTACCTAGCACAAATCACTCCATCCAAATCAATTCACCTAACACCAATCAAGCCATCACATCAAAAAATTTGAATATACCATCAGCATCGCACCAACAGATGGTATCTAATCAAATGAAAACAATCCCAACAAATCAAAATATGGTCTCCCAAAGACCTATCATCTTAGTCATTCTAACCATTCCTATCACGTCGATCACTCCAACCACCCCTATCAAACCCATCATATCTCCACCCCTCACTACCATGATCACTCCAAGCGTATCTCAACCACTTGTCATTGCATCCAACACAATTTTGAATCCGCCACCATTACCACCTAAACCAAACGCAGCAAGACAATATAACATTGCACTAAAAGCTCACCAGGCCTACCAAAAGGCCATCCAACAATATCTAGCCAAGCAACAAGCAATACAAGCTCAACAAGTGCAACAAGCCTCTCAAGCTGCCCAAGCCTCTCAAGCTACCCAACGAGCACAAGCACAAACACAAAAAATGACAACTGTTGAGAACAAGGATCAAGATCAATCCACCACTGAACACCTTGAAACTATGTCTACTTCATCCAATGATCAAATCAACATATGTCAAGAGTCACTTTTCAATCATGATCAAAATCCACCAACTGATAGTGATCCAATTCAAGAAATGTCAACATCACTTGACCCTATGGTTGAAGACATTCACAATATTTTTTCCACAATTGTTGAAAAAAATGTTCAAGATCTCTCAATTAAGGAGCACATTGAAGACATTTCAACCCCACCCAATGATCAACTCACCATACATCAAGAGCCACTTTTAGTGATCTATTTCAAAGAGTGTTAGGATTATTTGATCCTATTGACATAATGCATGATCTGTTCACCTATGATCATGTTGAAAATGTCTCTACATCGCCTTATGAGTTAGAGGACATATCTCAAGAATTTATTCCAAAGCATGATCAAAATCTTTCACCAAGGTCTAGAAATGATCCTTTCCAAGACATGTTGGCATCCTTTGACCCCATGGTTACAAATACTAAAGAAACCCTAAACTCAACACTTGAAGATATTGAACCTCTTACCATGTCTAATGACGACATCCAAGAACCCTTTGTAAGCAATCTATCCTTTGAAACTGATCCATGTCAGTAACTTGATCCAAAGCATGACAAAAGAAACTTCGAAATCATTCAAGATCAAGAATTTGTATCTTCAAAATACTATAATGATCTAATGGACACTCTCTTATCTATACAAGATGTCACAAATGATGATCATATCCCCATAACACATACTCCTCCATCTAACCATGACATGCTTTTTGCAGATGGACATATAGATGATCTTCATTCAGAACAGGATCCCTTTATTCCTGATATTGTTACACAAAAAGAGCAGGTTATTAACTCCTACAGGAAAACTGAGTTATCAACATCAAGATCAAATATATCCCAAATTCAGACTCGGGACATCATGTATGAAGATATCTAGCAGTATCCACTCAAGGAAACAAGACAGACATAACATGATATTCTGAAGTTAGTAGAGCAGAAAATTCCAATAACATCATCTACAATGGTAATTTATCAGAGAATACATTCTAAAAAAGAGCTCTCAGAATAGGTAGAATCAAAGCATGAAGGCACTACTACCACCATACTGGGGGAAACTTCGTCTCAAGCAAACTTCAACATAAGGAGCATGAAGAATCCTTATGATGAAACCGATGTCAATACTACAACCAGCCACACCATGAATCTTCATCCACCCATCATCCCATCCATGAAGTGGGACCAACATCAAAAGAAAGATTTGAATCAAAGCACAAAGAATTTTATCAAATCAAAAGAAGTTGAGAAGCATAATGGACAAATCAAATACATATGGATACCAAAAAATACAAAGAAAGATTATCTCTATCGAACTCCATTAGTTCAAGAAACTATGGGAAAAAATAAAAAAGGGAAAAGTATCCATCAAATATGTCCACAAAAGCAAAAGCAATATTTTCAAGCGACGTACAAAGTGTATCAAGCAGTTGGTCCTAATTCCACACACACTTTCATATCAACCCATCATTGCTCATCTTCCCAAGATTGGAGAGTCAAAGATTCCAAGCTGTCAACTAATCCATCTTCTATCCCTAAACACACTCCATCCATGCCTCCACACATGATATCCAATTCTCAAATTGACCAAGTATTGGAAATGACCCTTCATCATAAGGATTCTAAAGGCACTTTATCATGATGTACGCATAGAGACGGAGGTAACTCCGATATTGACAAAGCAGATCAAGAATCCCAAAAGCTGCATTAAAGTACACATATCTTAGCAAAGAAACTTCTTCATACACGATATCGATGGCACATTATGATAGGGGCATCTACATCAACAACACCTTGTGATTCAGTATGAGCTTAAAATCTTTCAGAAAAATCCAAAAAAAATAAAAAAATGAAAATCCAAAAAAATCAGAAAAAGGATTGAAAATAGTAAAGATAAAAAATCGTCCTCTAGTGAAAACCGTATGGGCGGCGCTTTGGGTAAGACCATGATGAAAACCTGGAAAATAGGCGTCATGTGTAAAATCGAGCATCTACGTGTGCCACTTCAGGTGAAGGCATCTTATCCCATCCATAATAAAGCCAACATTCCATCCATCTTATCCATAATAAATCCATTCATCCATAAACCATTGATCCAATCCATTTCCATCCATCTGCATCCATCATCCAAGTTATCTTAATCTTGATGAAAGTTTGGGGCACACTTTACGCTTGCCTACAATAAACATCTTGACATGGGCCATTTTCATTTGATCTTATCCTATGTAGAAGTATCTGAGCTATGAAACACTATCCAAATAAGCTTTCTTGATCCAAAAAGCTTATCTTATCATAGGGTAATCCATATCCATCCATCCATACACTTATCTGAGCATCCACCCATGGCATTACATACATTGCTAAGACACTAGGGGCATATATTTTCATCTTTCTTCAGGAATAAAACTTGATCTATATCCTCCAACTTATGTGGTGATCCGAACATTGGAAAATGTGAAACCAAATTGGTCAAACCACTTGTGAGAAAAATTCCAAATCACTAGCCCATGGCATATTTTGATGAGAAGGCATTCTTTATCAGTCTTCATCTTTTATCATACATCAATCCAAACAATCGATATCAGTCGCATCTAAGTTGCACCTCGAACATCACATCAAATGATTCGAACAACTTTTGTTCCAAATCAAGCTTCATCAATCATGATCAATCAAATCCAATCCAAAAATCATCATCTCGAGATATCCTTGTGTTGCTTAACACTATCCTTGCATTGTTGTGTATCCTCAACAATGTTATCATCATCAATATGATCGACATCTCAATATTTGTGTTGCTTAACACTATCCTTGCATTGTTGTGCATCCTCAACAATGTTATCATCATTATCAATCCATTGATTCAATCAGTCAACCTTAGCTTGGTCTTCAATAATATCCCAAAATAGAGAACTGATATCATCAGACATATCCATATCAAAATTGTCAAAATCATGCGAAAATCCAAAAACATCAAAAAATCAAAAACACAAAAACATTCAAAAAACCAAGAAAATCCAAAAACATTAAAAAAACACAAAATCCAAAAACATTGAAAAATCAAAAATCAAAACATTTGAAAATCTCAAAAAATACCAAAAGCGACTTCAAAACATTTCAAAACATCAAAAACATCAAATATTTGAAAAAATCCATCCGTCTCATCTCACTTTCACTAAAATCAATCATCCATAATAATCTTGTCACCATCATCCTTTGGCAAAACAAATAGAAACAATCACAACAAATCAACAAAAACAAACTTCAAATGCAAAATCAAAATCGAAACAACAAAATTTTAAACACAAAATCAAACTCTTGATCATTTTCAAACACGTCAGTCAATCTTATATCAATAGCCTATCAATCAACTTATCAAACCATCATCATCCTATACAATGTATGTCCTAGGATATATCATTCTGACAATGGGCATCATTTTGGATATCACTTGGATTCTTATCCTATCAAAACAAATCCCTTTGGCTAGAGATATGAAGAACATTGGCTTGTTTGCATACTTGATCTTTTCTTTTGATTTATCTTATTACGCTCATTCCAAGGACCTCTCAATGATATCCAAACAAAGGATTTAGAGAGATAGGAATGGGGCAATGATCATTATCTTTTGTCTGCTGTGCTTGTTGGACGTTCTTGTAAAATAACTTGGTGAATACTTTCTTTGTTAGGTACGTCCTAGCAAGGTTTCCATATGTCAAGTGTGAACAAGAATACTCCTATCTGCTTGTCGAGTCAAAGTCCATCGCACTAGGTACAACGCCATCCTAGTTTTTTATACCTTGATGCATCGTACCTACGTGTGTTATCAAACATAAGGTAAGTAGCCCTTTTAAAATCCCAATCCTTGATAAGAAAATCATCATCTATCATCATCATCATCTATCATCATCATCATCTCTAATAAAGTCTCGTCAGATCATGGACTTGTGGGATCCTCTTGCCATCATCTCATTTTTGCACTAACATCATCATCACCAATGCATCTAGAAAACTATCAGCATACCACATATCATTCATATCATACATAATAGGAAACATTGATCATTTCACATGCATTGCATTTGCATCATCATCATAATATAGATTTGTTAGTCTAAGCATATGCATAAATCATCTATTGCATAATCATAGCATATCACATCATCCATCTCATCCATCATCACATCATATCATCAGTTAAATTGTTTAGGATAGTATAGATTTGTTATTCTAAGCATCTTAAAACCATCTCATTTGCATCATCATCCATAACCATCTAGTTTGAACCTATTTATTGCAAGATCGACCTTCAAATTGAATCTTTTCACTTGATCTCTCGAGGGGGCAATGTACCAGTGTATTTCTTTCCGCTGGGGCATCCGAAAAATCAGAAATTTTTTGAATTTTGATTGCGGCAAGTTTATTCTTTGAACCAACACAACAAGTACATTGCTTCAAAGAGGGGAAAAATGTAGACATGCAAAGTTATCATTGTGCACTTAGTTTATGTTCACCCGCTCATTAAATTAATCAAGCTCATCAAATCCATTCACCAAGTAAATCAGGACTATTAAATAAATCAACTTGTCTCACATCAACCTTTAATTAAATAAACAAAGCTTTATTTAATCAAATCTCCAAATGCATATTCCATCCTTTTCTGATTTAAATAAATCAAATATTTAAGTCCTAAAAGTCAAAATCACCTAATCATCATTAAGCTAACCTAATCCTAATTAAACTAACCTAACTACCCATCACATACTCTAGATAATCCCACTTGCACAAATAAATCAATTTATTGATTTATTAAAATCATCATTTTCACTCAACATGGCATCTTTGAGGAATATTCCCTCAAGTTTGAATTCAAAAACAAGTAGACATGTACATCCAACAAAGCAATTAATGAGCTCTTACATGTCCCTTGCACAAGTCAAACTCAACATTTACTCTCAAATTTGAATTTGAAACTCCCTCTCTTGGGCACATTTCTCAAATCTTGCACATCCTCAAGCCTATCACATGATGACAAGTGGCCTCTTTTCATTGGCCAGTTTTTAGTCCACATTGATTCTTCTTGAGCACTCTTAGCATTTGGGAATCTACAAATAGAGGCTTCATCCTTTAACAAATCCTCCACAATCCTTGTATCTCGTCTACAACTTATGCAAAGTCACTCTCTTGGTTTGAGAATTGATTTTTCTCTTCATCATATTGGCATTTGCATCATTTCAACTTTTGAGCAAGGATTGGGAAAGGGTCATTTGCATATTTGACACCAATCCACTATGGAATAGGTACTTGTTATTGTTTTCATAACGCTTTTAGTTTTCTAGTGTCATTTGTTGCATTTTGAAGTATTCACATGTTATTTCATAGGAGTATTCTTGAGGAATTTGTAGATACTAACCCATACATGAAGTTTAGTATTTGCATATTTTAAAGGATGCTCACAATTGCAATGCCCTGAGGCTTGACATTTCATTCCCTTCCACTAATGCCCAACACTTACTTTAATTTTCCCTCTGCCATGTAACAAATATTAACTTCAATACATGCTCTTTAGCTAGCCACTTATTAAATCGAGACTAAAAATAAATGAGACCACAACTGGAATTTGGTTTTACACTTGGCAATTGCATTTTATTGGTCAAGGAAGAAGCATATAGTAGTACATTACAAGGGACTATATTGACTTGGGGTTGTTTTCTTGTGAAATCCTTTGGGCACTGCAAATGTGAGTTATATAAGTTTGAATAATACTTGTGTCCACAATTACTAAAGCATTAATCCTTGTAATGTTTAGGGTATATCTCCTAGCAGCCATGAAATCCAATTTTAGTTGAACAAGATTCACTATAGATTCTACAGATCCAAGAGCATAATAAGGATTCAAAACATGGTACTTGGGAGAAAGCACTCCAAACCTTTTCCAAAACAAGGATATGCTTAAGAGGTCTGGTAAGGATATTGACAAGAAATTGGAAGGAAACTGGAAGTTCTACATATTCGAGTGGGTTGTGTGCTCTTGCACACTCTACAATTGAAAGAACAAAATTAATGTTGTGATTGAAATCAAAGCACTTCATCAACATAATTTTTCATTTCTTTTTCTAAGATTTTAAATTTATTGGACATGATCCAAAAAAATTATTAAGGGATTTGATTGAATTTTTATTGGAAATGAAACACTTAGAAATATAGTATGTTGTCTTCCTTAATCTTCATTAAAAAGGAAACACATTTTGGTTCAGCTGTAATCAGATACTATCACTCTAGATAAAATAGAAATAGCTAGCTTGCTTAGAAATTCATAAACGATGAATGCTGACATGAATTCCCCTCTCTTGTTTACCTTAAAACACACAATTTTAATATACAACTCAAAATATATAGTAATATTCACATAGCACACACAAATTTAACAAATGTCCATTTTTATTATAGGGATCTATTTTTCCTTAACCTTTTACCAAAGAACTAAATCTTGGTTGAATACCAATCAACTATTATCTCCAAGGCTAACATGGAAATGGATAGCTTGCTTTGAAGTTTTTTTGTACTACTTAAACTCATATATATTGTTGATTGGTTCTCCTTCCCTACTAACTCTCTTTGAAGTAGTTAAATAATCTAAATAAAATTATCCATAAATATTTCAACTAGAAGATATGCATGAGGGATTGATTTTATCTTCCCACATAGAGGCCTCTAATTCATATCCACCATGCCTAATGCATGACAAGTCTTATGATACCATGAAAACTGCATTCTCACTACCTTCCCTTCTATAATAAAATAATGAATTCTTTTATTTTGAAATTACAAATAACTGAAAAGTTAGAATGAAGTTAGTGGTTTCACAGACCATGGTAAGTGTCATTGATTCTATGAAACTAATAGACAGTACAATATTAATAGGAAAACAACATCATGGAAATAGTTGTAGCTTTGTAATTTTTCCTTCCATTGTTTCTTGTAGTGTACATATTGTTTGTACCTCAAATCATCATGTTATTGGTATGGTTTTGAGATTTTATCAAATTTTTGTGAAGTATATTGCTTGGAGATCAATCCAAAAACTCTATCTAAAATAAGTTATACAAGCTTCCAAACGTTCTCTTGAAAAGAATTATATGTTAATTTTTCCTCATTTTTTCCAAATATTTTTTCTCAAACATATTTAATATGTTTTTGAACCTCTCATATTTAGTTTTTTAATGAACATGCCTACTATGATGGTAACTATAAAATCAAAAATAATAATAAAACTATAAATTAGATGCAGATGCACCTAAAATCAAACAATTTTCTAACAATTACACTAGCAATCCCAACAATATCTACATTAGGGGAGAAGTCCCAGTTACTGCCACCCATTGAATTATTTTCACCTCCATGATCACTTAACCCCCCCAAAAAAATCACTTTGATCCATTAAAAATCTTTATTTTATTGAATAAATAATTACAAAAACACCAATGGCTGCTCATTAAGTGCTAAAGTGAATGAGACCCATTGACTTTTGAGTGGATTTGAATGATAAAATAGTTATAATTGATTGAAATTATAACATGTGACATTAGGTCGCAACGACCGGATGACACATCTAAAAGGTGACTTTTTGACCCCGACGTGCATATTGGACACTCCCGTATTTGCAAAGTGTAGCAATCAACATCTTTGCAGCCATTTTGATAGAAGTATTGTTATGAGTATCTATCAATTAAAAGAATTTGGGGTTATAAATCTTGGAAGAGTTGTCCATGTGTCTAGAATCTGTTATTTAATGCTCGTCACTTGGAGCTATTTCTTTTTAACTCAACAATGTTGAGGTTGGTCTATTAGTGATAGTATTTCATGTTTGTCATTATAAAAATACAATTCTTTGAACTCCCTTAACTTGATGCTTCTCACGAATTTCTTGTGATTTTGAGAAGTCTTGTGATGTTACTTATCTTTTAAGATAAAATTTTATTTAGGAGAGTGTTTCCCACTCTTGTGGATGGTTTTCTTAGCTTACAAATTTTTTTGTTTCTATTCGCAACTTGAATTTTCTCTGCAATTTTCATATAGTAAGAGTGCTCTCTAAACTATCTTTGTTGTTTCCTTGTGGATATTTTGACTTCTTAGAGATAAAAAGTGAAAGAAAATATGGTTCCCACAATAAAAAGGAGGTTTATTATATTAATAATATCACCTCTGTGTTTTCTCATTCTCTTGCTAGTGTTAGCCTATGCCCTAGGCGCAAACAATAGGCTGACTCCTAAGATCAGATGTAATCCCTAGTCATTATGTGTTTTCCATCTTATTATATCTAGATGAATTCAATTGTCACCCTTTCACAACCCATGGACATATGAGAATTATTTTTCTCACAAAGTCCTCCTTTCAGGCTTCACTAGCTCCATTAGTAGATAAACAAACAATGTGTCTAAAGACAAATAAAGCAAGCACGTTGTAGTACCTAATCTCCAAGGATGACATCTTACACCACCTTGTGCCAAGTATTTTAAAATATAATTCTTAAATTTTGTAACCCATTGGCTTTCAAATCAACAGATCAGTAAATACTTTTGATCACTAACAATCAAATGTGGACAATATTTTGAGCTATTTTTCTTCACACTCTACCTATACTATAGGAAAATGTTTGTTTTTCAACTTTTCTATTTACCTCTTTAGGTACAAGTCGATCACTCCTACCACCTATCCTGAGCTAGTTATACTTTCACAGACCTACTTTGGTCATTTGTAGACATGATTATGTTTTTTTCCTTCTTTACACAACCAAGTTAATAAACATAAGTTATTGTTTGAAATCTCAAAAGTAAAAGAAAAATTGTATTAAACCGTATTAATGATCTTCCAGGTGAGAAAATTCTTCCAAAACTAAAGCTTTCTACTCTACTCTTTCACATGAATCCCAAAATTAATTTGATGCCTCCTACTTTCATTACAAAATATGGATGTGAGCCAAGGATTGCCTGTTTTAGCATTGCAACTCCAAAATAAAGGCAGGCATAGTAGCAAATGCAATTGTGAGGTTTAAAGCAAATTCGCCTGTCTCCACCCAATACAAAATCAGGACCTTTGGAATAGTATGGACGCTCCAATGAAACGCTCGTGATAGAACAGCTGCAACGAAGTAGACATGCATGCACAAAAAATAGAAGCATTATGAGGCATGGGCTATTTGACAAAATATTTAGTAGATGTATCATGGGTGCAATGATTGTAGGATATGTACCATCGGATTTGCTAGAAAAGGCTTTTGAGAGCACCATGACGCCAATTGGTAGGTGCCAAACTGAGAATTCTACAACCTCTGGGTTTCCTCTGCAAAGTATGGGCTTTGGGCGAGAGGGGCTTGGACATCCATCAAAGGAATTGAGATAAATATATTGCCTGGCATGGGAAATGGGATTCCACATAATGGCCCGTATGATGCAGCTGAAACTCTCATGAAAGAAAGCTGAAATATTTGGCGAAAAATAGCTCTTCAACTCTTTCCTCATTTCAGTAATGGAGTTTGCGATAGAATCTATATAAGTTTTTAAATATCTCATTTCGTGATGGCAGTGAAAGAGACTGCATATTAGGTGGATTAGTTAATGTAATTAGGTAGAGTAGGTTAAGTTATGAATTCATTCATGCATGTATGTTGGCTGCAAAGATTATCAATACGGTTTAAATCATTTTGCAAGTAGAATTGCTTTGAGAATGTTAAATGGAGAGAGATTCATTTGAGTTTCAAATTTGGATTGATCTCTATACCAATTGGAATTACTAGTAGGCTTAGGTACATGCATCCCTCAGTAAGCCCGTCTTGTAAAATCATTGCGACACTATGCCACATATTGGCCACAAATTCCTTAAAAGATGATATCTCATCTTGTTATATCCTTACTAAATATTCTTTCTATCAATATTGAATAGAAATAGAGATCCTTTGTAAGAGAGATGTGACACTAATATTATACATTATCTTTTTGTTTTTTTTGTTCAAAGGGACATTGGGAAGTTTTCTCGAGGTCTCTTTTGTAGGAGATATGTCACAAGGGATGGTGGACATCATATTTGATATATGTATATCTTGGAATATCATGAAAAAATATATTAACAAGGTTAAGCAACAAGTCAATTGTCACAATCAAAGTCTAAATTTGATGGCCATATAATTGTATTGAGGTTTTTTTAATATAAAATGTAAGAAAACCATATTACATGGTTTCTTGTACAATACAAAATTCTAAAAGGTTATAGTTGCATGATAAATAGTTTATTTACTTTTCTCAATTAAGATATGTCTTATCATTTTCAAGGAAAATGTAATTAGAAAATCATCACAAAATATTTTCTTAACTAGTCGGGTTGACCATCAATTTTAGACCTTGGCCACACTATAAATTTACAATGAATTAAGATATATGTGAAAATAATGACATAAAATATATATCAAAGAAAATATTTACAATGAATTGAGATATATGTGAAAATAATGACATAAAATTTATATCAAAGAAAATATTTTGTAAGTATTCCCATGGGTGTGAAGATATAGGAAGAGTGCATGTGAGTGCATATTAGAAACAAGTTTTTATGAGACCTATATTAGTTAAATTGTCAAATTTGGAGAAGATTTCCTACACCATGGTTAATATTAAGAGTACACTTTGAGAAGACCACAAGCTTTCCTTAGATCTCAAGTCTAGCTTGTAAAGCTTCCAAATAATAGTAAAGATAGTAATAGATAGTAAATCATTATGTAGAAAATTACATTGATATTTATTATGAAATTTTATCTATGATGGATAACCAGTTGGTTACATAGTTTTCTAGACCATGGTCTATGTTGTATTAATGTATGTCTTATTAGATGTATTATTATAGAAATAAAAATGAAGATTAACCTTTGTATTCCTCCTCAATCTCTTGGGTGGCTTGTTGTGGGAAAGATAACTCAAATAGGAAGGAATCTAAATAAATATCTATGGGCCCTATCTTAATAGCATGGAACTCTCACTACTCTCTTTCTAGGAATGAAAATTGTAGTGATATTTTCCACTTATAAAATAGAAAAGGAGATCCTCAAAAGACATGACTAAATATTTATTAGGTGAATGATCATAAAAAATAGGTCAAGAGCATTCACACCAGAATTCCTCCATAGAATGGAGTCAATACATACCTTACTATTAAAAATTCCGATGCATTACCACTACAAAATTCTTAGTTTCCAAGAAATTCCATGATCTACCCTATCTACATAGAGATGAAGTCTCTAAAATGAGTAGAATGATTTAATTTTTTTGAACACCAGCATGTTTCCTTCCATGCGGTTCTTGACATCATAACCAATATGATCTTTAGTAAAATCAAATCAAATATCCTAGCTACCATGAATCTAGTAAATATTTTCTTTTTATATTAAATTATAATCTCTCTAAATGATCAATATATAATTTTCATAAGTCACAATTATGAAACTATTTCAAAATGACAATGCTTCACATCAAAATCATGTATTTATCATAGCTTATATGACCAAGATCTATTTGATGGTAGCCCTTTTAATCTCCAGGTCATCAATTTACATAATTCATCTAGTCCTCCTCATGAAAGGAGCACCTATCAATCTAAATATATTATTTTAATTATATATCGATATTTGGGTGAATTAGTGTTTGGACTTATCATCACATGAATGTTATCAAGCTATGCAACCATTATAATTCCTTAGTTGACATCATTTTAACTCTTAGAACATAATGTTTTTATTTTTATTTTTTTAACTTTTAATAAGCCACTTTTATAAGCTACCTTTTATTTGAATATTAAATCTAGTCCATTTGTTTTATGTACAAGGTTTAAAATTATGCAATATTTTTCATTTATTATTCTAGTTTCATTTCTTTATCTTTCTCTCATTTATCAATTTCACTTTTTATATTTTTTTATGTATTATTTGAGAGTAAAAAACTTATAAATAAAGATAATTTAAGGATTAAATTATAACTTGTAAGTAATGTATTTAATTTTTTGATATGTAAATGATGATGATGAGGAATGCACCCTTCTTATTATAAAACTTTTAACCAAAAGTTTATATTAAATTTTATATCTAAAATGAATAATTTCCAAAAGCCCAAGAACCTATTCTAAGTAGGGGTAGTAGATGAAACACCCTATTACACTATTTTCCTTCTACCAACCTTCTATCATCCTAGATAAAAAATACATAGAGAAAATTACATACTAATTCTATAAAATTGAGACACAACCAT